>JANHGO010000001.1:24940487-24951933 GCA_024606505.1 Aquila spilogaster | reverse complement strand
ACTCTTTAACTCCCAATGCATTACATGATGTTATGATGTGGAATACCGATAATAAAAATCATAAAACCATGACACTAGAATGGATTCTGGCCATAATAAACAGAAAATAATATCCATCTTTTGAGTATTTTTTAGTTTGGACTGTTTTAAGACTTGAATGATCTGAACTTGGCTTGTTTAGCAACTGAAATTCTATGTAAATATTAAAATATTTAAGTATATAGTTTATGTAGTAGTCTTATTTTTTTGCATGAAGTACTGTGTAAAGATGGTCTGAAGAAAATGTGTATTTGAGAAATTCTCAATTTTGAAACTGAAATTATGTAATACAAAAATGCTATGTCTGGGTTGACACAATGCGAAGGGTCAAGAAATGTTTAAAGGCTTAGTATTCTGTATATGAACAATACATACCAAACATTCTGTCCCTCAGAATCAGGAGCTTTATTTTAATTCCTTTTATCTAGCTAGAGAAAGGTTAAAGATTAAGCTATTAAGATTTGTAAGAATTATGAGATTCTCTAAAGCAATTCCAAAGAAGCTTTATTTTTGGCTCAGCTGCATGATAGCATGAAACAACTTTTGTTCTACTTTTCAGCTGAGCTATTTATACTTTGTAGTTCACTGAGGACAGTGCCCTAGGATATTACTATTTTTCCTTATGTTTTGTTTCTTTTTGGTAACATCTATTTTATTTTGTGCTCGGAATGTTTAAAAATGCCCTAATTATTTCCTCACTCACACTAAATGACAGTTCTATGAGGTTAATTCAGTGAAAGAAAATCCGTATCATACAAACCCCCCAAAAAACAGGTGATATTTCTTGCAACCTGAAGGAATGAGACTCAGCCTCTATTTCTCTTCTGGAGATAAAGGGAAGAAGCGTGGCAAGTGGTAACAAAAGCAATAGCAACACTTCTTCCTTCACTGAAACCTGACCCTGCAAAAATGCAATAGAAACATGGCCAGTAAAAATGCTTCACTGTGGAAAGCTTGACTGGGAATTCTGAAACAAGTGAGTAGGTGTTCCTAAGAAACAGTAGAGACTGGACTGGATGACAAAGTTTTCAAATGTATGTTGAATATTTCTCATCAGCCCTCCTTTTGAATTTATTTGATTAACTTCAGCGTTTTAGATCAATACAAGGACAATAAGTCTGTGAAATGAAAGGAATCATTAAGAAGTGGAAAAAGACAGAAAGGATTTGGGATACCTTTTTTGGTTTGTTTTTGTTTTTTTTTTTAAACACAAGCTATAATAAGTCCATGGATTTCCTTGCTGCAGAACAGAATTTGGGCTTGAGGTCTTGGGCTGCTGCTAGGTAAGAGCAGGTCCTTGCACCTTTGAAGCCAGGTGGCAGGTCTGAGAGGCTGCAGGTGTTGTGACACCGCAGTACTGCACAATCCACACTCTTGGGTCATGGAAGAATCACCCAGCTTGGACTGTGGGCAACCAAGAAAGAGCAGGCCAAGGAAATGGTAAGGTTATTTGATAAAGGATTTGGTGTTTTTTTTTTTTTTTCTCTCTTTTTTTTTCCTATGAGTTTATCATTCTTATATGCTCTTCTTAGCGTGACAATCTGATGCAGACTTCAGAACAACATGGGATCTTTCACAGTCTGGTGAGAAAGCCTGTCACTTTTGGGGAATGGTCGATGTATTTTACTGCTTTGCAAATCTGTCTTCCTATTGATTTTTTTTTCATGTTGGATTACTCATGGCTTAAGTAGAAATTTCTCAGCTTCAGTTTAAAACCTGTTTAAGCTACACTGTTAGCTAGTATCTGTATTTCAAGTTAAATATTCATGTACACTGATCTATGAACTACAGGGCAACAAATGTGGGCAAATAACATCTTTTCTTTAAAACTTGTCTCTCTCTATGTTGATATATAACTTAAATGCAAACACTTAAGCAAGAGTGCATGCAATAAAAGGTAGTACCAGCTTGGTCCTTTTTTGTTTGTTTGTTTTCCCTGTTTATCTGACGTCTTGTGGCCCTGTAGTCTAGTTATATTCTGTAATTTATTTTCTTTTTATCTTCACCATGCAACTTTCCCCCACTAATAAATTTCCATGTGAAATTCTAGCAAACAGTTCTAAGTCATAAGGGTTTGAGTGTCCTTGCTGGTGCAGTGAAATGTGGTTGTACTGGAGGTAGAAGTATTTTATTATATTTTCATATGGTTTTGTTGAATTACTAATTTTTCTTTAATTATTCTATGGTATTATATTTGTGAACATAACTAAAACCACCTTTTTGGATATAAACATGGAAATAAACAAATACATTTAACCTGTATGTCCTCACAGAAAAATCATATTTCAGAGGTGTCATACATTATAGATACAGACATAAACACTATGAAAATAGAGATGCCATTCATTTTTTCCACATATCCTACTTTTTATGATTTCAGTAGCTGGTCTCCATCTAGATGCAGCTTCTAATGCAGCTCTTAAAATGCATAGAGCTGAGCAAGTGTAGCTCACTGACACAGGTGCTGGTACTGAAGAAAACAATTCATTATTGGGGCTACAAGGAGTGTGCTGGAAGGTGGGGGATACAGTGTCACCACCCAGAGAATGAGTTGTAAGGGTCAGGAGCAAACATCATTGAAGATTTATCAGGCAGAAACATTAACAAGAAAAGCAATGTCATACAAATGCA
The DNA here is from genome assembly GCA_024606505.1 of Aquila spilogaster. Taxonomy (NCBI): domain Eukaryota; kingdom Metazoa; phylum Chordata; class Aves; order Accipitriformes; family Accipitridae; genus Aquila; species Aquila spilogaster. The sequence goes on along the minus strand of JANHGO010000001.1, from coordinate 24,949,263 downwards.
ACATGTTTGTTACACCAAACGTGTAAAAGATACTTTTTAAAACTGAATAGAGAAGATTTGGAAGTAGATTAGTCTTTGCACTTGAGAGTTAGATTGTATGCCTCAAGCACACACAAAGCAAGCAGTGCAGTAATAAGATACAGGTGTGCCCAGTATACCTGCTGGAGGGCAAGCCTGTAACAGAATCAGCTGAATTTGGTTCAGCTATTTCTGGGCAGTGAGGGGTGGGATTTGGTTTTGTGGCTGAGTTTTATGTGTGAGCAGCACTGCAATGAAGTTTTTTCTGATGAAAAGTACAGTGGTGTGGATATTCTTTAAGTGTTGTATTTCAAGGTGAATTTGAAGGAAGTGAGAGAAGAGTTTGAGGCAAAAGTCGAAGTCTTATCTTTAAGGACTTTGTTAAAAGAGCTGTGGAACCACCCTTGTAAAAAGCATCTTACAAATTGTGCTGAGGAAAGATGATTTAAAGGAGGAGCAGCTGTGATTTAATTCAGAAGCATTTGTAAAGACAAGGCTATAAAGTATGCAATAGCTGTGTGACTTAGTTAGAAACAAGGTGGAAAGCTGTTTTTCAGTGGATGATCCAGGAAGAAAGAGGATTTCTTTTCCCCAAAGATGGCATCTCCTATAATAAAAGGGCAGAGTTGGTGGAAGGATGTGACTGGAGTGGGTAAGTCCATGCTACAGCAATTTATGTTCTCGAAGTGTTGAATCATTTGTCTTTCTAGTACAGAGAGGACATGTTTAAATTTTACGTTAAACTTTACTGTCCAGTTGCAGTTTATGCTTTTCTTTGAGCAGACTGAAAACTGATCTGTATTGAGCTATCACCACCTAGTGGTAAAACAAATAACGGAAAATGACAGAACTGAGACTTCCAAGTATTTCTTGTTAGCTGTTGTGCTTTTGTAGTGCTGTGGAGAAGGTAGGAGCAATAGGAGTAATGAACTTTGTTGGAGGAGAAAATATAGGCAGTAGTAATCTATTACTAGCTTCATCTTCTAATGGCTTTTCTTTCTGTATTATGTGGTAATTTAATAGTTTAACTCTTTAATACTTGTAGATGTGATCAGTTAGTGGACTGTTTTTCTGTTTCAGCTTGTATGTGATTATGAATGTAGTTGTGGCATTCAAGAGGGTGAAGATTTTTGTGTTATTAATGTTTTAAATGTGGTAAACTACATCTTGCATTTATTCTCTACTGATTTGAGTACTCTAGTTCTACTGTTGTAAGGTGCATGTGGTTTATAAAAATAGATTCATCTGCTCTGACAACTAAGTGACCATCTTTAGAGTGTATGATTTATAGGGCTTAACTGTAAATATTAGAGCTTAAATTGATGATGAAATCAAGTTATTTTAATTAGGCTTTAGTTACTAGTTTCTATCATACATTTCCCTGATAAATATCTATAGAAATGAAATGCTGATGTAGACTGTTATTAATAAGAAAGTTTTTCCCTCTGAGCACCAATGACATGGGTAGTAAGCACTGTACTGGCTCGTGGTAGAAGAGTGCTGGTGGTATGCGGTCTTTGAATTTTACATCTATTTGAGTGCATTCTTGTCTGCATACTGAAGTTTTAACTTCTTTACCTGCTTGAGCAATTAGTGTATATTCTCAAACTCTGCAGGGTGTTGAGGTGGTGGCTGTGGCTCATACTTTCCTTAAATAAGCCAACTGTTGGGTTGTTTCTCAGTTATCTAATACGAATTCTTATCCCCATCAATACTGCATAAAGCTGTCATTTTCATTATTCTTTCCTTGAGATAATTGCAAGGAGGAAAAGAAAAAATCTGCCTAAAACAAATGGGATTGTTTCAGTTAGATAAGCTGAGCTATGGAGAAAGAGACAATGTGATGCTGCCTCTGAATAGCTTATGGATGTAGTATGGACAAATCAGAGGAAGCTATCTGACTAAAGAGCAAAGTTACTCAAGAATGACTAAGAATAATTTGGCTATCAATAAATACAGGCTTCTGGCCATTAAAGAAATGAGTATCTGAAGCAGGCACCTAGCTAGTGACAGGCCAAGAGGAGTGGCTGCTTCAGAATGGGAAGTTGGTATGTTCAAGGAAGGAATAGGATGTGATTTTCTGCAGCAGTAAGTTGATGCTAGACTCACTGAGCTTGAGAATGCTCCTCTGAATATATGTGCTGAAACAGAGGCACAGTGTTTTGAGTTTTTGCAACTTCTTGAACATATGCTCACCCATTATTTTCTGTACCCGTCATTTATGGAGTGGTGTATATCACTGATAGCTTTAATATGTGCTTTACTCTAGCCTGCATAGAGGCAGACTAAATTAATGTGCTTCAGAGTTGCACTGCTGTGTCACTGACCCACAAGCCACTTCAGGTATGTGGTGTTATACTGTGCTGTACTGAGATATCTATACTATACAGTAGGTCTGACAGGCTACTGCACTGAGCCGAGCCAACATAGCTAAAACATGAGCAAGCCAACCAGTCCTTTGACTTCACAGCCAGGAGCCGTCCTTCTCCAGTACCATCTTAAGGGAGTGACACAACTGGAAGTGTAACACTGATGTGGCATTGTCCATACTTGTGTCCATATGGTTTGTCTGCCTGTGCAATGCACTGCGTTTCAGTCATCTTCACTGTATTTCACTTACCTTCAGTTTCAATAAGCCATCACTGTTTCTGAAAAAAGAATTATGCTTGCTTTTACTGGTTTAATTGCTTGGGTTGTTGGTACAAGCCAGAAGGGGATGTGATCTTTGATCTGTTTTATGGATTCTCTTGGAAAAATTGTAACAGTGTTAAAAATCGTGAGTTGCTTTTGTTTTTGACATAACTGCTTTTCAAAACTTTGAATCTGTTAGCTTTGCTTTGGCTTTGTTGGGATTTGTTATGTAAATGTAAGATTGCCAAATAAGAGAAGTTGGAAGAACAGATTCTGTCCTAGTGCACAGATGGAGCACATGAAGATTATGTGCTGTACTTCAGATTAAATGACAACTTTATTTCTTGAGCTAGAAATAGTAAGTTATCTTTTTGACAAATGGGAATGTAACTTCATTTTATGTTTTGTTCATAGAAGCAGTTTTCTTTGACCAGAAGTGTCTCTGTGTGCTTGGTGTTTTGCTATTTTGTTAGACTGAGTGCTTTGTGACTGTTTTCAGGGAAGGTTTCCTCTGCCCTTTTCTGATTGCCTCAGTGACTCTTTGCTGCAAACTTTAGACTTACCAGGAGTGCAGGTAAATCCATAACTGCTTTTCTGGTCACATTTTACAACTTCGGGTGTGAAACATGTAGCTTTTTGAGGAAGATGATTAGCCTCATAGATGCTTCTTATAATATTAACATATTATACTGCGGACCCTTTCTGATCTAGATGATTATGCTGATATTCAATGTCAGTCAGTGGCTAGAGGTGTTGGTGTCTACTAGAGGCACCAGTGATAGCCTGGCATGGTACAAAAAGTAGAAACGTAGGATTTGTGCGTTTTTTCCATGTCCTTATTTCCAGAGGAGCTTTGACTATCATATGCATCCAGATAGTGGTAGCATTGCATTGGGCTTCTTGGTACTCCAGCTTGGTCTTAGTGCTAATTGTCTTCCCTCTATATTGTCACGTGCTAACTCTGTGTGAATTCCTTTGTCTGAGAGATTTCTACTGAAGAAGTCTGTTTCCTTGGCTATCCAAGAAAGCTAATGTTTAAGGCTTCCTAGTGTATCTTTAAACCATCAAGAATATATCTGTGTAGGAGAAAACCGTGAAATAGGATATAACTGTAGTAAACTTGCATCTGGATGTTAATGTCAGAGTATTTTACATCTGTCATGGAATCATAGAATGGATTGGGTTGGAATGGACCTTTAAGATCATTTGGTTCCCACCCCCTGTTATAGGCAGGGTCACCTCCCACTAGACCAGGTTGCTCAAAGCCCCATCCAGTCTGGCCTTGAGTGCTTCCAGGGAAGGGGAGCATTTGCTACCTCTCTGGGCAACCTGTTCCAGTGTCTCACCATCATCACAGTAAAGGATTTCTTCCTAATATGTAGTCTAAACCTATCCTCTTCCATTTTAAAACAATTTTCCTTCATCCTGTTGCTACCTGCCATCATGCGTCAGTGTAACCGAAAATGTGCCTGAGCTTGACATAGCAATTCTTGCAGTTTCTTATTGCAGAAGAAAGCTGTGAGTGAAGTCAAACATCATGCTCTTACTAGAAACTGAAGGAGGACTGTATGGTTTTAAAGTTGCTGATTTTAATGTTTAATAGCCAAATAATACTACTATTGCATGTTTCCATCCCACCATAGTTGCTTCTGCATGGCCATATAGATTGCCACAGAAAGAAAATAAAGGTAGTTTGAATATTCAGCAGGATAGCTTTCCCAACTGGTTTGTGTTAGCAAAATCTTTAATCAGACTACAGGTTGATGTTAAAAATATAACGATGACTTAATTTGTGAAGCTGTCCTATGCTATTAACTCCTAAGCAGTTATGAAGAATCACATTATGGTAACTCCTTGCATCTAAAATTACACTAAGTTAATTTTTTTATTAATTGCTTTTTATCAGGTTGTCCAACAAAGTTGATTTATGTATCCAGTACTGAATTTATTCTTCTTTGGCTGAGCTTTGAGTTATTATTGTCATTGGCCTTTTGCTGCAATTCAGCAGCATCAGGAGTGGGTCACAGTCAGATCCAGGTACTTTATACAAAGAGCTTTATATTTCCATGATATTTCTCACTGTCTTGGAGACAGTGAGGTACTAACCAAAATAGGCCTGTTTTTCTGCTGTGAGTTGTTTAAACTAACATGTAATAAATTATTCACAGCAGTGGATATTTCTGGATAATAGCCTCAAGACTGGAGATTATATGCTTCATCAGCTGTTTGGCTCAAAGTTATTTCTATTCCATAGTTGTAGGATGATTTGACAGTTAGCTTTTAATCTGGCATGTTTTTGTTGTTCTTTAGGGGGCTTTTTCTGCTTTTTTTTTTCCTACTAAAAGGGTTTCCTACTCTCTGGTAACTTCTCTGTTCCCTTCCCCTTCCAAACAAAAGCTCATTTGCACTAACTTCTAGGACACCAAAGCTCATTTTTTTGGACGTAGAGTTTTTTTTATGGTACAGCACAATCCAAACAGTGGGATAAGCAAGCGGTGGCTTCCAAGGAGGCATTCAAATATGAACAAAGTGTTCTGTGTCCTGTGAGCTTTCATGTGTTTGATTAAGTAGCCATCACTTCTCCAGAATGGACAAATCCATCATTTGGAAATGATGGAAAAAAAACACCTTCCTGCTGCATACTTTTGTAATTCTCAAGTGTGTACTCAATCCAGCCTCACACCTCTCTATAGACTAAGTATATTCACTGATTGGAGACTTAGAACAGGCAGTGCAAATGAATGAAGCTAGCCTACCATTAATTTACTGCATGTGCTTTTGATAAACGATTCTGTAGCCTTTCATTTTACAGTTGAATCAAGTAGAATTCAAAAAGCCCCCAAAGCATTTTATCCCCCCTACTGCATCCTACTCCAGAATGTTATTCACACAAAGCAAAGTAAGCCCCCAATTTTTCCTCTTCTTTCTCCTTGGATCCTTCCTGCTATACTAACTGACCCTGGGACTGCAAATCAGTTTCTTCTGGGCAGAGCTGTGAAATCTCTGGACAAAGCTGAGCGCTGACAGGACATATGATTTGTTAGTTAGATGACTGATTAGGTGGGGACAGGGGAAAAAATAACTATATGGTCAGGCTAGTTGCAGGCGGGAATAACATGTGTCCTTGCTGCTTTTTTTTGACCCATGAGATCTGTAATGTTTTGTCTCAGCCTCTTTGATTCACATGTAATTATCTTTCCTTTGATCTCAGTGAGAATGGCGTAGGAGATCTTGATGAATAATGTGTCCTGTGGGCACTTCTGGATTGAAGTTACACTCTCTGCTACCTTTACCTTATTGCATAGTAATACTTTACTGGAGATCTTTTTTATTTTAAAAATGGTCTTATTGTATAGTCAAGAGTCTGAGTAATGCTATCTCTGTAGATACAATTATTTGGGTAATCTTGTTAACATGCGTGGTGGGTTTCTTCAGTAGAAGTCAATGTGTCACATAGGAATAGTTTCAAAGGAGTCAAAAATGCCTTAATGTGTTAATGATCCATATATAATATAGTCCCTCTGTAGTCACTGACAGTCATCATAGTGATCTTAGCTGAGAAAAATGGATGTCCCTTTATCCTGAAGTCCTTATCTAAAATTGCACAAAAAAAAAACCAAAACAAAACATACGAAACCTGAAGTTGAAAGTCAGATGTAACATACATGCAAGAAGCTCATAGGTGCCTTGTTAGAAAATAAAAGCTTTTGAAAGACTACAACCTAACCCTGCAGTGTGGTTATGGAAAGCTTGTGGAGTTTTGTTCATTTTATTCTTATTTTGTTCTGGAATTTGTAATGAAGCTATGCATGTGAATAAAAGCTGGGCAGTTTTTCTTTTTTTCCTAAGAAAAATGGGGAAAAGTAGAAAATTGAATTAATAGCATCAATTTTTTTTGTTTTTGCATTTAAAAATTTAATATGAAATATTAAAAATCCAGGGTATTCTTAAACAGTATTTCAATTACCAGCATTTTTCTCTTTTTGAATGCAGGATATCAGGGACTTGTATACTCTATTAGAGACGGATAATACATCAACTCTAAGATCAGTACTGACCTCTCTCGTGTCCAGTCCAATCTAATATTAAACTGGAAGAAATGAAATTATTTGAATGGGGCAGGATCAATGACTCTTCTAAACAACCTAGAAAGCTTATCGCTGGTTTATTGCATGGAATGAAATGTCACAAGAATTTATAATAGTAACAGCTTTAAGTGACTTTTTTTCTGTCCAGTAATTGGTATACTTATTTGTTATAGAAGAGGTTCTTGATATTTCCGTACATCTTTAATTCTTCCAGTGCTTGCCTGTACCAAAATGAGATACCATTATAAGATTTAGAACAAGCTGTTAAGATGAATAGCAGCAAAATGCCAAAGTCATGCAGAGACTTTTTAATTTCAAGTGTGAAGTTGCCAAACTGCTCAGTATGGTGCATAACTTCTCACTTAAATTGAGTCCAGTACCAGAGGGATGGAAGAAAGTGAAAATGATCTTTAACAACATTTCAAAAAGTACAGACTAATAAATTGGATTTATGAAATAAATGCTGAAAGGAGGGAACTAGCAGAAATGTGGTGTAAGGAAGTGTTACTGAAAAATTACACACTGGGACATCAATTAGGATAGAATGTGGGGTAGGCTTTTGCCTAAAACTGCTATAATCTGTTCAGCATGTGAAGGACTTGAAAAACTTTTACTTGTACTTTCTCACTGAATACTTCTAATGTGATAACAGAGGAGATGTCTCTTACTAATCTAGAAGAGGTAAATATAAGAAACAAATGTATAAGAACTAATAGAAAGGAATTTATGCTTTTTACACATTAATACATTATCTAGGAAAGAAGGTTAAATGAGTGGTAAAATGACACATTTGGATGTTCCCCAAGTTAATTAGCATATTTAAACCTAGAAGTTGATAGACATGGTAGCATGAAACTTAATGACTGGTCAGTTGCTGGGACGGGAAATCTGTGTTAATGTAAATTATTCAAAAGGAGAATATACGTATTCAGAATGAGAAACAGTTCTGGAAGCAGGCATGTCGGCAGGCATGTGAAGGGAAAGGAAATGTCTAACAAAGTATCACTGTTTCTCCTCATAAACTCTGGGTGCACTTGCTTTAGAAAGGACATGGCCAGAAAAGGTAAGAGAGAGGTAGATTTTTCTTTATGTTTGGAATGGGACTGTGCCTGTGTGAAAAGAAATGGAATGGTTTAGAATGCGTCTGCTTGGAAAACAAGTATGAAGATAACGGATGCTGGAATATAAATAGACTGATGAAAGCAAATAGGGAAGATTGTGCAGTCTTCCTTGCAATGCATGTGTCAGGTGAAGTCTGAAATTATTTGGTGGCAAACTTGAAACAAATAGGTTTTTCAGACAATACATAATTAAATCAGGGAGTTATCTTCTGCTGGACACTTTATTAATAGTTTTATAAGCCATCAGACAAGTAAGTAAATGCACAGAGTGCTTTTCAAAACAGCGGTTTAGATAAAGGCTCTGTGCTTGGCAACTCCAAGGCTACAGATAACCAACGATGGGAAGGTATACAAGGAGAAGTAATGGTGTGTATTTGCTCTAATTTCTTCTTTTGATATTTTCCATGGAAATCTTTGATAAAGTACATAGCTTCATCATTGATGTTTGCTCTTTCTTGAACATGAGCTTTTGTTTGGTCACCCTGGTTATTGATTCATCAGAGTTCAGGAGGATACCAGTTTGGAGATCCCAAGCAATATATTTCAGTAACTCATAGGTGTTCCCCAGTGGTCGGTGCTGGGTGCAGTCCTGTTCAACATCTTCATCGGTGACCTCGATGAGGGGATAGTGTCTACCCTCAGCAAATTTGCTGATGACATGAAGCTGGGAGGAATGGCTGACACGCCAGAAGGCTGTGCTGCCATTCAGCGAGACCTGGACAGGCTGGAGAGCTGAGCAGAGGGGAAGCAGATGAGGTTTAACAAGAGCAAGTGTAGCGTCTTGCACCTGGGGAGGAACAACTGCATGCACCAGTACAGGCTGGGGGATGACCTGCTGGAAAGGAGCTCTGAGGAGAGGGACCTGGGGGTCCTGGTGGATGACAGGTTGGCCATGAGCCAGCAGTGTGCCCTGGTGGC
>JANHGO010000001.1:24921105-24940387 GCA_024606505.1 Aquila spilogaster | reverse complement strand
TTCCAGAATTCCTGGGCGGTTAGATTTTCCCAGTCGAGCCCGTTGCGTAATCAATGCTATCCACTTACTCCATGTAGCGCTGGTTGCATGATGTAACCAAAATGCAAAAGATGATTTTTAAAACTGGATAGAAAAGTCCTGCAGGTAGGTCTCTTTGCAGTAAGAGTTAGATAATACATCCCATCTGCACACAAACCAAGCAGCGTTTTACAGCTGCATCCAGGGAAGAGAATGGGGCACAGGTGTGCCCAATGTACCTGCTGGGGCGGCAAGCCTTTCAATAGACGTGACTCCACCTGAACTTTGCTTAGCTACTTGTGGATAGTGGGACTCACGATTAGGTTGTGTGGCTGAATTGTCTTGGGGCAAACTTGTGACTTGATGGTTTATTCTGATAAAAGGTGCAGTGAAGTGGGTATTATTTAAAAGCCATGTATTTCAATTGCCCTAGGAATCTAGAGGGGAGTTTGAGGCAAATAAAAAGTGGCAGCCTCACCTTTGAGGGCTTTAATAGACTTGTGGAAGCAGCCTTACAAATAGTGCTGTGGAAAGAGGATTTAAAGATAGAGCTGTCACGAGCTTTTAGAAGCATCTACTACAACAAGACTATAGAGCATACAAGGGCTGTGTGACTCAGCCAGAAACAAGGTGACAGGCTGTTTTGAGTCAATGATCTGCAAAAAGGTTTTTTCAAGGCAGCTATGAGTGTTTTAATGGAGAAGAGAGTGAAAGGATGCAACTGGAGCAGGTAAGTCTTTGCTACAGCGACTTATACAGTTAAAAGGATTAACTGTTCATCTTTTTAGTGCAGAGAGCACCTTTAAATTTTATGTAAAACTGTACTGTCCGGTTTCAGTTTACACTTATTTTACCAGACTAGAAGCCGATCTGTGTGGAGCTATCACCACCTAGTGGTAAAACAGAAATTATAACAATAACAAAAACATGGAGATTCTTTCGAGTACTTTGTTAGCTATTGTGCTTTTGTAGGGTGTTGTGGAATACAGAGGAGCAATAGGACTGATGAAATTTGTTAGAAACAAAAATTAATAAATGTGGTAGTAATCTATTACTAGCTTCATCTTTTAATGGCTCTTCTTTCTGTATTGTATGATAACCTGTTAAGGAGTTACTTATTTAATAATTTCTCTCTTAAAAATATTACTTGTAGATGTAATTACCGAGGGCACCAGTTTTCTGTTCTTGCCTGTTTGTTGATTGTTTGTAAATGGAGCTTTGATGTTTAAAAGAAGGTGAGGTTTCTTCTGTAATGAAAATTATTAAATACAGCTAACTACACTTTATACCTACTCTGTACAGACTTGTTTGAATATATATATTGCATAGTATTTCATAGTATGTTTTTAATAAAAAACACTTTTTTTAATAAAAATCACTTTCAGTAGAATGGACAGTAAGCAATGTACTAGCTTATCAGTGGAGGTAGGCTGGTGGTGGAGTCCTGGAATTTTGACACCATCTTGAAAGTGTGTGTTTTGCCTGCATCCATTTCTATACCTTCTTGAGCAATCAGTGTAGATTCTTCCCCCCATCCCATTGCAGCTGGGATGGAGACTGTGGCGCACACCTCCATTAAGCCAACTATTGGGGTGTGGCTTTTCTCAGTCCTCTAATGTGAATAGTTATCCTCATTAATGCTATCCAAAACAGTTATTTTCATTATTTCTTGCTTGAGATAACTGTAGCGGAAAAAAGAAAGATCTCTCTAAAAGAACTGAGCTAGTCTAACCTAGAGAAGCTGAGTTGTGGGGCAGAGATAATGGGACACTGCCTCTGAATGCCTTGTAAGGGTAACATGGAAAAAGTTATCGAGCTGAAGAGCAAAGTTACCTGAGAATAATCTAGCTGTCAATAAATCCAGGTTTCTGACTATTAAGGAGACAAGTGACTGAAGTGGGCATCTAACTAGTGACAGGGCAAGAAGGGTGATTACTTCAGAGGTGAAGTTTGGTATGTACATGGAAGAAACAGGACACGATTTTCTGTAGTAGTAGGTAGGTGCTAAAGTCAGTGATCCTGAGAACTCTTCTCTGAAAATTTGTTCTGAAACATGCACACAATTTGGTTGGTTTTTTGAAATTTTTGAACATATGTTCATCTGTTATCTTCTGTAGTTCTACACAGAGAAGTGTATATGACTGATGGCTTTCATGTCTTTGTTTGAATCTGGGCCTACATAGTTTAGGGTAAATTAACATGTTTCAAAGCCATGTTGATGTGTTATTGAGCCACTACATCTACATAGCTTTATACTGTACCATAATGACATACCTGAGCTATTGGATAAGTCTCACAAGGTACTTCGCTGAGCCAAGCCAACATGCCTAAAAAATAAGCAAGATAAAACCCCTTCCACTTCACAGCCCAGAAGTGGCCTTCTCCAGCACTGTCTTAGTGAACTGAGCAAACCAAAAGTGTAGCACCAACTGACAATTTTTCTATGCTTATGGCCACCCTGTTTGTCTCCACTGTCCTTCAAACAGTGTGCATGGTGCCTTCTTGGAAGGGCTTCTGCTTCTTTGTGGTGCCTGCCAAAACATGAACAATTTATCTTCCCTTTCTGTACACTGTGACTGTTTCTGAAAAAAGAGTTATGCTTTCTTTTACTATCTTAATTACTTGGATGGCTGCTATGAACCAGAAAGGAATGTGATCTCTGTCTGATGTCTTTTCATAAGTTATTTTAGAAAAATATTAATGATGCTAAAAGTCATTAGTTGCTTTAAACTTGCTTATAGTCTAAAAACATAACTGCTTTACAAAAATCCATGTCTGTTGTCTTTGTTTCAGTTTTGTTGAGAATTGTTATGTAAATATGAAATTGCCTAATAAGAAACATGAAGAAGAACAGATTATTGTCCAAGTGCACAGACTGAGCGCAAAAAAAATTATGTGCTGTACCTCAGATTAAATGGCAACTTTCTTTCTTGAAGTAGAAATAGTTAGTTATCTTTTTGATAAATGTGAACATAAAATTATATTCCATGCATAGAAGCTGTTTTCTTTGACCACAAATGGTTCTGTGTGTTAGGTGTTTCGCTGCCTTGTTAGACTGAACACTTTCTGGCTATGTTTTCAGGGAAGGTTTCCTCTCATAACTCTCCTCTTCTGACTTTGCTCTGAATTTTAGACTTACCAGTAGTGTGAATAAATCTGTAGCTGCTTGGTTGGACACCTCTTAAAGTTTTCAATGCAAAACACCTGAGACTCCTTTTCTAAATTAAAATTTTGTTTGTTTTAATGAGGAAGACAAATACCAAAACTTTTTTTTTTTTAATTTAACATTACCCGTATTCTTCAGGTGATGGTTTCATCAAATCTAGTAGTGTTTTGGAAAAGTAAAAAAATGAGGATAAGATAAAAGCTGTGCTATGTTTGAAATTATTTCTGGTGACTGTCTAATGACATTTTTCAACCAAAATCAAGTTGTAGGCTGCTAGCTTAGGCAAAATGATATAATGTGGTCTAGCTTTATCTCTGCCCTTCTCGCTTTCATTTTTTTTCTAGTACTGATTCCTAGAAGAGTACTGATTTTGTCTGAAGAGATTGTAATGTTTTAAATGATACATTGTTCTTTAATGTCTTAATATATTGAATTAATTATGATACTTTCCATCTTTTAAGAGTTTTAGCTGCTGTCATGTTACAAAGTGGGAATTTGGAGAATTAGCAAAATGTTTTTCAGCACTTTACTGTGCACATAGGCTTATGCGTCTCACCCTGATAGGTGCTTCTCATACCAGTTACATACATTACACTGCATTCCCCCTCTGACTGAAGTAGACATGTTGATATACAAAGTCAGCAGGTAGCAGATGAAGGCAAGACAAGTTGGTGTCTACTGGAGGTACCAGTGATGGCCTGGCATTGTATGAAAGGCAGGAAGAAGGGACTTATATTTTCTTATTTCTGGAAAAGTTTTGACTATCATTTGCATCCAGATAGTGGTAACATTGCATTACAGTTTGGGTGTTTTGATACTACAGGTTGGTCTTACTCCTAATTTTCCTCCCTCAACGTTGTCATGTGCTTGACTACACACTTTAATTCCTTTGTTCATCTTAAATGCATCCTTTTTCTATTTTTCCATGTTTCTTTAACCAAAGTAATAGAAGAAAGGTATAACTAACAGCTGTATTCCACCATGTTTGTCACAACTTTATAGTCTCCTAATCTTTCTTTCTTCTCTTCTGTGATTCCTCTCAAGGCTTTGGGGAAGATACTGTTGTGTGTTTGTAAAACTGCTCCAGTAACTTCCAACAGGGAGCAAAGTGGGGTAGCTTTACTGGTATTTCCTGGGCTCAGTTTGCTTGATGGCACTGATAACAGTGAAAAGGTACCTGATGGAATGATAGAAGGATCTGTGAAGTAGAAGGGCTTCTCTCCATCACATTGGCATGAATTAATATGTCCTTTGCAAGTGGCAAACTGTAAGAATTTAAGCAGGCCACACATGATAATTGCTAATAAAACTGTAAATTGTACTGGCAGTACCCCAAGTTCTTGGTCAAAGTTGCACCCACTTGTATGCCATCAAACATAACAGTCAGGGAGCTCTGGTCACTGAACGTTATGCGTCCTAAGGGAGAGAGCTTAACAGTTCTATTTTTACTAGACTGCAAGTTTTCAGTGGAAGGACTATGGTTTAAAGGATGAGAATGAAACACTAAAACAGCATCCCATGACTTAAATGGTAATTCTCAGAATTATTGTTTTAATTAATAGATTTGTTTACAGGAACATACTTTCTCAAAACATTTGTGAGCAAGTAAATGTTCTTTGCTCTGGAAACAGAGCACAAATTTAGGTCAGTGTACAATAAATGAAAGCCCTTTAGGTGGCACCCCCTAGCACTGTGTACCATCTGGTAAACTGTACTTCTATTTGAAGTTGCTATAATTTCATCTGATATCTTGAGTGAAAATTTGTCTGTAAGGGTAATTGTCTGGCCTACTGCTCTCATTTTTTGATACTCTTAGTGATTATATGAGTTTTCATAACAACTTTTGTCTGTGTGGTCTGTCTACCCAAGTCTGTGTGAGAAACAAGATCCAAGCTGCAGGAATCCTTGAGACTGCTAGAGCAAATCTAGCTTTTGCCTAGAAAGCATCATGTTCTCTCCAATGCTTTTTATTTCTAGTGTTGCTGAGCTGTTATGAGGGAGAGGACAACCCAGTCTGCTCTATTGCCTTGCTTTCTACAGAGAGAGAAAGTGTGTTTGTTTTTTAAACTGAATCCAAATTTTGAGTACAAAGCAGTTAAAACTTTTTTTTTTTAATAGCCTTCTATAGGATGAAAGTACTTCAGGCTTATTGACAGAAAAGGGTTTGCTGGTATCAAGTTGAGACGTTTTGTGTTGTTATCTGTTGAGCCCAAACTTAGTCTGATTTTTGTCCAGACAATGCCTTATTATTGAAAGATGCTTGGCACTTTGAGACCCTATCCATGAGAAATTATTCTTGCAGTTTTATTTTACTTTACTACCAATCCCCCCTCTCTACCCACCTCCAGCTTGGGACAAGGTTTTCTGAGGTCAGCAGGGTCTGAGAGTGGTACTTGTGCGACTGGTAGAAGGGTAGAATATCCCTTGAAAAGGTTAAGCATTAAGAGTGAGAAAGAAGCATTTTCAGAGTCTTTCAGGACAAAGAAAGCTATAGTAGTATTCTACCCAGCCCAAAATGTTCTGCATTGGTGACCATTAACAAGGCCTATCTTGGAGCTCTTGATGCTTTCAACGCTCTGGAGTTTTGCTCCTCAAGGAGCTAATTATTTTAATACATCTGTGCTTGTCAGGTGTTGCATTTTCCTGAAAAGAAAGCTAAGATTTCTTACAGTTTAGACAGTGCTCTTAATGGAGAGATTGTTGAGATGTCTTGGGCCAGTGAATGTTTAGAGTGACACCTTTCTTTTGAAATACAGAGTGTTGTTGGGAAAACGTCTGAACTAGGAATGTACACAGTCATCCCTTTTTAGGGTCTGTTGACTAGACTCCATGCAGAGTTGGGATAACTAAATAAGCAACTTGAGACCTAATAGCATGTGCCGTTATAGGTACATAGTTCTGATATATAACCCTCATATATTTAAAACAAAAAAACCTCCAATAAACACCAGAAAATATGGTAGTCTGCAGGAACAGGCTACGTAAATGTGTGTGCAGAAATATGTAATAAATTGCATTGATTAAAAGCCTATTGTTAATTTTCTGATAAGCAAAATGCAATAGTATAATGGGACTTTTGGCAATGTATGATGACAATGTACCTGTCTGCAGAGGATTATGGAGAATAATTGATACTGAAATGTAAAACTCCAGCATAATCTGTCAACCTGCATGGAATGTTTGACAGAATTGCAGTTTTCACCTTGGATAGCAATGGAAAAAGATAATATTAGTCAAATGTTAAATACAGCAGCATAAGCTTTCAATTAAAAATAATGTTTACTTTATAGTAAGGCATGCCTTTTTCTGTTAGATTTTTGGTATTGTTTGATTAAGAGAGGATGGTAGTTGATAGTTATTGTTCCAGAAAGTATCAGTATAGAATGGAAAACTGAAGTTATTCTCTGCTGTTGCAGGATGATAGATCTCAATCCTTTCAGAAAACCTAAATGTAAACAAAGTGGCAACAACAGCTGATCTAACCCAACAAACTTCTTTGCATCATTTTATTCTGTGATCAGTTAGAGATCTTAGGGGGGGGGTATTATTATTTTGCCTAGGTAAGAGCACTTAAGATATCTCTGAAAGACTTCTATTAAAGGAATCTACATGGATTTCCTTGGCCATCCAAGGAAAATAATCGTTGTTTCCTAGAATGTCTTAAAACAATCAAAAGTATATCTGACTAGAAGATAACTTTGGAATAGGATTTAATGTAGTAAAATTGCATCTAGATATTCACTTGAAACAGTTTTACCTCAATCATATACCAATGTAACTGAAAATGTGTGTGAACTTTAAAGTGAAAAAATGTTTGAGCTTTCTTTCCCAGAAGAAAGCTGTAGATAAAACCACACTGCTGGGTCTTGCGCTTAGAACTGAAGTACTGTCTCTCTACAGTTTTGTAGTTGTCTGTAGTTCTTTAATATTATTATTTGGCAGTAAATTAAAATTGCTAACTTAGGGATGCAATTTACATACCACCTCATTTTCTTCTAGATAGCCATATATTGCTTTAATCATTGCCACAGCAAGAAAAATGAAAATGCTCTGTATATCCAGTAGGATAGCTTTCCCAGTGTTGCAGATGAGTGATTTGGATCACTTAAAGAATCACTGTCAAAGGCATTAGCAGAAGTGATTTTAATATGATGTAAAAGTGTGACTTAATGAGGTTGAATTGCAAGGTTCACTCTATTAATTACTGCATGGAAGAAACATACAAAGGAATATTGAGTTAGAATGATTCACACAGATACCAGAGACGCAAAAGGGTAAGGGAGACCATCCCGTTGAGTCACGAGGTTTAGAGTGGACTTCCTTGCTTTCTAACCTCCTGATGGAGCTTGGGTGTGGCTAGATCCAAACTTAGTCTCAGACTTGGTCCATGGTTTATGCCTAGTGGAACTAATACAAACAGTAAGGAAAACTTCCGGTTGAGTCACGAGGTTCAGAATGGACCCCTTTGCTTTCTAAACTCCTTCTCAGGGAGGGGTCTAGGTGCAGCTGGATCCAGACTTAGTCCCAGACTTGGTCAACAGTTTATGTCTAATGGAATCAGATGGATTTCATTAGTATTAATTCAGCATGCTATAAGTCACTTACTGAGGATCTGTTGCGAGTAAGGGGTCTCTCCAGCTTGGGTAAAGAAGGATCTCTTAGTTTCTGGTAAGGAATCTCAAACCTTGAGCGGCATCCCTGCTCAAGGGGAGAGTTGCCTGGCATGCAGTCCAGTTGCGGTTAAGGGAGAACTCAAATTGGGCTCATCCAACAATCTGTCATTGGTCAAATGTCTCTCTGCTTCAAGGAGCAAGCTTCAGAGGTGTCCCAGCTCAAGGGGAGATCACCGCCATGCAGCCACACTGCCTAGCAGGCAGAGCTCAGAGAAGGCTCACTTAGGCTGTCATATTTATGGGATAAAGTGGTTGGCTCGTAGTCTAATCGCATGCAGTGGGAGAGGTATGCACGAGACTCCTTGTACCCACAACTACCTTTGTTCCTTGATGATAAATGAGTCTTGGAAAAACCACCTGCTTTTCATGAGTTAATCACGTGACCTGTGACCCAAGCTCATACGCCTCGGTGCTCACTGGGTCACTCTGCTCCTTTGTGGGTTGTCTAGAGGATTTCTTGTCCTGGCTATGGCTCAGGCCTTTACCTCCTTTGGAGCCTGTACCAAACTACTGTGAGTTTGGTTAAGGGGTCGAGTGCATCCTTCACACCCAGGCAGCTTATGTTGCATTTACTTAAAGAAACAACAAGACATCTTTAGTAAATCTGAGGTAATTGCAGTAAGTGAAAGCTGCTGCATAGTGTTTTAGTTATTTTCATTTTGTTGCATTCCACTGGTCTCTGACCTCTACATTCTTTTGTTCTCTAAATTTGCATGGAGACTTTAATGTTATTCTTCATACAGCACCATGCAAACACTGCATTTTTATATTATCCTTACTGCCTTTGTGAGTGGATTAAAAAGAAAAAATTTTAAAAAAATCAATCTTTATTCAGAACATAGGTAAATCTTATAAGGATAATGATGACTTAATTTATGAAGCTATATAATAATATTAACTCATAAGCAGTGTCAAAGGATTGCATGAGATTGCAGTAGTTCCTTGAGCCCCAAATCACACTTATTTTTATATTAATTTTTTTCTGATTTTTTCCCAATAAAGTTGACTTCAGTATCCAATACTGAATTTATTTTTATTTTGCCTGTGTTTCTTTTTGTTGTTTTTTGTTTGTTTGTTTGTTTTGTTTTGTTTTTGCTAAGCTTTCAGGTGTTGTTTTCATTGCTAGCCTCTTGCCATTCAGCAGCATGAAGAATGGATCAGAGTCAGATACAGGTCCTTTATATATAAAGCTTTATTATTTTCATGGTATCTTCCACTGTCTTGCTGGAGACAGTGACGTACTAACCAAATAAGCCTGCCTTTTGCTTAAACTAATGTACACTAAACTATGCACAACAGCAGATATTTCTGAATAAAAGCCTCAAGACCAGACATTATATGCCTCACCAGCTGTTTGGCTTTAAGTTATTTTTATTCAACAGTTGTGGGATGGTTTGGCAGTTAGCTGTTATTCTGTTTTGTGAGGGTTTTTTTGGTTTTGCTTGTTTTTTCTACTGCAAAATTCCAACCACTGCCAAGGTTCCCCACCCTCTGGGAACTCTTCTGTTGTTCTGCTCCCATTCCAAAACAAAGGCTCATTTATAGTACCTTTTAAGACACCAAAAATCAGTTGATTGGCATAGAGCTGTTTTATGGTACAATCCAAACAGCAAGTGATGGCTTCCAAGGAGGCATCCAAATATGAACCTAGTGTCCTGTGCTCTTGCGAGTACCTGGTGCTAAGTGGCTGACGTGTTTGATTAAGCAGTCATCATTTTTCCAGAACAGAGAAACCCATCATTTCAAATTGAGGAGGAAAAACTTCCTTCTGCATATTTTTATCATAATTTTCTTGAGTGGGTACTCAAGTGAAGGATTCAGCCTCACACTTCTCTTGCAGACTGAGTATATTCACCAATTAGAGCTTTAAAACGTGCAGTGCAGACAAACAAAACTATCCTACTATTAATTTATTGCATGTACACTTTGATAAATGATTCTGTAGCCTTGTCTTCTGCAGTCAATCCAAGTAGTGCTCAAAAAGCCTTGGAGGTAGAGTACAGCCTATTTCAATTGAAGGAATCTGTCTTTTCCCCTCTCCTCAACTCATCCTGAAGTCTCTTATCCTCCCAACTGTGTCCTACTCCAGAACCTCATTCACATGAACCAAAGCAAGTCCCCAAAACTTCCTCCTCTTTCTCCTTGGCTCCCTTCCTGTCATGCTGACTGACCTTGGGTCCCTCACTTTCTGGGGTGAAAAACTGGCTTCTTGTCCTGCTTCTGGGGAGAATTTTGAAAGGTCTGGGGTAAGCTGCATATGTCACATACTGACGGGACGTGATTTGGGAGTTAGATGACTCAGATTAGATGGGGGCAAGGGAGGAATAGGTATATGGCAGGACTAGTCCCAGGCAATCATAACTTCTGTCCTTACTACTTGCTCAACCCATGAGACCAATAACATTGAGCCTCAACCTCTTTGATCTCGGTATCATTATTGTTCATTTGGCCTGAATGAGCAGTGCTTTAAAGGGATCTTGAGCATTAATATGTCCTGTGAGCATTTGCGTATTGAGGTTTTTACCTACTGCTACATTTACCATCCAGCAGAGTCATAGTTTACTACAGAAGTATTACTTTGGGAGTTTTTTTAAAAATGATATACTCGTGTAATCAAGAGTCTGAGTAATGATACCTCCATAGATGTAACGATTTGGGTCATCTTGTTAATATGCATGATGGGCTTCTTCAGTAGAAATCGACAAGTCGGATAGGAATAGTTTCAAAGGAATCATTAATGCTTTAATGTGTTAATGATCCATGTATAATGGAGTCCCTCCATAGTCACTGACAGGCGTCATAATGGTCTTAGTACAGAAAAGTGGATGTAGTTCCGCTTTCATTTTATCCTGAAGTCATATCTCTTCCTTATGTAAAACTGTACAGTAAGACTGAAAAACGATGTGAAACCTAAGTCATAGGTAAGATGTAACAAACGCACAAGAAGTTCATAGGCATGTTGGAGCAAAACAAAAGCTTTCAAAAGATGCAGCCTAACACTAACTGGAATGTGGAAAGCTTGTGGAGTTGAGCTACATTAATTTTATTCTTATTTTTGTTGTAGCGTTTGTAATGTGACAATGCACACAAATAAAAGCAAGGTAACTTTGCTACCTTATTTTCTAAGAAAAATGGGAAACAAAAATGTTAAATAGAGAAAATTGAATTGATAGCATCGAGCTGCTTATCTTGCACTTAAAATATTAAAATGTATAAAATACCAAAAGTTTAGAGTGCTTTTAATCAGTATTTCTAAAGGAAGTACCAGCAGGTTTCCCTTTTTGTACACAGGATATCAGAGATTAGTATATTGGAGACCAATAATCCATCCACTCTGAGATCAGTACTGATCTCTGTTGTGCTCAGCCCCAATCTAATATTTAACTGTGAAAAGTGGAATTATTTGAATGGGAGAGAATAAATGACTCTCCCAACCAGTCTGGTAACTTTATGGCTAGAGGTTTTGCTTGCATGGAAGAAATGTGGAATTAAATTATTTGTCAAAAGGAGGCAGAGAAGTGATGTTTTAAGGCTACTTTCCATATAGCCATTGGTATTCTTTGCTCCTTGATGTTCCCACAAATCTTTAATTCTTCCAATGCATGCCTGTATCAAAATGCAATATCACTAAAGAATGTAAGACAAATTGGTAAAATGAATAGTAACAAATTGCCAGTCACACAGTTGCTTTTCAATTTCAAACGTGAAGTTGCCAAACTGCTCAGTACGGTGCATAACTTCTTGCTTAAACTGACTCCAGTACCAGAAGGATGAGAGAAAGTAAAAATGGCCTTTAACAACATTTCAGAAATTACAGACTAATAAATCTGATGTATAGAACAAAAAAAGTGGAAGTGATTAGACTAGTAGAAATATGTTGCAAATGGGAAGAATAAATATTACTTTTATAGAGAGAAATTGCACACTAGGGCATCAATTAGGGTAGAATTTAGGGTAGGCTTTTGGGTAAAATTGATATAACTGATTGAAGTATGATAAGGATTTGAAAAACTTCTAGATAAGTTTTCTCACCAAATACTTTCAATGGGATAACAGGGAAGGTGCTCTTCTAGATTAGTAAGAGACTAAATATAAGAACCAAAGGGATAAGAATTAATGGAAAGGGATTTATGCTTTTCCATATTAATAAATTATCTGGGAGAGAAGGTAAATGGTAAAATGACAAATTCATGGAAGTTCCCCAAGTTAATTAGCATACTTAAATCTAAAACTCAGTAGAGGTACTGGCAGAAGATTAAAAATCTTAATGACTAGCCAGTTTAAAAAAAAAAAAAAAAAAAAAAAAGAAAAAGTAGGAAGAAAAATAATAAAACATTAATAAATGTAGATTATGCAAATGGAGAATATATGTATTCAGAATTAGGCACTCTGAGTTCTGGAAGCATGCATGCCCTTGGGAACCTTGATGGAAAGGAAGCATGTAACAAAATATCACTGTTGCTCTTCATAAATTCTATATCCACTCATTTCAGAAAGGACATGGTAAATCAGAAGGGAAAGAGAAAGGGCACATTGATTTTTTTCTTTGTGGGTTTTTTTGTTTTGTGGGGTTTTTTTTGTTTTTGGTTTTTTTTTTTTTTGAATGGGACTACTTCCATGTGAGGAGAACTTAAAAAGTTTAGAACACTGCTTGGAAAACAAATGTCAAGATAATGGACACTGGCATATAAATGGAGCAAGGAAAGCAATAGAGAAGATTGTCCAGTCTTCCTCATGATAGGCAAGTCAGGGAATACCTAGTGAAAGTATTAAGTGCCAGACATAAATAGTTTTCCACACAATGCATAATTAAGTAGGGGAGTTCACTTCTGCTAACCACTTATTAATAGCTTCAAAAGCCATTAGACAAGTTCAAGTAAGAAAAATGCATTAAGCGCTATTGAAAACAGTGTTTTGATAAAGCCTGTTTACCATTAAGCCACAGATAACTGATGATGGAATGCTACACAGGAGAAGTAATGCTCTTTGTTTGCCCTGATTTCTCTTTTGAAATCTTACGTGGAAATCTTTGATCAAGTACATAATTTCTATCATTCTTAATATTTTCATCATAGGTGTGCTTGCTCTCTTTCTCTCTTGTATGTGAGCTTTTGTTTGTGGTCTCTGTTTACTTATTGATTCATCCAGGTTTAGGAAAGGGGTCCCAGTTGAAGGTCTCAAGCCATACACTTGAATAACTTGCAGTTTCTTGGTCCCCTCCATGTTGCATATCTAGATATGTTTGGATATCTGCTCTCAGCTGGAGATCGTGGCCCCAAAATATCATTATAGCACCTAGCCTTCCACAGATTTAGCTGCAGAGTTAAGGGTTGTGATCTTACCAGCGTCTCCACAGATGGATGTCCATATTCATCAAGTCCTCAAAAGCCTGTCATGTAGAGTAGCTGGCAACTATGGGGCCTCAAACTGTATATTTTACATTTCTGCTGACATTGGCCTAAATTAGTGCTTTCTGCTGTTTTGGCAGCATCACGCAGGAATTGCCATACACTCTGTAAGCTCTTGATGCTCCCTGTCCTGAGGATACTTCTCAGCTTTGAGTTTTGCTTCCTCCAGCGTTGTCTGCCCAAAATCGCTAGAGGGGAAAAAAATAGATCAGATGACTGACTTCGGCTACCGTATGACAGTTCTGATTTTGATCGGTTTATGGAGCACTAAAATAAATATGGGTGCGACTACAGCTTGCTAGAAAGGACATGAGTTTGAATATTTGGTTTTAAACTCCTTTTAACACAGCCAAGCACCTCACCTGTGGCTGGCAGGTGGGAGTGCCTGTGGGCCCCTGCAGCTTGTGGAGCACAGCCCAAAGCTGCAGCCATGGCTCCCGGCCTCTTCCCCTCCCAGCTTTCTCTTTTTGGTACAACTTTTCTTTATTTTTCCATAAAAAAACCCAAACAAACCAAACCCCATTATTTGCAAATATTGACTTCTTTTTATCTTAAGACTTCAGTGGTTTAAGATACAAGACCTGCAGAAGGCCCCTATGTTTTCAAATGATAATCAGAAGATGGCATGTTGTGATTTTTTTCTTTTTTTTTTTTTTTTTTTTTTTGGTGATGCCTGACTTTTCAGGCTCTACTGCAACTGAAAACTGGAATACAAAATACAATATTAAAAATGAAGTCTTTATTGCCACTCTCAAAATAACTAGGCCCGCTTATAACTGTTATTCATAATGGCATTTTATTGCATGAACCTTGAGAATCATTTTAATTCCTTGATTATAAAGACTGTTAAGAGAACATGCATTTTGTTATAGATGCATATATGCTAGCTAGCTTTTCACTGACCTTGAGCAAACCCTTAGCTGACACATAATTTTAGTTCCCTTGAAATCCATTAGAAAAGTTAGATTACTCCCCATCCCCAAATTTAGCCTGTCCATAAAATGAGCAATGAATACTGGCTCATTTTTGGATAGTACTAAATGAGCCCAGTGCATCTCACTGACTTCTCCCCACTCCACACCCCAAAGTTCTTAAAATTTTTATGGTACTATATGAAGTAAAGAGACATTAGCTATCTGAATATAAAAAAAAAAAAAAATAGCTACTATAAATGCAGGGCTAGTAGTTTCTTGTAGTATAGTCCTTTGCTTGTTATGTTTTGCTATGACTGCAGGATGATGCACCTAACTGCATGCTGTTTCCAGAGAGGAGTACTAATACTGACATACCACGATGCCTAGGTGATTTAATTATGGACATCCTATTCTGCAGCAAAGCTAGGAGAAAATACATTATTCTCATGTCACGTATCTTACAGAAAGAGGTAGCGATCCTAAATGCATACATGGTTAATTCAGAAGTGTTTAGCAGGTACATAATGTCAAAAATCTCAAGGCTTCTATGACATGGGCTTTATACTTTTATTTAGTGTTTGTTCAAGATGTTGTTAGAAGTTTTTGGGTTGGTTTGGAGGATTATTTTATTCAAGCAACTTTTGGAAAACAGGATTCTTTAAGAACAGGTACTAGAAAAAGGAATTTTTAAAGAACAGTCAGCTATTCATGAAGTAACTGTATTGAACCTAAGAAATGGTATGTTTTGAATAACTGGGCATTAAAGTGCCATGCTTATTTAAAGAATGCACAGGAGAAGCTGGTAGAGACAGCTTTGCTAGTTTCCAAAGGTTGTCATTTAAGTGCAACTTAGAAAGTTAGCTTGTGTCTTTTTGGTGACTGTATGGCCAACGCATCATCCTGTGGAGGCCATAAGATCCCTCTTCCTAGCCCTGCCAGAGTACCTGCACCCAGCTTTGAAGGCAGCAACTCTCATCTTGATCCCACCTCACATCCCCCACCTGTATTTCTGAAGTGCAGTCAGGTTAAGCCCCAGGCCCTCCCTGGCAGTAGCAAGCAGAACCAGGGACGTTCTGACAGTGGCTACTTCTGTTGTCCTGGCAGCTGCTAGCTTTCCCTCCTTCCTTCCTGTAAGGATATAATTGAAGGCTGTCCTCCATTTCATAATCTTCATGGGTATACCCACTAGGGATAAAATTCTTTGTGCTTTTTACAACAAAGCATATGAAAGTTTTCTATCTTTGCTTGTCACAATTCAAGGTAGGATACGTCAACCACCTGCTTCCTATTAGGATGGAGAAACTGAGGCAAGAACAAAATCTATGGAAATAATGTTCGTTGCTTAAGAAGTGCTTTGCTATGTTTAAAAGGTACAGGAAAGTAGAAAAGTTCCCCTCCACTTTAATTGCTTATCTAACTTTAACATAAGAGGAGTATGGGAAATGGTATTAAATGTACTGAATGCATTCATGCCAAAACAGCTCTGTGAAAAACCATGCAGTTTTATGAATCAGAAAAATATAACTAAATGCTACCTGAAGGTGACACGATAAAATTAAGACTACCCAAGTTGCTCATTTTATGTTAAATTGAATGATGCTGGGAAAGGTATTCCAAAATAAAATCGGTATAAATCCCTCTCTCTAACCCTTCCTTGAGAAATGCAGCACAGGAGAGAAGCTGTCAGATTTTATTGATTTCTGTGAGCTTTCGTATGGTTTAGTATTCAGACCACTCAGAACTCTCGTTATCTGTTAAATGTTCTCTAACTGCTACCTATCATAATACTGAAAGTAGGAAGCAAGTGCTTGAAGGAGAATGGGATGGGCAGGAAAAAGAGCTGCTCAGCACCACCTAAACTTGCTTTCAGCTCCTTTTGGCCTTTGTGTGGAATTTTAATTTAGATCTTTATAAATTAGAAGCTTGTTTGGTAGACTGAGCTTAGTCTCAACTTCTGCTAGCTGACTTGAATTAGGTAAAACAAAAGAAGATCCTATCAACATAAGACTATAGTTTTAAAATGAACCACTGAATTCTGGTAAGTCTAGGATTTTCTTTTTTTATTATTATTGTTTTAAATTGCTAAAACGTCTCTAAATTAAAAACAAACTGTGAATTCTTAAGGATTAAAGTATACGGAGGCATACAGAACCTTCTTTTATTCTTTCTTTTAAGGTCTGATTCATAACATTTTAGTACATGGTATTGGCAATTCCAGAATCTAGCCAGTAAGCAGATATTCAAAACAGAACTGTTATCTAGGGAGATTGCTCTGCTCGCCCTCTCCTGTTCCATCTTAAAGTTCATTATTGAATCTTTTTATCTCTCTTGCTTTTCCTTCACCATTTTAGAAAGGATGATAGAAGCAGAAAGACAGGCAGACAGGTGCAGAGGACAGAATTCTACCTGGGAATAAAGGAATTGAGAGGTAGAGTCAGATTAGAGCTTTATGTATTTGCAAGTCTTTGCAAACAAATTTTTTATCATTTATACCTTACATAATTTAACCAAAATATCAGATTCTTATATTGGCTAATAAATCGACACATATTCAAGTTAAATGCAGGCTGTGCTTTCATACTCTGTATATCTTATCTGGACTCTGTGCTAGCACAGCTGTTTACAGAGCTGTGGTAGATGCACACCATTCCTCCCTGCTTATGCATTCAGGGACTATCTTTAGTTTTTTAGATGTCACATTGCAGTGCAAATGTGCTCAACTGGGTATAAATGATGCATTTTAAGTTCTTGCATTAGAAAATTACCCTTGTATAGGTCATGCAGTGCAGTTTCATGTGTCATAACGCCATCACGACTTTGCTGCTGTGCATAGTGCCTCAACGTCAAATGCTAGAGTTCAGAAAAAGTACAATGATTATTCAGGTGCCAGAATAACACTGTCCTTCCCGCTCTGCCAGCTTCCGCAGCATAAACAACAGCTGTTGCTCAATGCTGTGTATAACTGTCTGGAGTACAGACAGTTGTTTTTGCACCCAGGTTTATGTGCTCAGGGCAGCAGAGATGTTGAGGAGAGTACTGCTGGTGAAAGCTTTTTTGCAGTCTAGTCGCTGCAGTGGGGCGTAAGAGAAGTGCTGGCACAGACACGTCTGCCCCTCTTCTCCAGAGACTGTGCGCATCACTGGTGCGGCTCCCCAAGCGAATAACCTGCCCAGGCTGTGGGACCTCTTAGATGCCTCTGAACAGAGTTTTCCCCAAAGGGAAAAGAGCACAGGTACAGAGCTGAATTTCAGAAGCATTTCTGGTTGCATCAGACACTATCCTCTAAGAAAAAGTGGTATTGCCCATTGAACGTTTTCAGCTAAATAAATATCATTCAATTAAGTGGTGTTTTGTTTCCTGTTTGAAATACATTGCCAGCTTTTGCTGACCAGATCCAGAAGTTGAGCTCGTCTTCTAAAGGCCTTGGCTGCTCTCCCAGAGATCATTCAGAAATGCTAATACAGTTTAGTGAATTTTTAAGTGGCCGTGGTGGAAAACTGGCACAGTATATTTGAAATTGCTTCGTTCATGCCAGTAAATAGGATCCTCTGAAACTGTGCCCTAATAAATATAAAAAATGGTCATTATGTTGTTCCATACCAGTATTTTAATGCTTTAAATCAGCCAACATTAAATGTTTCCTCAAAATACTCATTTGCATATCAAAAAGGTAATTTTGAAACTTACCTACCGTCTTTAAAACCTCTTCTTTATATTTCCAAGGAAAAACATAATGTCTCAAAACATAGTCCAGGGTGATAAATTATGCTTGACTTATTTTGGAAATAATTAATACTTTTACTTACTAATACATTGCCCAAGGCTTATAATAATAAATTGCAGAAATAATTATAAAACAAACATGACTGTCATCTGAGACTCGGTTCCATTGTCTCAACAAACTGTGCATATTTCTCAGTATCTTATTTAGTTTTGGTTTTGAAGCCATTAAGCATGTCCTTGCAGCTTCAAGTAAAAGTCTAAAAATCTGGCAAAACCCCAATCTAGTTTAATAATCCAACCATGAAATAACAAAAAAGGCTCATTACTGCTATCTGAAGGGGATCTAATGTTAATTTCCAAAATGCTGATCGTAGAGTTTCCAAGTTCTACTAAAACTTTAAAAGAAAAAAAACCAAAACCAAAAAAAAAAAAAACCAAAACAAAACTACATCTTGTCTGTGTTCAGAGTATCACTGAAATGCTTTTATGTTTTGGTAAGACACACCTGCAATTTTCTTACCTGGGTGTTCTCCCCACCAAAAAAAAGAAGTTGCATTATGTTAACAATATGGAAATGTAATTCTATCCATATGATATAAGTACCCTGAAAGATATACCAATATGGAGGCGAGTTACAGTGGTTTCTCCAGCTTTGTCCTGTAGGGGACATTGTATATAGTATTGTAAATATGTTTAATGTTCATCTGTTGTTTGTGAATTTAAGTGTCTGTTCCTAATGGAATAGCTTGTAAATCTACAGTACCACGATTCCTAAATCTGTGCCAAACAACATTAAATTCATTTATGGTGGTGCAGTTACATGACCTGTTTTATGGCTCCATGCACAGAGGAAGGGCTGTCCTTTCTTTAAACTCTGCAGAAGTCTTTTTTTTCTGCATCTCTGACCACTGGGATGTACCAGAGAGAAACAGTTCATTTGGATTTGGATGTCACAGCTCACTTGGATTCTTGCCCATCCCCAAACATGTAGCGGCAAAGCACAAGTCTCTTCAGTATACGAGTGCCCTTTTCTGCATACAAAACTTGCAATGAGCCAACTTTTTTAGGATGCTGTAGTATCCTTGGGGTTAAGTTGCCTGGGAAATCATGGCTGGAAGCAGATCTCCTATACAACCTATAGTAGTTGCAGTACAGCTCGCAACGCTGGAGGCACACAGAAGGGTTGGGCATAAATGGGGTGCATGTGTGGAGGGGGTGAGCAAATGGATGAAGCCTGCAGCTTCTTTGAGAGGTGAGGAAACTGCATATCTGCTATAGGGAAATTATTCAGGAAAGTCCTTGGGTTTCATCTTCTCTGAGCTGACTGACTTCTGGGGTGTGATAGTGTCCTACCCTCACGCTGGGTGCCTGTCAGTGAAA
>JANHGO010000001.1:24904832-24915756 GCA_024606505.1 Aquila spilogaster | reverse complement strand
AATAGTGGTTGGATTGAGACTCAGGGCATACTATTTGTTAAGGGATTTCAAGGCTCAGTTCAGGTTTTGGTTCTTTGCATGGTGCAGCCACCGCCCTGTTTAGTTTAGGGTTTATCAGGCAACCCGCGACTAAGCTGTCTACACAGCTCCCCGTGAGTGGTCTCTGCAGAGAGACGGGGCCTCACGGCAATCCAAGCCTGGGTCACTCTTGTAACCCGCCATGAGTCGCCTGGGTGCACTAGACACGGTGAAACTCGTTTGTTAATTGTGAGCTGGACAATCCACACGGTCCTCCTTGCAAATATGGTCAGTTCCTCAGATTTAGGACTTGGAATTTTTTTTCTGTTCACTTAAGAATATGCTTGAATGTGAACATGTGAGGACCCTCAATGGAAATAAAGGTCACAGGAAACTGATCTCTTAATTATTGTTTGCATTAATAACACAACAGAAATTAGTAGGAAAAAAAAGACAAGAGATGACATGCTGTGCAGCACTTAGCTTTCCACGTGCTGCTTGGGTCATTAGCCGATGTTGTTCCCTGTTATCACTTCATCAGCATCCAAAAGCCAACACATAATTTAGGCTGGGAAGTATGTTTGGTGTCATCTCCTCTAACTTGCCTGCTCAAAGCATTTGCTAGCCCTTCTCTGCTCCCTTCCTCCGGAGAGATTATTGCTGAGCCCAACCTGCCCAGGGTGATCCCTGTGGTGACATAAAATTGTTGAGGGGACTTTGTGCTCTGTTGAGGGGTTTTATGTGTCTCTGTGTGTATATAGAGAGAACTATATATACAAATATACGTACTTACAGTGGAAAGAGTATTTGTCAAAGTATGAGGGAACACCCAATATATAGTATTAGTGCAAGGTACAGTATTCACCTTTCAAAAAAAATTTTTTTTACAGTATTTACATGGGGAAACATTCTGACAGATACCAAGACACATAAAAACTTATATGTTTTTCATCAGCTACTGTAGTTGTTAGTGTGCATTGAATGGGATTATTTTTTCTAAGGGCAGTGAAGGCTTACCTTTAAAAGTAGAATCCAAGTGACAAATTGCAGATAATTTGGGGTACTAGATCACTAGGATTCCTTATCTAAATTGTTTGTGTGTCAGATTTCCTTTGTAGCACTGAATAATTTGGATAAATGACCCTTCAATTTGTAATTGAATTTCCTTAACAACAGTTGGGTGATGGTACATAAAAAGTAACACAAGCCTTTAGCAGTGCCCTTTCCTGGAGCTTGTCACAGTGTCTACCTCTGATAGTTGATGACACTTATTACTAAAGTCATATTTCCTTAAAAACTGTGGCTTTGCTGAGGTTGTGTCTAAAATCATACTTTCTCCTTTAAGTGAATTGTACAGTGGTAAAATCAAACTGATTTTTTTTTTTTATTAGTAGTAGAAAATTTTACAGGCAACGAATTTTCTTCAAAATATATTCTCAAAAACTAAGGTGGTTGTTAGAAATTTGGTTTCCTAATATTTATATACTGAGATACCAATTAATTTAATTGTCAGTAATTTAACTTTACTGGCATAAGGGAAGTTAATTCTGGATTATTTCCACGAGAACTACACAACTTCTATAGCTATGCATATGTTGTCTGAAGCTCATATGGGACTAAAATCACCTCTATCAATACTGGGATTTTTGCTGACCTAAGAATTTGAGATTTGGCCTTTAAAATGCAAATATTGTGTAATATAGAAACATAGAAATGGAGAGCAAATTGTAAATTATAGCTAATTCATTTCTTTAATGAAATTACTTTCCCTGATTCTCTCTGACTGGTACAGCTAGAAGAATTCAAAATCTAACCTTTAAAACAGTCTGGTCATACCTGTGTCTTGCAGAAGAAAATGAAAAACATTTCAAGAACGGATATCACCCAAAGAAACCAAATCTTCTAATATGTCATCCATATTGTTTGAACTCTTGATTTTTTGGCTTACTAAGAGATTACTAGTATTTGAGTAAAATCTTTTAAACTCTCACACACACAAATTTTTAGAGGCATAAAACTTTAGTTTGCTGAAACATTCTCAAAAATACTTTTCATGTTAACTCCTTTCTCTTTGTAAATTCAGACAATAGCACTACCCTGAGATCTAATTGTTTATTTTTATTCCTCATCAATCTTTCATATATATCTTTTGGATTGGATTCTGTCTGTAGTTCCCTCTTTCTAGAATACAGGAGTGTTTCTGTGGCTTTACTAAGTGTTTTCTACCTTGGCTTTATCTGGCTTTCTATAAAATGTCTTGTGATGCTGCAGAGAGTATAATGCTTGTTAAAAATGATTCGTAGGTCAAATACCTGTCATTATTGGTACAGGTAATGGCATGATAGCAATTTGGGACTACTGGCTGCTTGGCTGTCTGGGATAGCAAAGGTCTTTTGCTTTTACAATACCATACACATGACCTCATTTTATCACACAAAATACCTAAATTCACTTGGTCTTATGTGCTTATTTGCTTTCTCTTAAGTCAAATTTGTCTGTTTTGACACTCCAAGAATATAAATTCTTCAGACTGGGTAATTCTCCCCTTGTTTTTATGTTTGAAAAATACACGGTGCACTAGACTACCTCCAGAAAATGTAACTAATTAATAAGACTGATAGATGTTTGCTCAAAGATGCCAGAAGTTGTTCAGGTCCTTGCCATCTGTAACCTGAAATGTACTGTTTAATCTCCCCTGGTAATAAATGGGGTTAAATCCTCATTGTAGTTGGCACTAGCAGGACTTTCCACATCATTTTGACTATATTGGAAAATTGATTCAGATATAAGTAAGCCACTACATCTTGAATAAAAATACAACAAAATAAACAGATATATTAGTCTCCTCATGCATCTTTGTCTTCAGTGCTTGAGTTCTGTATGTTTTTTCATTTCTGTGAGATTCGTTAAAAGCCATTATACTTGCAAAGTACTTAGTGGACTTCTGATTGCTACAAAGAAAATAATTGTGCTAGATAAGGAAATCAAAGGCTTCCTATTGCATAAAAGTACCTAGAATACTTACAGATTTATGACTGCAAAATTCCAAAAATGCTGTTTATCAAAATAAAAGCACAACACATTTTATAAAAACTAAGGACATTTCAGCAATTTCTTAAATTCAAATCTTAGCAAAGCAAATATTATCTAAATAAAAATAGTGAGAACAGACCTTTCTTTGGGGACAGTGCAGTTTTGATGTTGTTGATAAATAAAGGATATCATTAATAAGAAGACTTGTGATATATAATGCTGTTTTAATCGGATGTTGTCAAAGTCTAGGTTGACTGAAAATAGTGTTGCCTTCTGAGCTGTAGTAAAGACTGCTATGAATAATCATTCACTAGAGGTTTTTGACAAAGGCTTTTATAATATATCACTTTTTCAATTTTATTTGGTTTTTATAAGGGAATTCTGTACTTGGGGAACAACTGACTGTACCTGCCTCTGAATGTGTGAAGTTGTAACAATTTCCCTAGAAATGTCATCGCTGGAAACAGTGTTCTTAGGGTTGGCATTAAAATGTCAGTGCACCAACTGTTCAGAAAGCTGCTGAGTTTCATGATACAAATATTGCCATCTTCCAAGTCAATTAAGTAAGCCAAATATGCTCTTTTCATCCCCATTGGCTTCTAAGCTTCACCAGAAATAGTTAGATAAATGTGACTCCCATTTTAGTAATTTGTGTATTTATCTTGTTACTCTCTAGGATACTCTTCATGAAAGCTTTCAAAATGAGTGCTTTGTATTCAACTCTTAAACCCTTATATAAATATCTACAAGTGCACAGAAGCATTTGCTTGATTTCCCCTCCCTTTCCAAAAAAAGCTGAACATTTGAAATTTCTGATTGTCTTCAAAGGAGGTATGTGCATATATGCACAGATGGTGTTTTTAGAAGCCCGATTTTTCTGCCCAAACTTTTAACGAGTGCAGTCTTGCATGGAAAGCAGCTCTCTTTCGTGCAATTATTTTTTTGGAAAAAAAGTAAGTGCAGTATGGTACTGCTAACAATGGCAAGATTGGGCTTTGGGTTTTAAATAAAAGTAATTCCCCTATTCTTTCTTGAAAACACCACCTGTCTCTTTAGTACTTAATGTTCACTTGCCTGGGACCAACAGGTGAGGCAAACCTCAGAGCCCCAATGTCAGCCTATCAACGGTACAGGGATATCAAACTTTTGTGACAAGAATTGGAGTGAATGAAGTAGAATTTTTGGACACTATCATCAGATGATCCATCTGGTTTCCGAGGCTTGGGGGTCTGCATGCAACTGTGCAATGCCCTCTAAACCGAAACTTCAGATGCTGCCCTGACTTCCAGAGTACGAACCCTTTTTTGAATTTAGCATTTTAAAGGGCAGTTCTACTCTGGAGGTGTATGCTAGTGATCCATATGAATGGCAACATTTATAAACCTTCTCAATTAGTTCTGAGGCTTTTGTGAAATCACATAATATCTTTGCTTCTCAAAATCATTAGTCACAGATTTACATAGAACAGCACTGAATTTCAGCAGAACAAACCCAAGCTTTTTAACTTGTAACTCTTTTTTTTTTTTAACCTCTTTTTAATTGCCTTCAATTTAATTGATTTGTGAATTAACTTCCACTAAAATTGTAGTAGTATCTTAAGCTTTTTATGTGTTCTCTAGGTGTACTTTGGTATCAAACTTTGAAACACTGAACAGGTAAGAGAATACAATTCATGAACTGATATATATATATATATTTTTTTTTTTTAACTCAAGTTTTTAATACATTTTAGTTGTTGCTTTTTGTCTTGCTAGGAGCTAATGTATAAATAGTTGCAAATGCAAATCTTCAGTCTCTGTTTTTGCTTGACTTCTCATTCCAGTGGTTTTCTTTGAAGCAGCACTCATAAATATTCTTTAATAGATGAAAATATCCTTGAAGAGCAAATGCATTCCTAAAGTGTTGTAAATGTCAAAGGAAGGATGGAGGTAAAAATTATCTCTGAATTTAATATTTCTACCAGAAAATTCCCCAGAGGGTAAGAACCTTGCAAAGAGCACTGATAATGCGTAGATACTCATGCTGATTCAAGAACTGATCTTTAAGATCTGATGCATGCTGAGGTTTGTGGAAGGTTATATCTGATTTAAGTTACTTAGTTTTTCCTTGCACTAATGAATTTCTTTATGTCTATGAAGGAACTGAAACTTGTTTTCCCTGTGAGCTTCACTTTCTAGCCTTGGCTTGAGTCTCTAATTACAAACTCAGTTTTTCATGAACATGCTTTTTTGATCATTCTCTGTCCCAATGAAGCCTACAGACATACCCTTCTGCTTCCTTCATCCATATGCTTAAGGGATCTACACAGGTGTTATAGATACAGGAATATACAAGGATAACAATCTCTTAATTGTGCCCATGTCCTTAAGTATAGGAGGTTGTTCTAGCTACTCCACAAATTGTGTGTATTCTTTAGTGTTTTATACAAATTGATCAAAGCAGATTATCAAATTACCAACATTTTTTTGGTCACTACCAAAAAAACCTATGCATGTATTAAAGAGTAATAGACTGCATCGGGATACTTATCTGAGAAGAAAACGTTCTGGAAAGGCTTTGAATATTGCTTGGGGAGAGGCAGTGAAATGGTTAGGTGGTGAGAACTGAAAATCAGTGAGGTTCAATATGCTGGAGAGAGGTCAGAGGAGCTGAGGAAAGTCTGCAGTGCTGAAGAAAGGCTGGAGTTTTGGATTAAATTGGTGATAAGTGGAAATCTGGGTAAGTAGACAGGATGAATCAGATTGCCAGATGTCTCTTACAGCAAGTTTCTTCCGTGTTATGTTACAGAGGTGGAAAGGAATATCAAACTCGGGTGGAATGATGAGTAACAATTCAATCTGTCGCTAAGAACATATGGAAATTGTAGAGGGGATTGTTATATCAGAATATGGTACTTTGTCAAATGTTTCTCAAGAACCTGTTGATACTGATTTTTACCTATGGTGACCAAAAAAAGAATACTTTGACAGGTTATCATTATAAACATTTTTCACATCCCATAGTAGCTCTGGGGAACAGTAAAATCAAGGACAGGTAGCAAGTCCCTGAGGCTTTACCAAATGGGAATTTTCCTTTCAGCTGTAAAATGTTTCACTCTAATTTGGAATTAACTGCATAGTTTAATACTTGGAATGTCTCTTGAGACATAATTTAATTTTCTCGCTTTACATACTTCCCCTAAAATATGGGAATATTTGCACTATGAGAGACACAAACATAAAAGAACAAGGCTGAATATTGAAGGCATCTGTTGTTCTCAGTAGGAATAGGATCCTGAGGGAATAGGATGATCTAATTGAGCTAATATAAATTGTGAACTATGACAGATTCATTTAAAAGAAATCTGAAATGGGATTCTAACTTAAAATGCTCAGGAAAAAAAGTCTTGGACCTGCAATGTTAAACTGAGTTGCATGAATTTTTATCTCGTCTTCTCTTTACATCAGCTGTTTCTTGTAACATTGTGTTCAGAGACTTGGCTTCGGAGTGTGTCCAGTATGTCTTCACTTGTCACCTTCTTCCTACTCCTTGGTTTCCTTCCTTGTGTTCGTCATAGGCTGGAATGTAATTTTGCAAAGTTTACACATCAGCATTCATGCTTATTTCTCAGGTTCTCCTCAATTTTTGAAGTACATATAAGATTTGCTAGACTACTATAGGCTTAAATAAAATTGCATTTATTGCAGTTTAGAAAAATGAAACTAAAATCGGAATGCTTTGAACAGCATAAGTGTCTTTCGTTCTCCGCAGGCTAGACAGAACAAGATAAAGCACAATAAGATATAAGATGAAGTCGTTCCTTTCAAAGCAGTCCTCTCTGTCTTGTCTTATCTGATGGAATTCTTACTCTCCTTTGCACCCAATTTTTAAATGCTATAACTAGTATAGGTGAAGTGAGCACTTCCATGTCTCCGTGGCTGTCTTGCGAGACTTGGAATTGCATTTCTGTATTGCTCACAGTCTTGTAATCACTGCTGAGGTTTTTTGTTTTGTTTTGGTTCCCACTCCCTCCTGTCCCTGCTTCACAGTTATCTTTACATATCTGTTTTATGCAATTTCAATAAATGATGTCTACTCTGAACTTCAATTCTGTTCTTTTGAAGCTGGCATAAGTTCTTGCGTAACACACTTGGGAAGTAATTCTGGGATCACTCATGATATATTGTCAGTTATGATACTCTGCTCCAGTAGCTTGCGACCGTACTGTCATGTAATGGGAAACACCAACTCCTCTCTTACAGACCCTTCCATGCTCTTAATGTGCAATTTTTCTTCTTAGAAATCCTCTTAAAAATAAATGGGGGGGAGGAGGGAGAAAAGCTGACATGTTTGCCTTGTATATCTGTATCATGGATAAAGTACTCTGCTGCAGATCTAGGTGCTTTCGCTTCTGGCCACAGGCTTTCAGTCAAAACCTGGATGGGGAGGAGAGGTGCAGAAGAGAATGGTCTCCCCCTGTCTCCTTTTCCCTACAGGTCTGGGGCTGAACTCGGAGGTAGTGATAAGAAGGGTTGGGAGAGAGGTAGGGAGTGCTCCACCTAAATTCAGCAGCAAGGAGCAAGACTCAACTGTACGGCAGTAATTGGAAATTGGTCTGGAACAAGTTACACCAAATGGTTTGGCTGAAGAGATCCAAGTCATTTTCAGCACAATCAAGAGTGTATAGCCCGGACAGTCCTTTCCAGTCCTGTGTTTCTAATTTAACTTTTCTGGACTCAAATGCCAGGATTTCTATCTCTACAACTCAATGCTTCAGTCTCTGCTTGTGTTTACAGATTATTGTGGAGCCGATGGTCTAATCATTGTTGGGATTTTGGAGGAAATAATCTCAATAATAACTATGTTCTTGGTGTAATAGGCTTAAAGTTTGGGTCCTTCTCTCTAGTTACAGTAGGAGCAGAAGGTGATTTTTTTGTTGTTTTGTTTGTTGTTTCCCCACAAGCTTCTGTATGAGATGTTGACAAGCATTTCAGTTCTATGCCTTGGAACCAGTGGCCACGGAAGCAGTGGTTTGTGACTGAGTCAAGATCAACAGCAAACAAACAGGGCTTCAGACCTCCAGAAGCTCAGATTGAGCGGATGCTGTTTTTAATGGCAAATAACACAATAAAGACTAATAATTGGCAACCAGAAAAGGAATTGTATTGTGATGGCAATGAGAACCTTTACCAGAGAAAACAGACATTTATGAAGCTCTGTTAAATGTTCCAGCCATGCTTTTCTGGTTGGCATTTCTGTTCTCAGTGTAATCCTGAAGCTCTGCCACTTTGCCCTCAAATTTAGAAACCTATCACATCATGTTTCCTGGTTAGTAGGATGTCACTTCCAGTCTCCTACAGGCAAAGGGGGGAAAAAAACCCAAAACAAACCCAAACCATGAACCCCCCCCCAAAACTTGTCAAGTTTTTTTTTTTGTTCCATAACTTGCTTCTATATGCAGCTCTACAGATAGAGTAACACCATTTTTTTTTTTTTTTAAATGATTACATTTTGCATGTCATTCTCCCATTAAACTTGCCCACTGAGTTATCAAAAAAGAAAAAAAAAAAAAAAGCAGGAGGTAACTTACAGTCTCTTCTTCAAAGTGATAGAGAAAGCCAATTCTCAAAGTACCAGTAAGAGCAGTACTTATATTGCATCTTTTTAAGGTTGTTATAATTTTAAAAGATGAGAAGCTATTTAAAACCTAGAACGGAAGGCAAATCTGGCTATACCGTGCATAAAGGAAATAAATAAATATGCATTTTAGTTTTACAGATTTGATGGGCCTTTCACAAATTGCAAGAATGACAATAAAAATTTGTCTTGCCAAGGAATTTTTGGAAAGCAAAAATTGTATAGGGCAACTTTGGCAACTTTTGTCTCTGACATTCAGGAAAAAAAGTTGTTTTCTTTTACGCGAAGGACATCAGCTGTAGTTTTATTGAATTTTTAAAGCATTATCCTGATGTGTGCTTTCTGATAGCTGAGACAGTGTACATATTATTTCAAGGTGGGTTCTTTTACTAGCCTCAGACATATAGTCCCAGCCATTTTAAAAATAACATTTTATGCAATGTGGATTATTCATGCAATCCTGGGGTTCACAAAGTGTTTTTTGTTAGAATTAGAGTTCCCAGATTCTGCGCATGTTTACAAAAACTAATAATAATGGCTAGGCTTTGACCTTCCTCCCCAGCCTTAAATGCAGATTAGAGTAAGTTTTTCTCATATAGAACAAGATAAAATCTCTAGGAAAACACCGAGGGTTCAGTGTTGCTTTCCAAAGGGTCCTTAACTTTTTTGTTGGAAAAATGTCTTGGCCTTAATTATTTAATTGCTTATACTTTTGCTTTCTGTAGCATTTTTATTACAACTTTTATCTTCTCTTTTAAAAGTAAAATACCTTAATTTTCACCACCAAAAGCTTTGTGCCATTTAAAATGGATAACATGGCTGATACCCTTCAAAACCAAGGGAAGTGACAAGAGGAATTTTTGCACTTGGCTTAAGCTAACAAAAGAGGGTCATTAAAATTTGATCACCTTTTTAAATAAAGCACTGCTGGAAAAGGAAACACAATTGCTCTTGGCAAACCAGATTTTATTAGTTTAAATATTGGATGGTAATAATTAAGTGATAGATTATCCAGTAAAGGACCAGATAAAGATGCTTTCTTTTTTAACTTCTCTTCAGAAAAGTAAATGAAGCCTGGACATGTCAACTGAAGTAAACTAGCTCTGTGTTGCAAGGAGTGGGAATGGTTCTGAAAGTCTGTGTTCTGGAACAGAAACCAGGGCAGGAGGTTCAGGATGAGGCAGAGGAAGAGCCCAGCCCGATTTACCTTAAAGAACAAAGGGGTCGTGTAGAAACATGACATTTAAGGTATCATTCACATACCTTAACTACTTCAGACGTAGGAATGTCTTGCATGATCTAAAGTAAAAATTCATTCGCTTCTTGCAGTCTTTGTTGTCTGTGGGCAAGTATGTGTACTCTGGTGACCAGTGTGAACTGCAAGTTCAGAGTGGGTGCAGTTCTGGGAAGTTGTTTTTATACTGCTGAGCAAGTTCAGAAATTGGCACTGCCCCTAAATGATGAAAGTGGTTAGACCATGAGGACACATATCTGTAAAAAGCCACTGGAAGGAAAGCAAACTGCAAACACCTTCTTGCATAGCACCTTCTCTTACCACATGAAATCTTGCTACGGACAAGAGGGGTAACATGCCATGTATCTATAACTGATCCATGTATTTACAGATCCATGAGTTTATTTTTAGCTTATTAAAAATATTAATAGTATAAATAGAATACAAAAAAGTTGTTACTCCAATCGCAATATTAACAGTTTGTGTTGATATGAGATCTCATAGAGCAAGAGATTCCTGACTAGAGACCTTCAGAAGTAGTTTTCCTTGGGTATCAACCTTCTCTAGATAGTATCATAATCTTCCCTGAGACTGTAGGATGCTTTGACATAAGGTGTTCTCCCATTGGTACTATTCTACTTTCATAAATCATTTTCAAGGCAGAGCGCCACACAAACCACTTTTATGTTTTTTTGTGGTTTTTTTCCCCCCCTTGGTTTGTGTCTCAAAAGATGGAAAGTTCCTGGGGAAGCCAAAGCAATATTTTAGTTGGAAAAATTAATATTAAAAAAGTGAGGAAATCATATGGGTGTGTCGTGGTTTAACCCCAGCCAGCAACTAAGCACCACGCAGCCGCTCACTCACTACCCCCCCACCCAGTGGGGTAGGGGAGAAAATTGGGAAGAAGCAAAACCCACGGGTTGAGATAAGGACGGTTTAATAGAATAGAAAAGAAGAAACTAACAATGATAATGATAACACTAATAAAATGACAACAGCAATAATGAAAGGATTGGAATGTAC
>JANHGO010000001.1:24883175-24904732 GCA_024606505.1 Aquila spilogaster | reverse complement strand
GCTTCCAGCAACTTCTTACAGAAGCCACCCCTGTAACCCCCCCCGCTACCAAAACCTTGCCAACAAAACCAATACAGATACGCAGGTTCAAGTTTTTGTTTCAGATCCAGTGTAATTTGGGGTTTAAGCTTCCCAAAGACAAAGGGTATAGACCTTTGACTAATTTGAGGTGGGCAGGTTACTTCCCTTTACCCCTTCCACATTTTCAAAAATAAGCTAAAAGGTCCAACTTTCATCCTATAGTATTGATCAGAATGCCAACATCTGCAGTGGAGTTGAATTATTGTTGACACTAAAAGTGCTTCTTGATGAAATGCACAAAAGAATCATAGAGATGCATAGATTTTATCCACCACTGACATTAAACTATCTCATGAGAGGAACATGACAACTGTTCAGCAATCCTCATCAACACTCTGGAATAATGCAGGACAAGTCCTAACAAAGTGAATGTTTCAGCAGCCTAAATTTAACTCTCTGTATATGATTCGCCAGATTCTTGGGTTACTACCTCAGTTCTTGTGAAAAAACACAGAGGTCTTTAGTTATAGTAAGTTATCAGTTACCTTCAGTTCCACCACATCCCTTAATAGTCTTCAGAAGCATTGCCTTTTTTCAGTACTGACTCACAGAGAAGAAGCTTATATAACATATGTAGATGTGAATCAAGTAAGGCCCTTTCGTCTCAGCAAACTTGGGAATGTGTTTGGGAGCACAGCTTACGGTCTCAAATTCTGGTAACTCTGGTTCATCATGCAGCAGGCTCAGCCAGCATTTCAAACAGCAATGTTCAAATAACTAAAGTCAACAAATCACATTCATAAATAATTAGCAGAGGATCAAGATCATAAGGTTTGATTATTTAACAAGGAATTTATCCAACATAAACCAGCCAGAAACAAAATTTATAAGCGCCTTTGCTCTTTCTCATCTCCAACTTTCTTTTTCTTTCACCAGCTGTGAATTGGTCTAGCAAAGAAAGACCTACACAGAACATATAAACACAGAAGAAGGTTAATTTGGTATGGTTCAGGCTTTATTTGAACTAAACATGGTGATGAGGT
The DNA here is from genome assembly GCA_024606505.1 of Aquila spilogaster. Lineage (NCBI taxonomy): Eukaryota > Metazoa > Chordata > Aves > Accipitriformes > Accipitridae > Aquila > Aquila spilogaster. Next base: position 24,903,668 of record JANHGO010000001.1, on the reverse strand, counting down.
TCAAACTCCCTGGTCATATAGTGCCTCAACGAAATGCACTTTAGTGGCAAAATAAAACAGTAAAGATGGTGGGACTGTCCTTTCTCTCTTAGGCATGGATAAGGTCTCTGCCAATTTGTGTTACCTCATTTGAGAAAACCTATGGGCTGGAGAGAGTTCACAGGGGTGCAGTAAGTACAATCAGAGACTTAGTGATCATGGTCTATGGGAAACACTGAATGAGCTGAGCCCTGTCAAACCAGAGACAAGTAGACTGAGGGGAAACATACTAAAAGTCTGGCACAGAGAGGAAACCAATAATCCTTTTTCAGTCACAGATAGAAAACAAGTAAAGATCTAAGACTGCAACAAGGGAGAGCCAAATTAAACATTTTAAAAGTAAAGACAATGAACTGCTGAAATAAATAGATTGTCTGGAGAGGTTGTGGAGCATCCATTGGTCCTTGAAGAATAGGCCGGATAAACATCTGTCAGGAATCATTTAGGTAAAGTTTGTGCTGCCCATGGGGACATATAATATTTCTGAATAGCAACTTTCTACTTTCAGTCATAAAAGAAGAACACTTTGTAGTTTCTTATGGCTGTCTTAAAATTTTTCTTACACCAGATGTCTGGGAAGAGTGGGGCTTGCTGTGAGAATCAGCAGTTTGGATGGACAGAGTGTGGCTACTCAAAGAAACTCCTTTCTTCCAGAGACTTCTTCAGTCAGCCCTGTTTTGATGACAGTTGTCCTCAGCCTGTCCTGGCCATGACAATGAGGAGCCCCTGGGAGCTGGACCGTGGAGCTCCTGGACCCGCAGGCCCTGTTCACACACCCGTGCGCAGGCACACAGTCAATGTACCAGAACAGATTTAATTGAAAAGGGGCTTTATTGCCATCTTCCTCTGATTAATTCAGAAATGTGAAACTAAACATATGGATGTTGGGCCTGATTTTAATTTACACTAGTAGTCTTGATACTACTTTCTTCCTAAAAGGAAGCCTTAAAAAGTGGGTAAAGAGAATTTGCTGTCTTTTTATATTGACAAAGTGGGGGAAATTGGCCACAATGCAAATAGGAATTGAGACTATTGAGTACTTCTACTGGGTTCTTATTTTCACTGTAATACCTTTCTACTGTTCTGGTGCTATGAGGGACTTTAAAGTGAGTATTAATGAAGTGTAATTGCACTTTGCAACACTCTGCCCACACAAAGAGGTCTTAAAGGAGTCTCAGTGTAAATGAGAAACTTGTCAATTATAGCAAAACTGTGTTGGCTTAATTGTAATGTGGTTATTCAGAAGCATTTTAATCTTTTCAAAAATGCAGAGGAATTTATAGCTAAAGTAGTATTTTAAACTGTTCTTAGCAGTAGGGTAGAAACAGTGTTGAATGAAGAGTCCCTACACTGGAAGCCTCCATTTCCTGGGATTTGCAGCCCACCGGTGAGCATCTATTTCTGAATCTTTTCCCTCCTCCATGTTCAGCCTTTAGTGAAGAAAGACAGTTCTAGCATTAGACTAAGCTTTGACTGAAATTGCTGCAACCTGTTCCTTGAGGTCTCCAGTTTGATCCCAGGCCATTATGGTAGTTCTCACACTTGCACTTGAAATCCCTTACTTAGAGGGCAAGGTGGAAAATTATTCATATGATTCTTGTTTAAGGAAAAGACTCACCTGCTGTGCCCAGGCTATGGAACTGTGCATGTGAGGGTGAAGCAGCCTCCCTGTCAAGGCTGCAGAGAAGCAGTGAATCCTAAGGAATGAGAGAAACTGTGGTTTGTGTCATTGTAGATAACCTGGAGTTGGCTGTTATATCTGAATCTGCAAGCCAATATACCACTACTGTCTTATTTCTATATCCCCATGATGGGGGTTTCTTATCCAGACTTTGGCCCGAGCCCAAAGTTTGAATTATACAGTGCTAGCAGAATTTCTGGGAATTCGCTTCCAAAAAAGAAAACATCTTTTGTCCTCTATTTTCCTGCAGAACTGAATATCTCTGGAATCAAATGAGAGCACCATGTCCTCATTTTGAATTTCTTGCTTCTCTAGCTGCTTGGTCTCTTTGCAAAGTAACCTTCCTCTAACAGATCTAGAACTATGACAGGATGACATGGGACACAAAGTGGCTATGGTATCTGCTGGAAGTGGATGCGGAGAATGAAATGAACTTAAAAGAAAACAACTGAAATGTAAATAGGCTGAAGTCTGAGCTCTAATATTTTCAGTAATTTCTTCTCTATATAGGAGACTTTCACTAACACTTCTAGCATCATTAGTTAGCGGAGGACATTTGCTAGCATGGGTATGCAACAACAATGATAAATGGATACTGCTGTTTCTATCCTGAAATGGTGAATTATATAAAGGGTACTGGCTGATAATGGAAAAGGAGATAAATCACACACCAGCCTCCACACAGATGAACAGCTCTTTGCTTCAAATCCCCTTGTGGTTTCATTGACTGAACCAATCCACTGTTTCAACCCAGATGTACAGATAGCTCCTGTCAATCTGAAACATGTGTCTCCTTCAGCTTAGAAAATGCATTGCTTGGAATCCTATTAGGCTAGAAAAACACTTATGGTGATAATTCAGCTTTATTTTAAAGACAAGTTATGGCAAGTCAATGGAGGTACTCCAGTTCGTGGGACTGGACTTAATTCTTCTGACTTATTCAGTATTCGTAGCATCTTTCCTATTCCTTGCATTAAAAAAACATTATTTGATCCAGTTTGGAACTGATGACTGCACAAGTACAGCAAAGGGAATTATCTAGGGAGTTTGTGAAGGGTAGCTTTTTTTTTTAAACTGATGCTTTTTTTTTAATTACACCATGTGAAGATATCTGCAGTTCTCCCCACATGCGTGCATTTTTTGATAAAAACAAACCAATTTTTGTTCAAGAACTCACAGGATTACTTGATCTTATTAGAAACCTTTTTCTTTAGGTATGAATATGAATAACATATGCAGAAATATTCAGCATTGCAAATTTCTGAATAAATTCCTATTCCTGAACGTAGTCCTTTTTGTCTAATGTGTTGCAAATACCTTTTTGACATTTTGACATTACCATATTTCATCTTAAGAAAATTATTTATTTCTAAATTAGAATAGCAGCGGTGACATAGAAAGTATCTGAGTTTGCATGTAGCTCAGTAAATTTGCTCTTCAGAATTTAATAGTAAATATAGTCCTCTATAAAACTGATTATCACTGTGCTACAGTTTCTCCTAGCTCCTATGGTCTACTGATAACTTCTTATTTGTGTTTCAATGTTGAGAGATGCCAGAAATATGAGTCAAGATTAGGCTTTGTTAAAATTATTTAGATGCTTGTGTATGCTTTTTTTCTCATGTGTTTTCCTCTGAAAAGTGGCATGCCTAGAACACCTTGAGTTTACATAATTGAGTTAAAACTTTGTGCTTCAAACTTCATTTTTGATTATATAAAAAGTCAGTTTTTATGCTCCTACTTTTCTGTGGAAATGGTTCCAAATCGTCTTGAAAACTAAATGACTTCCTTAAGTCAGTTAATTTTATTTTCAGCAAATTTATTTTCACCAATAAACCTCCTTGTGAAATATGGTGAGTTCCTCAGTGTTAGGACTGGGTTTATTTCCATTGCCTTCATTTACATAGGGAAATGTATGCCTGTGAACATGCAAAGTCTTTCCAGGGAGATAAAGGCCACAGAAAGCTGATCCCTTAATTACTCCATTTGTGTTTTTGACAAAACAAATTCACAGAAAACACAACTAGAGACTCCGTGCTGTGTAGCACTAAGCTTTTCCATGTGCAGCCTCAGCAATTAGCTTATGTTGTTGTCTGTTATCTACTATCTCTCAGCTGTTACCCTGTTATTGTCAGCATCTAGAGGCCAGTACATGATTCAGGCTGGACAGGGTGTTTGGTTGTTACCTCCAACTCCCTGCTCAAAGCTGCCACTGGGTCTTCTCTGCTCTCCTCCTGACATGCGCTTGCAGCTGAGCTCAGCATCTCACTGCTGGGTGATCTGTGTGGCAACAGAAGTGGGAAAGACTGTGCTCATGTCATTTCTTTTGAAAAGAATTAACAACAAAGAGATGAAGACTGGAGGAGAATGGGACTACTTTAAGTATAAGGGTACACCCAACACATAGCATGTGTGCAAATTGTAGCATTCACCCTTTAAGTGCGTGCCATAGTATTTAAAGTGGGAAATGTTCTGGCAGATACTGTAAGATCAATTAAAACAGTGTGTTCTGCTTCCATCATCTTACTACTGTACAACTTTAGCTACACAAAGGGACTGAGTGCCCCCTCAGTAACTTTGCAGATGACACCAAGTTGGGAGGAAACTATCTGTTTGAGGGTGGAAAGGCTCTACAGAGGGATGTGGAAAGGCTACCTCTATGGGGGTGGAAGGGACCTGTGGAGATCTATGGGGTTTTTGCTGACTGAAGAATTTGAGATTTGACCAATAAAATACAAGTATTGTGTAATATAGAAATATTCAAATAGAGAGTAAATAGTTGTTTATAGATCATTGTGAGTGTGCGGTGTTTTTTTTGTTTTAAATAGAGTCAGTTTCACCAATTCACTTTCAGACTGATATAGCTAGAGGTACTCAGTCTACCATTTTGTCTTGCAGAGGAACACATGAAATAGTTAAATACAGATTTTACCCAATTAGTCCAGATCTTCCAGTATGTCCTTCATATTATTGAACTCTTTTACTTTTTTCTATAAGAGATGAGTTCGATTTGAGTAGTCTTCCATACATGCAAATTTTTAGAGGCATAAAACTTGAATTTGCTGAAACTATCTCAAATACTTACGTTAATGCTTACCTTTCTTTTTCAGAACTTGAGACAGAAGTAATACCAAGACCTATTTGTTATTTGTATTCTTTATCAATCTTCTGTTATTTTAAATTGGATTGTATGTGTAGAATCCCTCTTTCTAGAACACAGGAGTGTTTCTGTGGTTTTACTCAACATTTTCTGTCCTGATTTTGTTTGACTTTCTGTCAAAATGTGTAGCAATAATACAGATAGAATAACACTTGTCAATAATAGGTCAAAAACCTATTATTTGTATAGTTAATGGCATGATGACAATTTGGGAACGTTGGCTATTTCATTGTCTGAAATAGCAAAGCGATGTTAATAGCAATATCCATACGTATAACCTCATTTTATCACACACAATTTTAAGTTTACGTGGTGTTTTTTTTTGAGAAGACAAAGAAGCTTCCGTAGTCCTGCATGTCTGTTCTGACTCTCCAAAAAGTAAATTCTTCATAGGTAATTGTTTTTGTTTGAAAAATATGCGGTGTGTTGAAATAGCTCCAGAAACTGTTACCAAGAAAGCTGATAGATGTTTGCTCCAAGCTGCCAAAAGTTGTTCCAAGTCTTGGCCATACATAACCTGAAATGCACTGTTTCATCTCCACTAATAAACAAGTTCAAATCCTGATGGTAGCTGCATTAGCTGGTCTTCTCACATCAATTTCACTATATTGGAAAATTGATTCAGATATGAGTAAGCAGCTCCATTTTGAGTAAAAATAAATTATATAATTTCCTCATGTATCTTTGTCTCCCGTACCTGAGTTCTGTAAGTTTTTTCATTTCTGTGAGACTTATTAGGAGCCATTATAATTGGAAAGTATCTAATAGACTTCAGATTGCTACAAAGAAAAATAATTGCTAGAAAAGAGAAATCAAAGCCTTCCTATTTCATGAAAGTGTTATTTCATAAAAGACTCAAATTTGCTTTCAAAACTCTGAAAGTACTTTTTAGCGAAATAAAAGCACAATGTATCTTATGAAGCTGAAGACACTTCAGCAATTTCTCACTTCAGATCTCAATGAAGCAATTATCTAAATAACATAGACGTGGCATTTAATGCATTATTCTAATTAATGAATCTTACAGGCTAGGCTGAAGACAGCATTGCTTTCATAGCTGATATGAATAATTATCCACTAGATGTTTTTTGACAAGGCTTTTATAATACCTCAGTTTTTCAATGTTGAGGTATTTTAGTGGGGAAATTATGTACTTAGGGAGCAACTGATTGTACCTGCCTCTTAATATGTGAACTTGTAACGATGTCCCTAGAAATGTTATTGCCGGAAACAATGTTCTTAGGATTGGCATTAAAATGTCAGAGCTCCAACTGTTCAAAAATCTGGTGAGCTTCAAAATACAAATACTGCTGTCTTCCAAGTCAATTAAATAAGCCAAATATGCTCTTTTTTGTCCCTCTTGGTTTTTAAATTTCACCAGGAATGGATAGAGAAATGTGAATCCTGTTTTAGTAAGTCATATTTGTTGCCTTCAAAATGAATGCTTTGTATTTATTTCTTATACCCTTGCTTAAATATATACTAATGTACAGAACTGTTTTCTTTATTTATTTCACTCTTCAAAGGAAAAAAAGCTGAATAGTTGAAATTCCCTATGTTTTTTTTTTTCCAAGGAGATGTGTGCATATATGCACAGATGGTGTTTTTAGGAGATTGGATTTTCTGCCCAATCTTCTACTGAGTGCAGTCTTGCACAGAAAGTCACTCTGTGTTTCTGCAATTACGTTTTGAAAAAATACTAAGAGCCGTATGGTACTGTTAAGAATGGCAGAATCGGCCTCTGATGGTTTTTAGAAAGTAATTTCCACCTTCTTTCTTTAAAACTTGAACTATCTCTTCAGTACTTAATATTCACTTGTTTAAAAGTGGTATCACAGCTATGAGGTATCTGCTGCAGCTGTCAGCTCCAGTAATAGTGCACAGATATCAATAAGCTTTGGTAACAGAAATAGGGCTGAACAAAGTAGAGTTTTTGGATGCTATCATCAGACGATCCATCTGGTTCCTGAGGCTCAGGAGTCCGTATGCAACTGTGCAGTCTACCCTAAATCAAAATTTTGGATGCTTCTCTGACTTCCTGGGTGTAAATACTTTATTGAATTGAGCGTTTTAAAGACCTTTTCTACTCTGGAGGTATATTGCTAGCAACTTGCATGTACGGAACCACTCCTCAATCAGTTCTGAGGCTTTTGTGAAATCACGTAATATCCCTGCTTTGGAAAACCATTAGTCACAGATTTACATAGAAAAGCACTAAATTAAGCAGAACAAAAACAAGTTTTTATTCTTTTTAATGTTTAAATCTTTTTTAGTTGCTTTCGATTGATTTGTGGATTAACTTCCACATAAATTGTACCAATACCTTAAGCATTTTTTGCATTCTCCAGGTGTACTCTGGTATTAAGCCTTGAAAACACTGAAGTGATAATATAATTCATGGAATGACACCTTTCTTAACTTGGGTTTCAAATCGATTTTTGGTGTTGCTTTTTGTATTGCTAGAGTTAATCTATAAATAGTTGCAAATTTAAACCTGCCACCTCTCTCTCTTTCTCTCTGTTTTTGCTTGACTTCTCATTCCAGTGGTTTTCTTTGAAGCAGCACTCATAAATATTCTTTAATAGGTGAAAATATCCTTGAAGAGGAAGTGCATTCATAAAGTGTTGTAAATGTCAGAGGAAGGATGGAGGTAAAAATTATCTCTGAATTTCTCATTTTTTACCAGAAAATGCTATGATAAAAATCCCAAGAGGGGGAAGAAGCTTGCAGAGAGCACTGGTAATGTAAAGGTACCTGTGCTGTTTCAAGGTGTGATCTTTCAGATCTGATGTGTGTTCTGATTTGTGGAAAGCTAAATCTGATTTAAGTTGCTTGGTTACTCCTTGCACTAATGAATTCCTCTGTGCCTATGAAGGAACTGAAATCCCATTTCATACAGTTTTGTCTCATGTCCAAACTCAGTTTTCCACAAACATGATTCTTGATTCTTGTCTGTCCCTGTGCTGTCCCCATGAAGTCTGTAGACATACCACTCTGCTTCCTCCATCCTTACACTTATGAGATCTACGAAGATGATGTATGTACAAGTCCATACAAGGAGAGTAATCAGTTTGTGTTCATGACCGTAGGTTTAGGATGTTGTTCTAGCTGCTCCGAACAAAAACTGTTTCCTTTGTTGTATACAAACTTGTCAAAGGAGATTATCAAATGACCAATGCATTTCTGGTAACTTCCAATTAAAAAACAAACAACAACAACAACAAAAAAAACTGTACATGAGCATCAAAAAGTAATAGACTATATCAAGATACTTGTTAGCTGTGGATAAAGTATTCTCAAGGGGCTTGAATGTTACTTAGAGAAAGGTGATGAACTGGTGAAGTAATGGGGCTGAAGAGAGGTCAGAGAATCTGAGGAAATCTTGCAGTACAGAAGAAAGCCTGCAGTGCTAGACTGAAGTAAATTTGGAGCTGGGTGTGTAGTTTGGGTGAATCAAATACTATCAAATGTCTCATTCTCTTCTGTTGTATTACAAAGGTAGAAAGGTGTATATGAAACTCAGGTACAACAACAGGTAATAAAACAGCTGTCAATAATGTAGAAATTGTGGATGTGCTTTTTGTGTCAGAATGTGGAACTTTCTCAAGAACTTGTTGACACAGACTTTACTTACAGTGACCACAAGAAGAGGCTTATTCGTGTAAAGGTTTTTCTTTTGTTTCCACATCTCAGAGCACCTCTGTGGAACAGTAAAATCAAAAGTAGGCAGAAACATCCCAGAGGCTGTACAAAACTGGAATTTTCTTTCACTTCAGTTTGAAATTAACTGTGTTGTTGAATATTCTGAATCCTTTGAGACATAATTTTGTTTTCTGACTTCATATACTTCCCCTAAAACATGGGAATATTTGTACCATGAGACATAAAAACATGAAAGAACAAGGCTGAATATTGAAGGCATCTGTTGTTCTCAGTAGGAATAGGATCCTGAGGGAATAGGATGATCTAAATGAGCTAATATAAATTGGGAACTATGACAGATTCATGTAGAAGAAACCTGAAATGGGATTCCAACTTAGTGCTCTGGGGAACAAAAAAAATCTTTGACCTGTAATATTAAACTGGTTATTACATGAATGTTTATTTTTTTGTATCAGCTGTTTCTTATAACACTGTGTTCAGAAACTTGGTTTAGGAGACTGTGGGCAATATGTCTTCACTTGTGATCTTCTGCCTACTCCTTGTTTGTAACAGGATGGAATTAAATTTCAGAATTTACACATCAGCATTCTTAACTATCATGATGTCCTCAGTTTTGGAAGTGCATGTAAGATTTATGAATAACAACATAAGCTTATGTGATTGTTGTTTGGGGGAAAAAAAAAGTAAAGAAACAGTACTTTAAATAGCATATATTGATTATTCCATATCTATAGGATATATTGAATGAGAAATCAGAATGGCTCATTGGAAGGCACCTGCAAATATCCTGAAGTACAACTGCTAGACCTAACGTTAAAGAATGTTATTGGGGACATTATTCAAATGTCTCTCAAACACTGACGGGCATGGGACATCAACCACCTCTCTAGGAGACTGTTCCAGTGTTAGATCACTCTCATGGTAAAGAATTTTTTCCAAATGGTCCATTGTGATTCTCTTCTGACAGAAATCTTTGTGCCCTTTCCACCATTGTTTATCAGGGAGAATGGGAATGAGGTCTCCTCTCAGCATCCTTTTCTGCAGACCGGACAACCTAAATGTCCGGAGCTTCTCATAGGGCACAACTTCCATCCCTATTACCAATTTTGCTGCTTTCTTCTGGACACTTAAGTAACTTAACACTCCTTTTATGTTCTGGAGCTCAGAACTCTACACAGTATTCAAGGTGAAGCTCATAAGAATAAGGTAAGGGATAAGAAGATAGAAGATAAAACAGTTCCTTTCAGAGCAGTCTTCTGTCCGTTTTGTTTGTTGGACTTCTCACTCTTCTTTGCATCAGCTTTTAGAAGTTATACCTAGTATAGTTGAAGTGAGCACTGGTATATCTACATGGCTGTCATTCACTCAATTTCAGCTCCAGATCAGTCAGCCTTGTAATTATGGCTGATTTTCCCCTGCTTTTCAGCTGAAAAACTAGATTAAACAGTCCCTGTAATTTTCATGGTTATTTTATACAGCTTCAGTGAGTAACATTTACCTTGAACACCAATTCTGTTTTCTGGAGGGTGATGTAATCTTTTGCCTAGTACACTTAGGCAAGACTTCATGTCATTGTCAGGTTTGGTGCTCTGCTCCAGCATCTTGCAATCATGCTGTTATGCAATTGGAAACAGTACCTCCTCTGTTCAGGAGCTATGCATGCTCTTAACGTGCATTTTTTCTCTGTAGAAACCCCGCTAAAAAGAAAAGAATGGGAGGAGGGAGAAAAGCTCATGTGATTATTTCAAATAGTGAGATATAGATCTATATCATGGACAAAGTACTCTGATTGGCAGCTGATCTGTGCTTTTTAACTTCTGCCATGGGCTTTCATTGGCTGAGCTAGAATCAACTAAGCCAGTAGCAGCAAATTGTTTTGGAGCAAGTTGTAACAAATGGTTCAGCTGGGCAGATCCAGATAATCTCAAGACAAGATCCCCAGCAAATAAATAGGGTTTGTGACCTCCAGAACTTCAGACTGATCATTGATAGATTATTATGGTATCTGCCATTTAAAAAAAAAAAAAAGTAATGATTTCCAGCCACTAGTGCATAATGATTGCAATGAGAATCTTAGAGAAAACAGGCACCTGTGAAGCTCTATCAGACAGCTGTTCCAGCCATGCTTTTCTGGCTGGCTGAAAAGATCCTTTACACGCTTTTGTTTTCAGTGTCATCCTGAAATTCTGCCACTTTGCCCTCCGATTTAGAAAACTATTACATCATATTTCCTGTTAAGTAGAATGTCAGTTCCAATCTGATATCACTGCATGTACTCCTACAGGCAAAGGAAAAAAGAAATGCATAGAACATCAAGTGCTTTTTATTCTGTAATTCACTTTTTTAAATGCAACTACATAGATGCAGAATAAGACTATTTTTTCCCTTTGCATGTCATTCTGTCATTGAACTCCGCTTCCCGGGTTATCCTGTGTATATAGAGAGGAAGGTAACTCATGGTCTCTTCTTTAAAGACGTAGAGGAAGACAGTTCATTGAAGAATCAGTACCAGCAGTACTTATATTGCATCTTTTTGATGTTGTTATAATTTTAAAGATGAGTAGTTGCTTCACAGCTATCTTCCTGAATGGGAGGAAAATCTGGAAGCATCATTTTAGTATTGTGAATTCTTTCCATATTGTGGAGCCTTTCAAATGGCTTGAGTGACAGTAAAAGCCTTGCTTTGCCAAGAAGCCTGAGCTAAGGAATTTTTGGAAAATACAAACTTTGTAAAGCAGTTTAGGTGACTTTTTAATCTTTGAGATTCAGCAAAAAGTTGTTACCTTTATGTGAAGGAGATGAGCTGTACTATTCTGATGCGCACTTTCTGGTTAGCTTAGACCTGTATGCACATATTTCTAGGCAGAGTACTTCATTTTTTCACAGAGAAGCATCCTTTACCAGAGATGCATTACCAATCACTTCAAAAATACTTCACATTTTGCAGGTTATTCATGTAATGCTGGAATTCATATGTTTACTGATAGAATTAAAGTTCATAGATTCTTCACATGTTTACAAAAAGTAATAATCATGACTAGGCTTTTGACAGTCTTCTCCAGCCTTAAATGCAGATCAGAGTAATTTTTTCCACATATAACTACCTAAGCAGGGATGGGGGAAAATACTGAGTGTTCAGAATGCGGAACACTTCTCAACTTTGAAGTTGCTAGAAGAACAAAACGTTTCTCTCAGGGTATCTCACTCTTGGCAAATGTGCAATAGTTGTTTCTAAGTCTAGATGTTTTATAGGTTACTTATGTGGGGGGAGGGGAGAAAACTATAGGCTTGGAAATGCACTCACCTTCATTCTGAATATCGATTTCTAAAGAATCTAACTTTGTTGGAAAAATGTCCTCGAGTTCTGTAGTGTTTCTGTTACAACTTTCATCATCTTTTTAAAAGAAAAATCTGTGTTTTAACCACCAAAAGCCTTGTGCCAATTACAATGCATAACACTGCTGATATCCTTCCAACCCAAGGGGAATGTCAGGAGGAATCTTTGCAGTTGGTTTAAGATAACAAAAGAGGATCATTAAAATTTGATCACCTACTTAAATAAAGCACTGCTGGCAAAGGAAAAGCTATTGCTCTGGGCAAACCGGATTTTTTACTTTAAATGCCAGACCGTGCAAGAGATTATCTGGTAAAGGGACCTGATAAAGAAGAGTTAGAGAGCGTATTTATGGAAGTAAATGAAGAGTGGACGAGAAGTGGAAGTGATTTTGAACGTCCATTTCTAGAAGAGAAATCAGGATAGGTGTTGCAAGAAGCTTAATGAGAAAAGTCTAATTTACTGTGAAAGAATTAAGAAGTTACATAGAAACAGTGTTTTTTCCCTAATTCAGATGTGTTAACAACTTCGGATTTCCGTTATGGTTTAAAATAAAAATTGACTTCTTGCAGTCTATGTGGTCTCGTGATCTGTCAGAGCTGCACATTCAGAAAGGACACAAAATTGTAGCTGGGAAATGAAGTTCTGCTGCTGAGCAAGTCCAGAAATCAGCACCACCTCAAAATGATGAAGGTGGTTAGAGGATGCCTTTTCAGTGAAAGGCATTGAAAGGAAAGCAGATTCTCATGTTCATAGAAGGTGCTTAGCACAAAATCTTGCTATAGGCAAAAAAAGGGAGCACACCCTTCTGCCTGTATCTGCTCTATACATCTACAGATCCAAGTCTTTCTTTAAAATAAATGATATAGTCAGAACACAAAAAGAAAAAATAAAGTTATTAGTCCAATTACAATCATATTAACTGTTCTTCATTATCTGCAATCTTGTAGTGCGTGACCTTCAGGAGTAATTTCACTTTATCATTCTCCTCCTTCCCCAGATAGTATCATAATCCCCCCCTCAGTCTGTAGGATGTTTTGAAATAATGCTTTGTGCTATTGGTTGGTGCTTTTGTAACTATTATAAATTATTTTCAAAGCAGTGAGTTCTATAAAACACCCTCATTATGCTCTCCATCCCCAAAGCGAAATATTTACATGTAGGATTTCCTCACTATTTAATATCATAAGTGTTTTCAAATGTTTTTACCTTCAGAGAAAAACAACCGCATAAAACTTTTGCTACCAATTTATTTTGCTTTCTATTTTTCTTCTCTTTTATCAGGTGGAAAACAAGGAGTTAAGCTAGTAATATGTGACCAACCTTAATTCTCTGAATAATCACTATGGGGGAGTCTGGCTAATGATATTACAAAATAGTGTAGGATGAAATGCGATTCCTAATTGAGAGCATATTTAATTTAATGAGACTGTTTAATCAAGAGGCAACAACTGAAACTGTACAAAATACCATACAGTTTTTATTGACCAAAACTGATACGGACACCTTTGCAATTAAGATGCTTATACCTGACAAGTTACCTGTGTATTGGGGAAAAAAATTCTCTGAATTTTCCTATCTAGTTCCTTGGATGTGAGATAACTCTAATAGAATTTTTAACTGAAGAGCTTATCTCTTCCGTTTTTAATACCGTTTCTGAAGTAGAGGTAGCTGTCCTATTCTGATGGGGGAAAGTTTGAAGTCATAATTTCTGTAACATAAGATATGATTTCCACATGGTGACTAACGTTCTATATCCAGGCACACAGAGCAGCTGCTGCAAACTAAGGAACTTCTGTAAGGCTTAAGTAAAAGGAACACTCATTCATCCCGGCTCTGTAAAAGACTTTAAACGTTCACCATCACTTTTCTAGTATTTAAGAGCTGTTTTCTTCTAATAGTATTTCCTCTCTTCACAGTGAGATAAACAAGCAGTGGTGTTATCCTATTTCTTTCATCGCCGCTACTCAAGACTGTGTGCATGTGATAGAAAAATTACTGTTCTGTGTGCTGATCTATGGAGATGAGAGAAGTGCTCTGTTGCCATTACCAGCCTTGCAGTAAACTTCCTGTTCCAGGCTTCTGAGTCGTAAATTTATTTATGGCCAGCTAATGAAATTTTCTCTTGCTTGCCTGGACCATATATAGACTGTTATAGTTATCACTGACTTGTAACCTCGTAATAGTTGAGCTGATAATAAAAACTACTTCACTTCCTTAGGCTATAGAGTTGGAAAGTGAGTTGAATTTATGCTGAGGCCTTTATTTGATTAGATCTCTTACACTGTGTTATCTCTAAGAGACTGCAGTGATCTCATGCTAAACCTCTGTGGCTTCCTGAGACATGAAGCACATGGGCCCAAGCACCTGCTGTGCCATGGGGTGTTCCCAGCTGGGAATCAAAGATTTGGCCTTTTGTTAATGCCTGTTGGTAACACATGAAATAAAATACATGGTTGCTCTGTTCCCTTCCCTTCCCTGATTCTTTCTCCTTCCACCTCTGGTCCTTGGGGACTGATTTAAAGAAGCATTGTGCAGACAGATGAGGGAAGCTGGTCCAAAGCTGCAGGTAGTTGTGGCCATCCTTTCTGAAGAGCTGGCAGCATACATGGCCACAAAAGAATGTGCGGTAGGAGTCAGGAAGAGAAATAGTGATACTGCAGGATGTTGTAGATTTTGATAGCCTTATACATCTTCTGTAGTGTGACTATAATGCAGACTCTGCTGCCCATGTAAAAGAAACCTCTAAATTAAATGGATGTGATCTTCTCTGTTTTATATCCTTGATCTCTTATGTGCTATGTTCTCCAAATAACTTTAACTAAAACGTACTGTAGGAACGCAGACAGGCTGCTCTCAGTACTTGCGGGACCTGCTTGGAGGGGAAGGCAGACACCACAGGCCTTGAAGTGTGGTAGCTTAACTTTACTTAACAGAAATAATTTTAGGGTGTAAGACAGCTATTTTGATGTTACTCCAACCAAGGATGATGCAGTCTGTAAGCTCTGAGGAGCTATTTGGAGTGTTGCCTTTGTGTTTTCTTTCTTCTCCTTGAGGTAGTAGCTGCAATGTATTCATCCAAATGCACCACAATTCTTGCAAGATTAAGAATGTGAAGACTTGAGCAGTTACACCTCTAAATCTTAATTTTAAGTTTAATTGGAGAATCAAACCAAATCTGCAAATTTACAACATACGCAATTGCTTTGGGCTAGCAAAAATAATGGGGGAGGTAGGGGTTGTGGTAGTAATTCCTGAAAACTCTAAGAAAGCCCTTACCTGAGAAGATGAAATGTAAGTTTGGACCATTTTCAGGAAATTCTAGGGACGAAAAGGTTCTCATAGATGACTTTGGTAATTTATTCAAACTTCCAACCATATGTATATTTTATATACTTATATATGTGGATGTGAATTTGAACAGTGAACTCATGAATATTTTTACTGACTGGCCCAAGATGTGCATACACATTTATTATGATGACAAAATTCTCATAGCTGAATCAGTGCAATGACTCTTCAGTCTTCCTAGGAGCACTGCATACCTAGTATGCATAAATAAAAGATGTTCCTGATGGACTTACTTGTTTTAACAGATTAATGTGGTTAGTCAAAAAGTGGAATTTTCAATTTTCTTCTGGATATGGATATGATATGTTTTGTGTGTATGTATATACAAGTCTTTAAATAACTATGGAACCTATGAAGGATATGATTCCTATAACAGTGAAGTTAATCCTTCATGATTTTGCAGTTATCTTCCACTAAACAGAGATGTATAAAACCAGTGAAACTAAAAGGAGTTACAACAACTCCAGATATTTTTTCCATGAGGGTTGAAATTGGGAATTAATCAGTTCTACGGAGACAAAATTTAAACTTCTTATGAACATTGTATGTGGACTCATGACAGCAGTCCAAAGCCACAAAAAAAAAAAAAAAACAAAATAAAATCACCCACCACAACCATATACTTTTTGATAGTAGTATGTCTTAATATTTTGATTGCATTGTCTTTAGGTTGGAAGATATGACCATACATGCATACACAACATGAGCTGTATAATAAGGATGAAAAGACTTTAGTGTTCTGCGGAAAGATTATTCATAATGTTGCCCAGGCAGTTTTTTTTATAGTTAGCTTTGCATACAGAAATTCAATTTATATTGAACATTAAAGACAGTACTTTAGGTTCTGCTGTAAGAATTTTACAGTGCGTGCACAGAACTCAATGTGCAACACGAAAACTACATTATGCTGTTTTATGTTTCAGCAGGTTAAGTCCCAATCTTGTTTATTCTCTAGCAGAAATTTCTTTCTGGCTGGGGAAGGTCAGGCTGAGAAGCTGCTCCTGTTTGACACTGCAACATCCCGGAGTGATGAATATTTAATCAGGCAAGAGAGGACTGTGTGGGAGGCTGAAGCAGCTGTAGCTCCTGGTTGATTGTCTGAAGCATCATCTTAAGAGTGTCCTGTGTAAATGAACTCTTGGGGTAAACTTCAAGGACACAGTAGTGTGAAAAGAAATGGGCTTTCTGATCAGGTAGCTACTTACAGGAGAACCAGAAATAAAAGAGGCAAATGACTAATGTTTTAGGAAAGGTTTTATGCTCTGGCAGGCTAAGCCACCAGGTTTTATTGAGCTCCATAAGTGTAACAGAAAATTAAGTCTAAAACTATCAAATTGAGAAATACAACACTGATGGAAGTAATTTCTTGTTTACAGGTATCAGCTGTTAGAATGGAGCATGTGGATGATTTGTTGATAGTATGCAAACAGCATGGAATAGCAGTCATTCCTCTGTAGTACTGTTTTAAGCATGGTAATAAAATTGTTTGAATTCTGAGGATGTTATTCTTAGCAAACTTTCAGGAGAAGCTACAAGCTATAGACAAGTGTAGGAAGATTGTGCATTAATTTTCAGTGCTATAGGCCAGTGTAAAGGTCTTTCTTTTATGTTGCATGTTAAGAAACATTACATGCAGGATGAGTAAGTAAAGGATACAAAAAAATGTGTTCCCTATGAAGGGTGAAAATAAAGTACTAAAAAAAACCCCAATCTGCTATCTTTGCTAGGGATGCTGACAGTCCCATTGCCATCTCTCCTGGGGTCTGAGGTAGATACTGTTCCCACACAGAGTGAGGTTTAGTCCACATTCCATGTGAACATCCGTTTGAATATGAAGTAGATGAAGCAGAAGGATTCTTATCTGTTGTCATTATAATGTTCAAGATAAACATCAGTCATTTAAAACCATGCAAATTTAGCTTTCTCACTTACCATGTTGGTAGTGAGCAGTGGGGAAGGGAATAACTATCTGCATCTCTGCTTTCCCACCTCACATTCTATCATGTACCAATCATTGGCTTACATTACTGTCTAAGACTGAAGACTAAATTTGGGCAAGTAAGGAGCAGGAGAATTTTTTCTTGGTACTTTGTCTAGAGAGGAGACTGACACACATACAAATGGTAAATAGTGTGGAATTCTGCAGTTTCTGGTGATTTTTCTGATGATGCTGCATCTATTTTAGATGTTGGCTAACTTTGGATACCTTGGTACAAGATGCCTTTGAGTCAGGAAGTAAAAGCAGAGAGAAGCAATTAAAATAAATACATCAGGGACTCTGATTTAGGAGGACTCTTGCATTTATGACAGGTGAGAAGCAACAGAAAGGAGATCTGATGATGGTCATCTACGTGTGGCAGCTGTTTGCTGTGCTGCTCATAAATGTCTCGCTGTTACCTTGTGCTCACCCATCTGCTTGTTCTTGTCCATCTGTTACTTCTTGCCATGTAATGGTAAATATTACCTTTGTTCTTTGAAATAAGAAGGCTGATAGAAATGTTCACTTGAGGAATTCAGCCTTTACCTTACTAACATAAATTCTAGCAAGGTTTTTGTCAACAGTGTGGAAACCCCATGCAGGTTTTCAGTGTTCCTGGTTGACCCTCTCTGAGGTTTAGGCATCTGATTGGTTTGTTGTCCTTTTTAGAAGATTCAGATCCCATCTTTTTAGGAAATAGCACAGGCCAGCCAGTTGGAGGGAATTCAATGCTTTGAAGTTGGATGTATGTTAGAATGTGTGCAAATTAAATGTACAGTGCAAACAGTCTCTGAGAAGCTGATCAGTTTGTGTATTCTGTATGTGCTGCTTCAGCACATGCTGAAGGTTGAATCTATAGGTTGAACAGAATTGATTTTCAAAGAAGCCATGTGTTACTGCTGTTTTTCTTGTGGTGATTCTTCTAGCTTTGTTTACAAATCTTCATGAAAAGTATTTGATTAATTTAAGAGACATACAGTACCATACACTACACCTCATACGTCCAGGGGAACCTCTCTATTTTGCACTTGAAGTGGACTGCTGCTATGTTTTGTCTCCTTTAAAACAAATAAATAAAAACATGTATTTCCTCCCTGGTGATTTCATTGTGCCGTGTGTCATCTGGGATGCCTGTCAACTAGCCTGTGTAAACTAATTTGAAAATCCATGAGTTTACAAATGAACATTTACTTTGTCCTTTCATTTTGCTTTTCCCAAAATCTAGGGGGAAAAATATTGTTTTGTTTACATGTTTTATTCATTCTCTGTTGTATTTAACTAATAGTTTTTAAATCCTCATTTCTAAGTACCTGATTCCAAAACTAGAAATTCTAGGGATTGATCCAGATCCTTCTGATGTTAATAGGAATCTTCTTTTTTTTTATTTTTATACCTTAGATTTTAGTTCAGACCTATAGATTATGAACTATTAGGGGAAGTCATGCCTATAGAAATGAAAGTGCTTATTTATTCCAGTGCAAAAATACTTTTCTGAAGACTCTGGTGAGTCCTATAAAATAATTTTTTTTATATGGTACCATTATAGAGGAGCTGATATTTTCCAATTTCTTTCCCTATATTGTACTGTAGTGTGTTCATTGACAAAACCACGGTCACTTTATTACACTTTTCTATTGTGATTTTCCTGACCACTCTTCCCTCATCAGCTTTTTGACTTGGATAAGCAGCTTCAGTCCAAAGATTAGTTGGCCATTTGTGCTGAGCAGAGAAATAGGGGGAGCTAGATGTGGATCCTGCATTATCAGAATACTGCGCTGTTAGTTAAAATCCTCTTAAGGAAACTGGTCAGAAACCTTTCATGAACGCTTTCTTAGGCAGTAATTACTGTTACTGCTGTATTGAAATGTGAAAGGTTTAGCAAAATGAGTCAGAAGTGATGCTGCTTTGTTTTATAGGAGGGGGAAAAGCACAGAACAAAACCCATGGTCTTGCTGACAATGCATATTTAAAGTATTTAGAAAACCGATATTTCAGTTCTTCAGTTTGAAGTAACAATGCAATTGAAATGTATATACAGCAATTAAAGATGTCAAAGGATTAAGCAGGTCAAGGACTCTGGCTGAGCACCATTTGGACTGGCTTCTTGTCCTCAGCTAAAGTAGAGATGCACCTACTTATGTTTTCAGTATCTGTCTTCACTTCTACCAGCTACTTGGGGGATTTCTTTTTCAGAGATGGAAGAATGTGTTTTGTTAAACTCTTCATGTCAGAGTTTTGCTTCCTTGTTGTATTTTTTTTTTTCTAATGCCTTTTATAAAAAAGTTAATGTGATGCTAAAAGTTGCCCAGTTCCTTCTCAGGTTGTCATGCACTGGGCCAGTGTGGGGACTTCTTGGAGCTCTGTTTCATTCTGGCGCTCTGTTAGTGGTGCAGTCTCACTGCAAGCAGGAGAAAGCAGGCTTGTTTTAGATGACATAATTTCTGTGTATGCTATCTACTGCAAGTTTGATAGTGCTTTGATGTGTTGATTTTTATAATGCATTTATCCTTGCTCAATGTGTAATAAAACAAAAAAATTAGCATGGAGAGGTGCACTTGTGTGTGTTACACTATTTTTTTTTAAAGACATTCAATGTTTACATGGTCAATGCTGTCTTTAAAATTAGATCAGACGGTGATTTTCTTCTGTTAAGCTTTTCCCTAATGGGTTCTTTGTCGTCTTTTAACTGTATTAGGCATTGCCTATTGCATCACCAGCTAATGTGATAGCCAGAGTTGTTCTGTGTTCGTGTGGTAGTCCGAGGGAAATGTGCTTTTAAGATTCTCTGACCCTGGATAAAGACTTCAGCAGAACATGTTTATTAATAGGAAGCGCTTCTCTCACGCAAGGCAGAAAACAATGGGTTTATAAGGGACTAGGAAAGAACGCGTGTGGCTTCCTACATAGGCTTTCTTTCTTGCAGTCGGCGGGCTGTGAGCGGGGGACCCACACGGGCTCTGCTCTCCACCCCGGGCAATCCCGCACCTGGCGGCGGGCATCAGGTTAACGCCGCTCGGAGCCCCTCAGCTCACCGCCTGCTTTCGTGCCCGCAGGTGAAGGCGAGGCGGTCTTCCGCTCTGACCTTGAGCAGCGCGATAGCCGTAGCGCTGGGATGTTTCCTCATCAATCCACGGCGTGACATTGGATTATTTTAGCTTTCTCCCGCCGCACCCTGCCCACCTGCCTGCCGATTCCCCGAGGACGCATCCTCTCCGTGCGTGTGTGCGCGGTGCCGGGGGAGGGAGGCGGCCCCGCCCCGGCCCCACGGCCGCCCGAGGACGCTGGCC
>JANHGO010000001.1:24841806-24879708 GCA_024606505.1 Aquila spilogaster | reverse complement strand
AGGCAGGACACAACTGGTGGCACCACGGTGACAAATGTCAGGGAGGGTGGCCAGTGGCCCCTGGGCAGCCGCAGCGGGGTGGATCGGAGGGGGCTGGCTCGGCTGCCAGGAGGCTCCGAACTGCCCCAGAAGTTTGCTGGCGGAGCCCGCTCTCTGGATTGGCGAAGTCTTCTGGCCCCTCTCGGAGCAATACCGTCCTGCCTACGATGAGCGGCTGCAGGAAGCGGTGTAAGCGTGAAATACTGAAATTCGCCCAGTACCTTCTCAGGCTAATCACGGGGTCTCTTCACACAGGTAACGGCTGGTTTTTTCTTCGTAGTCGAGCTGTGCTGCGTGATAACGAGAAAACTGCCGAAGGGTTAAGGTGGTGATGGCATTGCTTTGTATTGTAATTCCTTTCATCTTGCGAGTAATAGCAAAAAAGGGACATCTGTGAACTGTTTTGTGGCTGAACATAATAAAATCCGCGTATATAGCTTTCTGGTACAGCTTTTAGACAGCATTTACGCACCTGAATCCAAACTGGGCTGTGAGTGTACGTGCTTTCACCTGTCCACCTGTGCACATCAAAGGTAATGCGGAGTATCCACGTGTGGTCATAAAGGATGCATCTCACGCTTTTTATTTTCAGTGTTTCTAGAAGTGATTTACTTTGACAAGGAGACTACGTTCTTTTTCTCAGAGGCTTGTTTTTGCTTAAGGTGTAAATCTGCCGCGAACCGTCAATATGATGTTATAGCATCTTGTTCCAAACTTTAAGTAACACTGGTGGTTTTTGCCCTTAAAAGAATTTGAAACATAAACGGCTGTCAACTTTATTTAGGTAATTTTTTTTCCTGTAACCTTGGATAAATTGTACAGTACCAGATAAGGTTTCTAAGCCAGACTGAACAAATGGTATAGTTTCCTTCTTAGCACTTTGGAAAATATACTTTTCTCATAAATCAGCATTTTCTATGGCTGTTCCCAACAGCTGACAAATATGATGGCTCACGTGATGTCATCTGTATTTATAAAATATAATTGTCGTTCTTTCTAGACTTAATTCCCCCCCCCCGCTTGGAAAAATCATCAAGCAGAGGTGCAAGTCCAGCATCAGCAGATAATAACTAATTATGCTAACATCATTATTGAGAATTAAAAGCCATTCATTTTACTACAAGTATTCTGAAAGTTTCTGCTGATGGTGAGTTGGTTTTTGGGTTTTGTTTATTTTTTTTCCTCGGGTTTAGGTACTGATGGAAAGATTTGAGAGCAAAGTTGACTTTTCAGTAATCATTTAGAGTATTGATGCGTGCTATTTATCAGATTTGGGGTTATAATGCTATAAAGATCATGGCCTAAACATTGGCAATCAGTACTTCACAGGATGCTTGTAACTTGTGGAAATGTGATACAGCTTTTTAGTAACTTTGAGTGTCTGGTGACATAGAATTTCCCTGACTTTATTTTCTGTACTATTCCTAGTCTATCGTGGTTTCTCTTTTGTGAATTTTATCAATTCAGATTTCTCTGAAAATGCTGGCTTCTTGCTCCTGTGGGTTGCTATGGAAATTAAACAACATACAATGCAAGAAGCAAGCTATATTAGAAATGAACACCAATACTCCTTTTTCACAAAGTCGTCCAAGCTCTTCCCTTCCGATCTAGCAAACGATGCACACTACGTTGTTTTTCAGACTGATGTTTGTACTGCAAGCTTTCTAAGCTCACAATTCAAAACTATTTTCAGGAATTGGTGTGGATGCTGATTCTTCTGTTTCTACTAAAAGAAGTTCTTCAATTTATAATTAAGCAGCAGATTTTCAATGCTAAATTACTGGAAAGCCAAGTAGAGTGGTATGAAACAGTTTCCTTAAAGGAAACAAGCAAGAAAAAAACCCCACTCTTGGGAACTGTTAAGAACTGAGACACTTCCTAGGAAATTTTTAGTTTGTTTTCAGTACAGGGGACAGTATCTTACTACTATTACTAGGTTAATAGACTTTGTTGTGTTCAAATGATGTAGCAAGTGAGATCAATATAATGTGATAATTATTGAACTGTTAAGAGAGGTAGAGCTCCACTCTTCAGTTCTTGCATAGCCCAGTCTACTCATTAACCTCAACTGTTGCAATACCAGTTACTGTTCCCCCTGCAAAATCTAATACATAATTCATTATATTGATAATTAGTTGATAATTTACGAAGATGAATGAGGAAGCCTAGTTGAAAGTGTTAGAAAGTTTTATACCTTAATTTGTATATTAAAGGTATTGCTGTTTCTATCTTAAGCATTCAGAAAATGTAGGATAGCTACTAGAAACAAAAAAGTATGCTTATTTAGCTTGTTACAAGCAGGCAATCTGCTCGCTCAAGTGACCAATTATTTTCAAAATGTACATGTTTACTAAGGAGCACAATAGTGAACACAGTTTAACTTCCTTGTTGATATGATTTGCCCTGTTTCTTTTTCAGGTGTTCTTTAATGTTTAATTTATACTTAGTAAGTTGGAACTACACATTGTTGAAAGCATATGCACTGAATCTAATCCATTCCTCCTTTCTATATGGGTAGGCATGTTGTAGATTAAGTATATATTCATCAGTATAGATTGGTACACGCTCTGCTGTAGTTGGTGTGATTACACTGATTTAGAAAACAAGAGAAAATGAGTTAGGAGGGAGACGATTTGCTGGCTATAGGCCCAGGTAAGAAGTCTCTGTTGGATATTGGTTTTACTGCTTGCATTTCATAACCATTTACAGCACTACAGGCCTGTTCTGTGGTGAATCTCAATATTTAAAATAATTTTTATCTCTTATAGCTAGCTGTCTGTGATACTACATAAACATGGACTTGTGCTAAATATTCAACTAAGCTGTAACCAATATTAATGAAACTACCCCCTTGCAAGAAGGTAAATGCTGCATAAATCTTTACAATGGGTTTTAAGTGGCAATCTCTGCCTGAATACATGCGGATCTCTTCCGCTTTTTTTTTTTTTTTTTTTTTACAGCAAGTTAGTATGATTGACAGCAAAATGTAGTGAAAAGAAATAGTCTTTTAAACAAAGTTTTTCATTTTCCGTAATTTCTGCTATATATTAAGTTGATGTGTTTCCACAAGTGAAACAGACTTCCTCAAATACTTGAAGACAGTATTTTTCAAATGTCATACCAATTCCTACTTTATTGCCTGCTGCCTCTTGAGGTGTGTTGGAAGGGCCTGGTCTTTGAAACGTTGTTGTGAAGAACTTAGCACTGCCCTTGAGAATGTTTCAGTTTTTGGATGCAACATGAATTTGTATATTACAAATAACATGATAAATCACTGCGAGATCAAGAAATAGATGGCAAATTATTTTAAAATGGAGAAAACATAGTTTCAGAGCAATGGTTAGGAAACTTTTCTTAACTGTCACAACTGATAAAGTATGGGCATTAAAGAGATGATAGAAATAAAACTTTCATTGACTTCAGTGGAAAATTTTCACAAGTATTCATATTAAATTCCATAAAGGACGCTAGGTTTTCCAGGACAGATTCAAATTCCCAGTTAGCATATGTGTTTACAAGGAAAGAAGGAAGAGGAGAACAGCTCTGGCTGTGGAATTGTACTCTATCCAACAAACTGAAATAATCTCACTCTTCCAGGCTTATGTAGATTAAGCTATTGATTGATTTTTTTTTTTTTAATTATTATTATTTTAATCTAGAGATTGATGCCATTGGTGTAAAATAACACTGATCACAGGCTCGAGATTTTTCTTAGTTTAAAAAAAATAAAATTATTTGTGAATGCAGGATGTACTTTCTGATGGCACTTTCTTTGAGAAACCAGATTACCAGAAGGTAGTCCTTAGTCTTAAATTTTGCCTGTTTGTGCACAGAAATATTTTGTAGCCTACTGCCAAGAGGAAGATACCATCTGAGCATAGACCTGAAGGTGTGGGAGGCACTAACGCAGAGGCATCCAGGGGCTCACAACAGTTGTAGTTCACCTGCCTACCAGTGCCTAAAGTCTGAGTCTGAGACAGCGGTTTATTATGAATGCTTTCCAAGGCTGCTTCTAGGTAATTCCAAGATGAATTACCATTTCTGAATGCAGGTTAATAATGTTCCATTAACTTCTATTGAAAATACATGTAAAAAAAATAGAAATTAAAAGAAAGCAATAATGCAAAACATCAAAATAATCCTAAACAACATGAGGCAAAGAGAGCACGTGAAAAGGATGTTCCCCTTTTATTTTAGATCCTATTTGCATAAAAATTATTTAAAAAGGAGCTTGTAGCTTGAAGAAATCATGAAAAAGCTAAAATGTCAACATTCATGGAAAGACATGGGCTTCATATGTTTCCAAATGCTTTTTTGGTTTGTGTCGCTGAAGAAATTGTTCTTCTGATACCAAATTAGTATTGTTCCTCAACCTGATTAGTCTTTTTTCTTTTTTTTTTTTTTTTTTTTTTTTTTTTTTTTTTTTTTTAAACTGAAAAGAATTCCAGGTTTAAGGTCTGCATCTCTTGTCTGTTGCCTGTGAGGTAGTTTGAACCTCTACAGTTTCAGATATTTTTCATATACAGAGGTGCAGCGTTTGCTCTCTTACATAAAATTGCACAAGTTCTAATGTGCATGTTTGTCATGTCCTGTTTAGGGAAAGAAGCCTCATTAATTTCAAAGAAACCAATCAAGATTTCATTTGAAGTTCTGCGTTGTACTTCTGTGCTTTCTCAATTTCCTGATTAGCATTGATAACATTCACCAGTGTGGTCTTGCTATTAGTCTACCTCAGAGAAATCACTTTTGTGGAAGGGTGTGGTGGATGCAGGAATGTTACAAAGTTGGATTTTGAGTAGGTTTTGTACTAGTAGTTGACTGAGACACCTAAATGTAAAATATCAGATACTGAGAGAAGAATACCTTAAAAAACCCAACCAATCAAACACCCCCCCCCCCCCAACTTAAATTTATTTTTTAAGTCCTGTTGGCAAATATGAGTTGAATTTTGCCTGAGTCCTCTTATAATGTTGCTAGGATTTTTGGTTTATTGCATGGTTGAGTACCTGGCTTTTGAAAGCACCTTTTTTTTATGTAATCATAAAGAAATAGGACTCCTCCTACAGGCTTGTTGTTTAGAAGAAGGCTATACTATACAGTACTCTGAGACAAAAGAGCAAGATGTATTGAAATTAGCAGCATTTAGGTTAAAAGAAATTTTGGGAAATGCTGAGAATGCCATAACTTAGTGCACTTATGCTACATTCTGCTTCAAGCTCGAGCAGATTATAAATATCTTTTGTTCACCAAAAACATCAATCCTAGCTATATACCTCTCATATGCTGCAGCTGCAGACCTGCTGTGAACTTCTAGCGATTTTGTAGAAGATCACTCAGATTTTAAGTAATGTAAGTAATTAGAAAATGTATGTTAATAAATCACTGCTAAGCACTCACAGATTATAAATTTTCCCCTCTTCAGAAAAGGGTCTAGATAGACTGCCTTTGCTTCCCCCAATTTGCATACCTCTCTCTTCCTTTAAGCAGTATCTTCAAAACTCAGTGTTGTACAAAATGTTTCAACTTCACATTTTATAATCCTGCATATGGCAGATTGACTGAACATCACAGAAGACTGAAGCAGTAGTGAAAAATTTCTGTGGGTAGAAGGATATCTTGAAGTAGGGGATCTAAATGCAATACCCTAATCTTTAAACATATTCTCCTGAATATGTTTAAATATTTCACTCAAACCTCCCATATTTTTAACACATTAACTTCATCATATCAGCTATTTCAAAAAGTTTTTTTTTTTTTCTAGATCATTCCAAAAGAGTCTTCTTTGAAGTCTTAAGGTTTCTTGTGGTATGTTAATGGGAAAAGGACAGATAAAGTTACCATGCTGCATACCATTTCTTTTGAAAAGATTGTTTGAGTTTTTATTCTCTCATTCCGAATCTGAATCTTAATTATAATGAAAGATGCAGTTCAGCTTCTCTTACAAATGACATATTGAAAAGCATCCCATAGCCATCCTTAATGATCTCCCTTTGGAAGTCCTACGTTCTGTAACATTCTTGAAAGAGTCCAAACTACTGACATAATTTGTAAAGTTAATATTAAAACTTCATCTGTATATAGGACACAGCACTTGACATTATGTTTAAAAATATTCTTAAAGGAACTCTTAGAAAGTTACCAAATTATGCACGCAAAATGTTAGGAAATGGCAGCATTAAGACTATCTCAGCCTTATGCGATATAATGCAGTTCTTAACTGTGTGTGTACTTTTCCTTGAACCATTGTACGGAGTAACTTGGGAGTATAGAAGCAGTAAGGAATAGAGTATACTTAGAGCAGAAATTTGGGTGCAAACGGTAATAAGTACTACCTTAGAGTATACAGGCTGTTTTGTTGTTGTTGAGTTTTTGTTCATTTTACAGGGACTTTCTATTGTAGACAGTTTTTGTGCAATGATTCTCTGAGACAGTAAAATGGTGGATAAAATTCAATGTAGATTAATGTGAAGTGTTGCATGCTGCACAAAATAAGCTTTATGTCTAAATGGATGGGTGGTGACCTTACCATTACCAGTCAGGAATGAAACCCTGGGGCTGATAAACATGTGAAACTCCTTACTAAAGGGTGTTGTAAGTGCAAAAAGTTATGCATGAGCTCAGAGGGACAAGCTGGGAAAGCACTTCAAAAACAAATCTGTTGGGAGCCACTAACTAGATTAACTGTAGTACATGTAAGAAATCCCCCAAAATTAAAATAGTCTGTGGCTAGGAAGGTGTTAGGGGAAAATATTGAATATGCTTGTCCTGCTTCTCCTCTTCTCTGGGCATACACTAATAGCTGCTGCTGAAGACAGGATATTGTGCTAGTTGGATGCATAGTCTGAACCAATACAATCATTCTTATGTTTTTATGTTGAAATAAACTTCTCTGCAATTAGAATAATATCACTGCTTCAAAAGGTGGTAGAGTATCACAGTTTAACAGTTGTAATGCCTACCTCTTCCTAAAAAGTGTTCTCAACTAAATCATCTCTCCTGAGTCCCTTCCTCCAATCACCAGAAGTTTAAAACTGGTAGTTTGCATGGAGTTATAAACCAATATGAAGTCAACTGAAACATTTTTTTTCAGATAGTGTTTTACAGCCTAATTATAAAAATCATTGCATGTGCTTTTTTTAATATCTTGGGTTTGTTAGGCTTCGCATATGGAATAGCCTTAGCATAAGTTCTAGGACCTAATATATACATATATTTTACCCTGGAGTGAAAATAATGCTATTGTTCTGTTGTCATAGTGTTGGCTATGAATGAGAATACAAATGATTATGCTTGAAGACCTAATGCAAATCCACAAGACTAGCCTTGTGTCTGAATACTTTCCTACCCCCTCAGGCAATTGTACTCTTTAATGTCCTGAGAAGGGATTAGAAACTTACTGATGGAAGATGATGAGTATGTAACAGCTAAAACAGGGATAACTAGGGCAGATGAACTCATCCTATCAGTAGCAGTGTCAATAGATGATCCTTCAAATGAAGGTATTAAAACATATAATGAAAACCCCTGTATTTTTGGATCTGCTTCATAGTTTCATTTGTGGCTGTTAAGTGAAAGATGCAAGCAAGGAATAAAAATGAGAAACCCTGACAATCTCCTTCACCCAAATATGACAATATATGCATATGCTTTTAGATGACTGCAGTAATAGTATGTAATTTAACTTTTAGTTTAATGAATGGTGGTCTCTTCAAAAACTGGGATAACCACTTGTTCATATTTAACAAAGAGTCTGCAAGAGCTATCTTGAATGTGAACCTGCATTGACAAAAAATATTTTGCCCATTTAATAGTTTATTTTTTGAATTCTTTAAGAACATTAGAGATAGGTGATGGCCAATTCAATATTGTGTTTGGATATAAAGTAAATGGACAATCTGGAAAATGGCAGTAATATGTTGCCTTGGAAGTATGTGGGCACTGAACTATGTGCTAACAGCACTTCAGTCTTTAACTGGTTGTTTTATGTGACTGGCTCTGATACAGCCAGTAGAAATGATAGAACTGATAAAACTTAACACCGCTTCGTGGCCATGGCAAAAGCCAACCTTATGCCCTATTACACTGGCAGTCACCTGTTCATGTGCAATAACATAGTGACACCGGTTGACAACAGACCACTATTCTCTTTCCCAGTATGGTGTGGTGGCCTTTACTTGCTTTAAGGTGTTTTCAGACTATATGTATTTTTAACATTTATCATTTCCATGTATAGCCTGATTCATTTAAATTCAACCTGCAGATTTTTGTGTTTCTGAATTTGTTTAGATGTTGACTGGAGTGACACACTTAGTTTGACACTGAACTCTTAATTTGCCTCTTGTCTTCATAATGACAGTGTGTCAGGGAAGAGCACGCAATTCACTTTAATATCTCTCTCAGTTCCAAAACTGAAATACTTGGTTTTTTTAAAAAATTACTTCCAAATAAACAAACCAAGAGCTCTGGAATTGAACACCTGAACTTTCCACTGCAAAAAGCTGTCCAAATTCGATCAGCTGGTTCTCTACACATTGACTAAGATGTTACCTTTAGATTCTGTTTTTTGAGTGCTAATTTACATCTTTGTATTTTTAACTAAAGTCCATAGCATGGTGCAAGTATGCTTACACTTTGACCTTTATACGGGGATCACTTCACCAAAATACTGCAAAAATTAAAGATTTTATTTTCCAAACATCTTTTTAAAGCTACAGCAGATATTCTTAGGGACCCTGTGTTCCTGTTACTACCCTTCGGTATTGAACTCTAACGTGTCATTAATTCTGCAATTGAAGTTCTATTCCAAATAATATTGATACCATAATTTTACAAATGAAGTTTTGTCATTACTGTGTCTTCAGACTATGTCATCTGAAAATAAGCATGTACAGTATTATTGGTGGTAGGGTGGTGTCAAATAGGCTCTTTAGCTTTTAAAACTGGTAATAATTTGATTTACCCTCTTGAACTTTTTATAGAGTGCCCATCTAGGCAGTGTAATTAAATTTAAATATAAATTAAAAGAGTCTGGGATGGGGGGGGGAAGTCTGTTTCATCAGCACCCATACTTCATTAATTTAGGAAATTGAATAAATCTGAAATAAGGTACTAAATTTTGTGTCTCTGTTAGTCTGCTTTTTATTGGCAGATTTGTTGGTTTTTAAGTCCCTTTTGTGAGGGATGTGATTAAAATCAAACAGCATTTAGCATTTGTGATGTGCAGCCCTTTCTGTGTACAGCCATGGTAAACTTCAGTTAATTTCAGGAAAAATAAGTGGCAGGTGATAATTTATATTTGATTTATCGTAATATTTGTAAAGGTCAGCAGAAGATAGATTCCTTAGTCAACTCTGAAAATAGGAATCAGGCTTTTATGTCACTTGCTCCTCTAAAGTTTGTCTGTAGATTTTTCAGTCTAATGGCTACACTACGTTACGTTAGGTGGAGAAGAATTTCTTAAAAATCCCAGGTCAGATTTTCTCCTCAGATGAGTCCCTTGGCACGAGGACATAATGTGAGGTGGGGGCTCTGGTTTCTGCAGCACTTGAGAGAGCAGAGTTGCTGGTCAGATGTGATACCAACACACGCACTCAGATGCGTCCAGCTTGGAGCGAAAAAATTCAAGTTTGTTTTTAATCAAGTAGAGTATGTATAGTAACTGCTAATGTTGAAGATTTAGATTATACGGGATTATGGAAAAGTTACGATTTTTACATTTCTAAAAATATGTATTCAAAATGTGTAAGTATACTAATTTTTAAACAGGCCCCCTTTTAAACAATCTTTCTTTGTTTTCACTTACAAGTTTTAAATGTGCTCATATTCAGGCATCTCTCATGTCAGGTACGGTTAGTACTCTAACCATCTAATTCACTAGCAATGATGCCTCTGGAATCCGTGACAGTAAAATCTGTAGAACTTTCTGTAGAAAATACATATGAAATTACTTAATTACTGTAAATGTGAGTCTAATGATTATATGCGTTTAGTCAGTTACCCCAAAATACCATAAGTTTCTTTCCAGACAAACAGGTATTAAACACCAGTGATAAGCTGCTCTTGAATTGCTGTACTGCAGCCTAACACAACTTTTGTAAACTTCCATTATCAGTTCAGGAAAGGAATTATAACATAAGACAAATCTAAAGAATTGTCTTCATGTGCAGTTTTAATTCAAATCAAGTAGAACTACTACATTTCAGAAGTATCAGAACTGAAGTGGCCTTATTTTAATTTAGCATAATTCATTTCTCAAGGAGATTAAACCAAAGTCTATTTTAATTCTGAATGAGAGGGTCCCAACGGAGACTGAATTAATTTTAACTATTCTACCTTACTTATTAATTAATATTTAACTTTCCTGAGTAGCCTCTGTGCATAGCTCCTCAGGATCCCTGAAGAGGCAGCAGGACTCTTTAGTGAGGACAAGAAGTTTTTTAATTTCTTCAATCAGCTAATAACTTGTAAAAATGCAACCAACCAAAGAAAACCAGATGCAAAGTAATGCCAAAGAGAAGGGAAAATATAAAATAAGACTTTAAGAAAAACCTACCTAAAGTAAAACAGTTGCACATACCCTGGAGAGTGAGGGTGAGGAGAGAAGATGGAGGGGAAGGAAGAGTGCGAGTGACAGTAGTATACAAATATGTGCCTATATGCACAGACACTGATACATCTGCGTTATTGTGTACCAGATTCATCCTTGGTATAAAGCCACGGGCAAATCTGTACCAATGAAGAGTTTGGACCAAGAGAAATAGGGGACAGCATAGTGTCATATCTTAACTCTCAGTCCTCTGAAGCTGTAAGATTGAAGGCAAAATTATCAAACTCGTGATTTTTCTAAAATACAGTGTAGAAATATTTATTCCTTCAAAAACAGACTGTTTCTTCAGTTCACAGAGTTACAGCAGTAACTAAAATCCAGGTCGGGGAAGACTGAAATGCTGGCGGTGGCTGACAGTCACTGCTCCCCTTCAGTTTCACGCATCTGCTACCCTGCCTGCTGGGTTTGGAAATTTCATTGTCATTCAGGCCCTCTCCCTCTTGCCGCACACAGGTGAATCCAAGTGCCGCTACATACCCTGTGTCCATGTTCGCAGCGCTCTGAAACTTTAATGCTGAGTGACAGATGTGAATGGAAACAGCAGGGCATTCCTGCCCCTGTGAAGACTTACCAGATGAAGTGCTTGAAGCTCCTCAAATAACCGCTGTAGTCTATTGTGAGAAACTAATTGAATTGTATGTATTGCTTACAGGAAGTTCTGGACCGATCTATTAAATTACTTACCTCTTGTCTGTACAGTATCATACTGTGTCAGTAATTGAAATGTCATCCTGTTGAGACAGTGTAGAAATAAGGACAGTTCATTCACGACTAGTCTGGTGAAATGTTTTTATCAATCAAGTCATACCATATAGCAAAAGATGTTAATTTTCATCAGGGAGAAAACTGCCCGCCAAAAAGTGAATGTTTAGAAGAATTTTATCATCTTGACACTGTAAATAGGCATTTTGCTATGTGCCTGTCCCCCCCCGCCCCCCCCCTTTTCTTTCTAAGAGTATGAATAATAATGTATCTCTTGTCTTACCAGGCAGAACTCATCAGTAAAGAGAGAAGGAAAATACCATGTAATAACAGATAATAGAGTATCTAAAATTTTCAGTGCTTTTATGTTGACTGTTTACTTCAATACAAGATGGACATTTATTTAAATACATGTATTTAAGCATGCAATTTTAGCTGTATTGCTACTGATCAAAGTGAGCAAATTTACACTTGAGGAAATTTAGATTTTCTTTCTATTACAGCTTACCTGTAAGATAAATAGGTACTGTCTCACTGTATGTATGAGTGTACAAACAAAAAATAAATTTGTTCTAGACTTTTTTTTTACAACACTATCCTTTCCAAGTAATGCAATCTTTTAGCTTATATTCTGTACTACTAGCTTTTTACATTTAGTTAATCTGCATCAAATACCAGATCTGGAGTCCCAAAGTAGTATTGCAAAGTATTGCAACACAACTGCTTAAAAAATATCACCAAAGTGTATACCTGGAGATGAGGCATTCCACACTTAAATAGATTGAGTAAGGTACTGGGACACTGTAACTACCTGTCTATCTACCTGGAGGTGCGCTGACCAACTTTAAAGTCTGACAGGGCAAAGGATAAGAGGCAGAAATGGTTGCACCACAGTGAATCACAAACATGAAATACAGGTCATGGAGTGCCTATGGGTCTGGGAGCTGTGAGAGAGGGGATGTGCAATGCTGGGGCCTTAGCAAGCTGGGCCGTAGAGGAGCTGAATTTTAAGGAAAAAGCCTTCAAACACATATAATTGTGTCTAGAGAGCATGGGAAAGGTGATGACTGGTGGAATATATCATTAATATATTCCTTTTCATGTTTCTGCCCACTTACGTGCTGAAGCAGTATGGAAGACCCTCACTGCACTTACAGCTCCCTGCAGATTGAATGTGGTATAGGAAGCACTCCTGAAGGTCAGTAGTTAAGAAGCCAAGTAGTGCTCAGCTTAGAGTTTCTGAATTGGCTGTATTATCTCTATCCATTTAAGCACCACTTATTTTTGGCTCTTGCCAGTGGGATAAGTTTGATATACTAAGATTTCATATTCTTGGAGTTCACAGTGCTTTCTTCAGGTGGTGCAGGCAGCTGTTTACATACAGTTAAGTGCTTTGTCTTTTGCTACTTTCTATCAACTTTTTAGCCTAGAGAATCTAGGGTGTCTTGTAGTAGTTAAAAATGTACAAAACCCCTGTTTTAACAGTTGTTTATGCTTGCTTTTCAATTCTTTAATATTTTTGTAATCATTCCAGACGTTGTGTGTGTTGGGTTTTTTTGAAGTGCTGCTAAGCTAATGTTTTCTTAGAAGTATGAATTATGAGGATATGTTTCCATTTTTCAGTCCTTGTAGTCTGTACTGAGTTCATCCCCCTATGGTGTGAAATAAAGTTGGTTTTCCTACCTGCCTCATGTTAAATTGGCTACGTGGTTTCATCTACCTGCTGTCTTTCATCTCTTCATCCCTCAGTCCCTCAGTTGCATGTGGTACTTCTGCAGTTCTTGCACTAACCCTTCACTGAATATCATAAACAGCTTTTGATAGCTTCATTATTTGTCCTCTTTTTCTGAACACTTAGGAACGTGTTGAACATGAGCAGCTTCAGCATTGACCCCGTAAGCCTACTCCATTGTAACCTTCCTCTGCTGTGATGTATGATCACTTACTTCTACTGCATTTCCTGCCTTTGTCCTTTTTTTTTTTTTAACCTATCTGTAAATCCTACTTAAGTCATCTGTTTGTTTTGCTGTTACCTTGTCAAGAGTTGCAGCTAAGAGAGAGCAGAGTGAAATGCACATATTAAAGATTGGCTGTCTTAAAGTACTGTATCCAAATCAAGAGTTCATACACATCCTGAAGGGAACTGATGCCACAAGACCTGCCTCGAGAGATCAGTGTTCTTACATCCAGTCTGCTGCGTGCCACTCATTTGTTTAAATGAATTTAATGCTATTTTTAAAATTTTCTTTTTGCTTTCTACTGGAATAACATGGTATTTAAAACACATTAAAAAAGCAGAGTATATTTATGTAAGCTGCTGTGAATTTCTTCTAAACACAGTATGAGGAAAATATGAAACTCTTGGTCCAATGCTTTGGGAGACACAATATTGTCTTGCAAAGATTCTTCCACGGATGCTACTGGCAATCCTAAAGATCTGTCATTCTAAAACAAGGCACGGTTGACTAGCTAGAATGCAAAACTATTGTTTGAGATTTTTGTTCCACCAGCAGTTCCCGACAAGGACAAGTTATTTCAGCCCATGGGTAAGTACATTGGGACTCTGGTGCCTACATTCTGCTGAAGTCCAAGAAAACACTGATAAAACTGCTGCCTGTGCTTTGATCCTTTGCAGTCCTGGAGCAGAAGTAATTCTGGTAGAATTAAGTAGCTTGGTATCTGTCTTATGATGTAGGATTAAAGACTTAGCATCCCAGCACTGGATTCCTGAAAAGTCCAATCAAGAAGCTATGTCAAAGGCATACAAATGCATAAGTGCAATATCACATGGCTCAATACAAAGCAAAGTTGCCAGGACAACTCTCTTTCAGAGTGAATGATAAGCTACTTTTAATATAATTCTGTAGGAGTCAAAGCCTTTCCTCATCCCAGCCAGAGGCTGGAATACCTCTTCTCAGAAGGTCACCTTTCACATAGCCTCTTCTTTTTACTACCCAGTTTGTTAACCTTCTCTTCTTTCAGGCAGTCTGTTGCACGGTATCCTGTCTCCTAGTGACACAGAAAACCATATTGAGGCTACTAAAAATTTATCATGTGTAATTTGTTGTAGGTTGGTTTTTTTTTCCTCCTCACTGCCTCCCTAGGCTGAGAGCAGTAGCTATTGGAAATTAAGTGCTTAAATTACATGGCAAACTATGATAAATTTCCAGGCATAGAACTGTACCAACTGCTAAAGTAAACTACTTATTTTCATTTCAGTCTGTTGTAAAAATGCAATCAAACATTCTGAATCCCAGATGGATGCTTATAAAATTTAATTTGTTTCACTCTGTACTATTAAAAAAAAAAGGAATTATATGTCCTAAAAGTGAGTTTTCTTTTTAAACTTACATTTAGGTCATTGTTTTTAGAAGATGATAATTTTTACTGGGGTTTCTATTTTTCTTTTAAAATTGTCTTTTGAACAATTCCATTATCCTGCATCATCTTTTCTCGCAATTTATTTTTCAAATGTAAGAAAGTGTGAAGAATTCTGCCCCTCCCTTAAGACTTTAACTAGTCAACTGTAGAACTGACGGTAAACTAAGGTTTGTTTGGTTTTTTTCAATTTTACAGTGCTGCTGACAAAAGGGTATCTACCTGTCACACTAATGCCTGTGCATGCTCCTTTGGTTTTCAGTGGGTCACAAATGTGCTTCATATTGCGGTAACTGTTACACTGCAGATTGGGATTCCAGAAGGCAAAGGTGCTTTGACACTATAGGTACAGGGGAAAAGGTGAAATGTATGGGCCCTAACTCAAGATCTGCATTTTGGCATTTCCATTTCTATAGATATGCCATACAAAACTGCAGTGGGAAAAAATTCCAGGGGGATATATTTACCCACAAAGGCCATATATTCCCTTTTTTTTGTTTATTTCTTGGCATTCTTAGGAATGTATGATTATGGCCTTGGTTTCTGTTGTTTGTTTTTTTTTTTTCCTGTGTCAAGCCATGGAATGACATTAAGATGACAGGTTGCTCTTGCTCTCAAACATCTAATTAGCAAGCACCAAGTAAGAGAAATGTTTCCAAAACCCAAAGAATAGGCCCCCAAATGGATGTCAGTTACTAATACACAAGATATTTAAGCTGTCAAAGCTGGTGATCATTTTTCTGTGTGGTATCTCCTATGATGTACAAGGGTTTGCTCCCAGAAACTCAGCTTCTTTATGTTACAGAAAAAAATGCTTCAGCGATAGCTAATGGTATAACTTGGCTTTCATTTTTTTCTCAACTTACTGAATTAAAAGTTTATTTTCTTCTGTGCTAATTTATTTCTGCCTTTATTAGGTAAATCTGTATTAGGAAAAAATGCAAGGAGTTTAATAAAGTTCAGACTAGAAAAAATAAAGAATGTATTTTAAGGCATACTTAGAATATTGCATTAGAAATGTCTCTACCGTGTTATAGGCCATGGAATTTGTTGTGTTATTTACCGATAGGAAACTCTAGGGCTGGGGTTTCTTTGAGTATCTCATCAATTTCTCAAATTCTTTTTGGTTTTATTCCAGTATATATTGGATTTTCTTGTGTAATACTGCTCTAAGTCAATGGCAGGAGAAAAATTAGATGCAAAGTACTCTCTCTTTGGATTTCCCTGTACTCAAATTGCAAGCATTTTGTAGCTGGCTCTTTATTTTCTGGAGATATCTAATAAATATGTAATAAATATCTTAAGTATGTATTTAATTTCTGCAGGTCCTGTGTAGTGCTATCTATATCCTTGAAAGCTTATTTCCCTGTGCTAGATCTCCAGTTCATGGTTACCACTCAGTTAAGAAATAGAACTGAACTAGGAAATTAAAAAAAAAAAAAAAAATGCAAGAAAAGTTTCAGAGTGTATACAAGCAGCCTGTTTTCAGAATGGACTTGAAGGACTCTGCTGAGGTATTGAGTATTGTAGAAAGATACTAATCTACTTTCACCCAAAAATATCTTTTCTTAAAGAGACTGTTCAGTTTCTGCATTGTTTGTTTGGTTGGGTTTTTTGATGTTCAAATAGAAATGAAGAATTCAGTCCTTCACCCTTCTGCCCTTTGCTTCTGGGTGGTTTAACTTTAGCAGCTCTCTGCCGTATTCGAGAGCTCTGTTACCTGAAAAGCTCTTCACATTTCTTAGCCTTTTGTTCTCTTGCCCCTGCAATGCAAGCAGTTACTTGACTGAATAAAAGGTTTGCTTTGCTTTGTAACAGAGCAATGGCTATTTTTGTGTCTTTCCAGTTTGTTATTAGTCATATGTTAAGTTCACATATTCCTTAGCTAGTGCCTGCAAACCATGAGTTTAATCTCCTGACTCCACTGCTTTTACCTTTTCTCTTGCTCCTATGGGCTTGTACAACTCTGACCACTTAAAATATCTTCTTTGCTTTCAGGTTGATGTCCCAAGCAGTACTGTTCAATAGTCTGGGGTGGAATGACAATCATGCAGTGACCCTCTTGTTAGAATCTTGCAGAATGATCCTTCTAAATGTAGTAATTTGGACGTAACAGTGATGAAAGATGGTGTGTATGAAGCATTAGCTAGGTGAAAGCATGGTGTTTTATTGTAAAGGGGTTGCAAAAATTGCTATTTTTTGCCTATTGCTGTTGAGTTTTGGCTTACAGGCTTTTTGAGTTAATGGTAAGCATGCATTTCTGCTTCAGGACCTGGTTTCTATTTTTTCATATTCAGTACAAAGAGCGTTTTCATTCTGACAGCTTGATTGTGAGCTAAGGGATGCTTTTTCCTTTACAAAAGTTTATTTGGGGTCTTCTACTGGTCTTTGTTTTGTCTTAAATCGCAGTCTGGTTTGTCGTCAGAATTTAAGTCCTCAATTTTATGAAATTAACTCTGAACTTGGAAGAGGCACAGATAGACAAGTTGGTTATTTATGGTCTTGTTTAGTTCTTATACGCTTTTCTTTGATAAAATCTTATGGCCCTCTCGTGCTAAGCTAACTTGACACTATAGGAGCCACGTAGTTTTGGGATCAGCTGTTGTCAGTATGCTGCTTTGTTCCCATTGTGTGTTTGTAGGGGAAAAAAAAAGTTTCTGAGCACTCTGCACTTCTCTTCCCTGTCTCTATGGAAATTGCACTTTATTATTTCATTTATGAGAATTATTTTTGTTGCTTCATAAATTTTGTTTTTGATACTAAATGCTATTTGGAAATCATTCTGAGCCAAGCAGCCTTACAATAGCCTCCTCTATTCTGCCTTTTGAGTAATATGCACTGGGTGATTGGAACCGCTGTAGAAGATGCTTCCAGGTGGTTAGGTCAAATTTCTCAAAGATTGGTTGCCCTCCTTTTTTCTATCCCTTAATTTACAAGCCACCCTCATTTACCTTTCTGAAAAGCCTGGTGTAAACAACTGGTCTCTTTGTGAACGCTTTGAAAGTCAACAGGCTTGGGCTTTTTGCCAGTTTTTAATTGAGACCAATTACTCCTCTGAGTTTTGGGTAAAGGAACTTGCTTCTCTGATGATAAAAAGCAAGATAGAGAGAATGCATTAGGGCTTCTAGCAGCTTTCAAAGCAGAAGGGTCGATAAAAGTGCTTTGGCAGTGGCCATCCTGTCATGCAAGTGTGGAAGGAAATCTACATGAAAGGCATGAAGGCAGAAGAGAATAAAAAAGTATACTGGATGGGAAACAGCTCTGAAGGTTTTAAGTAAATGTAAGTAAAATAGAATACGGAGTCTCATTCCTGCTGCCACCTGAAACAGGAGCTTCTTTTGGCATCATATTTCTGTTTGAAAATTTCAGAGAATAAATGCTGCCTACCCTTTGTTCTAGAAAATGAAGTGCGCTTCTAGCTTCGTAGACAGGGTGTTGCTACAGGCTCCTGGGAATAAAGAAACCCTTTTACGTTTAACAGCATCTCAGGAAAGGTGTCAGGTTGTCTTCTGAGAGTTACTCCTGCCTGTGTCAAGAAATTGTTGTCTGTAGCTTAGTTCAGCAACAAGAAAATTCTGGTTCTTCTGTCTTGATGACTCTTAGTGTCCTTGCTGTTGAGATCCCCAGTATTAATACAATAATTTTATCAGGAAAATACACTTTTCTTAAATTAACTAACCCTATGCAGAATCATGTCATATCAAGACAATGATTGTCATATAAAATTGAATATGGGACTCGGCAATAGTAGTTTTACAAACATGTAAGACTGGGGGATTTAAGGGAAAAAATTAAAACTGGGAACAAAATATTTCCAAGCAATTTTGTGTAATAAGGCAGAGTAAGTAAATCCACAGAAAAGTTACCGAAGTTTGTGTGACCTGCTCATGGTTAGTACTGTCTAATGGTGCTATTTCATTAATTGTCTCAGTATGTAATTAGCATATTATTACTAAGATACTAATTTTTGCATGGAATTTTCTTTTAACAGATCTGAAATCTAAATGAGCAAACAATCCAAATGAGAAATCTACAATAAACTACAAAATTTCTAATTGCCTGGTGTTTAAACAGAGCTTCCTGGATGAGGGAAATCCTGGGGAAAATCCATATAATTCTCAATAATATGAGATAATATGAATAATTCTCAATTTTTTTTTTCACAATGTTTCACAATCTCTGCTAAATCAGAACTTTAAGTAGTCCTAATGCTACTTACTTTAACCCAAATTTACATTTTTTAGAAAACGGATGCCTTAATTTGTCAAGGTGTCTTCCGCACTCCATGAAGTCCACAGAGGATGTTATGGTTAATGAGGGCATTCAATTAATTGAGTAGATGTTGTGGTCATTTCTATATGGTGAACTGTACCTCTGTTCCCAAAATGCTAGCAATATGTCATTATAAGAGTAACCTGAATTAGCATATCCTTTCACTTTGAAGTTACTGTTGCTTTTTATAACTTTTGGTTCACTTACATACTTTTTCCCCCCTAAATCTTTGCTTCCCTTATGCCCTTTGGACCTATGCTATTTGCCTGCTTAGCCTTCTGAGCTAACATATACATTAATCAACAGTGCTGCCAGGGAACTTAATTGCATCTAAAAGTGCTGACATTGGTTCTGGTTGTACAGTATAGTTTAAGGATAACTCAAACTTTGACCATTGATGCTGTAAAGCCCGTGCTTGGTACTTCCACATAGCATATTTTGAATGGATTGGCACAGGATTAATTTGTTCTGTCTGGGCCATCAAAACACAGTTGTGTAGAAACAAGCATAGGATAAAGATTTGAGACAGCTAGTGGTACTCAGTTCAAGTGTAACTTCATGTTTAGCTAGTACAGAAAAAATACAAGTCTGTATTATTTCATTTCTTGAAAGTGTGACTATCATTCTCCCCTTTTTCTCAGGAATGTTGAACTACTTAGTAAGGGATATTAAGGTGTCTTTAAGAAGGGGCTGAAAAAAGTTACGATTATTTTTGACAGTAAACTTACCTGTTTATTCCCGTGGGGTTTTTTTCCCATAAAAGTTTTCCAGTGATGTTTCCTTATTTCTCACTTGAGATGTAGAGAAAGAGAGAGTAAGGCTGGCAGGAAAATGTCTGGAAACTAGCCAGAAAACACAATTTCTTATGTATTTTAAGAAAAGAAAAAAAGGCTTTCTTTGTGAAATAGACTTTTGAGTATCCTATACAATAATATTCAGTTTGAGCATACATTACAAAATGAATCACAGATTATTTCAACCACAATCTGTGAATACAAGACTAATCCAAGTAAGTTATAATATGTCATAAGGTAAAACTTGTAGGTCTGACAAAGATGATGAATGGGACATCATAAAAAAGTTTGAAGGAAAAATATGAAGAAGGTCCTGAAGCTCAAGGCTCGTAAGTAAATAGTATTAATTTTAAAGTGAAAGAATAGGAATTATATGCCAAGGAGAACAGATGGCTCTTCATGTTGACCTGAAAAATGTCAGGGAACTGTGAAAGGAAAATCTATGGCTTGTTTTGGAGAGACCGAAAAGGGCAACAGATTCTCAGAAGCGTGGGAAACAAATGAGGCTAATAAGGTCTGATAGCAAAAAGCAGAAGCAAGTGGACGATTGAGTATAATCCCTGGGAGAATCTCTAGATATAATGGGCTTGTTGCACTATTTTTTAAGCAGAAAGAAAATTCCAAGGTAGAAGTTGTTCTAGTTATGAATGAATGGATGTCCTATGAATTTTCATTAGACTGCACTGAAGGAACATCCAGGAGAACAAGGTTTTATTAAGATGAAGGAAAACAGAAAATTTTGTTCCTGCCCTGAAGTTATATAAGTGGATCTTATCTGAGGAAAAGGGCCATTCAAGAATGAAGTCAGAAAGTACATGCAAAGGCTTGCTGTGTTGAATGGGGAAGTAAGAACTAAATGCTAATAAATTTCTGGAGCAAATTGTAACCCTGTGGTTGAAGGTTACTTTGCAGGCTAGAAAAGAATATTAAGTAAGGCTTTGGACTGAAGGATGGCCAAACTTGTGCATTGCTTTTTTTTTTTTTTTTTTTTTTTTTTTCCTTTTTTGAAAGACTGCTTTGGTCAGCTGCAGCAGATGATTTACAGTGAGCCCCATTGCTTGTGAACTGATCTCTGAGAATGTAAAAACCACGTAGGAACAGATTCTCAGGTGTTCTGTTTTGTTACTGCTGCTTGCACTGCTGTGTTTTCAGGTTTCTGTCCAGGTTCTGACTGCTCCGTGGGTGTTGTATATACTATTAATTAACAAGCAAAATAATTCGTCTTCATTGCTCCTGAGTGAAATATTAACTTGCATTTTCATAAGCAAAAATTTTCTCTCTGTATCCTCCCCATATTTTCTCTCTGTATCCTTCCCATATTAAATATTGTGTATGAAGAATAGATAGAGCATTTAAACTTTCCTCATAAATTAAGCATCCTAATACGTCCTAGTTGAAGTCAGTAAGCAATTAATGCCATGACTCTACGAACAGGAAAAATCAAGTAAATACTGAGAGAAATTGCAAAAACTGGCAAGGTTTCCTGGGGCAGATCTCAGGTCTGTAAGGGGTAGAAGATTATTTTACCTCCATGTCCCAATTCCAGGTTGGTTTAAAAGTAAAGTTTGTTTTTAAAGTCAAGAATTGCTCAACATCATCTACTTTTCCAGCGTTCATAATCTTTGAATACTCTAGGGCGCTCTCCATATACTGCTGTTTCTTTTTTCCCCTTCAGCAGAGGGTACAGTTATGATGGATGTGAATCTATGCAGTAACTTTCCGGAGGGGATCTTAGGGCATGGGTGCATGGCTTTGGTTGCCAGCCAGGAGTCTGGGTGAGTTCTGCTGGAGCCTGTAGATAAGAGCAGGTTCAGAGAGACCCAGCCTCCATGGAGATGCTTGCTGCTATTAGTTGATCTCCTCAGTGCTGAGTTCAGTTGGATTAAAAACCTGTGCTCCTCAGGTGCTGGGGAAAGAAGCTTCTTGAAAGAAGACTGTTGCTTTACTTGCAGAGTTTTCTTTCCCCTAATAACTACCCATGGTTGTTTTGATGAGGGATGTGGAGAAGATGGTTCACTCTTTCTAACTGCAGTTATATAAATATAGTCTTCAATTTTCAGCCTCATCTGATTTTCTCTTAATTAATCTTTAATGGAAAATTAACTTTACTTCTTACGTGCCTACATTCTTCTCTGCAGAGCCTTTATTTTAAAATATATACCATAAAGCACAGTGAAGGAATGGCTCAGTAATACAGGATAATACTATTTTCACTCATTTAAATTTTCCTCTATAGTCTCATTTGTACTATGCAAAATAGGGCAGGGGGAACATATATCATGAAGATAAACCTGTCAGAGCAACTCAAAGATCCTTTTAGGACACCCCCTGCCACCCTGCTATTAAAGTAATAGATATACAAAGCACTGTAAAGTGGTTTTACAGAAATTGCTGTAATTGTCAGGCCGAGTTTATCTGTATTTAGACTATTTCTGTATAGCTGTAGCTTGTATGTAGGGTATTTTTGTAATTAAGGGTTTTTTGGGTTGGTTTTTTTTTCCCCTTTAAGGATTCTAGTTTTACTCTTTTAGCGGTGAAATGGAGTAATGTCAGAGAGTAGCAGCTCAACTTTTCATTTTCTTGGACCTTGTATTGCCCTCTATGAGTATATGGCACAGTACAGTCAAGTAACTGTCTTCACTTCTTTACACTTAAAGAAGTTAAATAATAGGATGTAAATATCAGGTAGTATGTATATTTATATTGTCCAGCAATTTCTTTTGGAGTGAATTATTTAAAGTGTTGTTCTCCTCTTGAATTCAACTATCTGTTTCAAACTTACATGCATCAGGTATAGTAGTGCAACAGAGGCTGTATATTCTGGCCTTTTAAATTTTTTTCTCTTCCTTGCGTGTATGGCTGCTGCTTGGCATAAGAAAACTAGAAACAGCTTTGCATTTTTACATGCAGTTGTTCTGTAGGCAACTTTACTTTTCTCTGCTTGAGAAAGGAGGGTGATCAACTTGCAGCACATTGGTGGCAGATTCACAGTTTGTGGCCAGCTTGTGCTTTTGTGGCTGGAGTTATGTGGTTCATAACAGTTGTTCTAGCAGATTTGTCATGGCAGGCTTTTTACTCTCATAGTATGTAAGACCAAAATACACATACAGATGGATATGCACACACACA
This sequence comes from Aquila spilogaster, assembly GCA_024606505.1. Classification (NCBI taxonomy): domain Eukaryota; kingdom Metazoa; phylum Chordata; class Aves; order Accipitriformes; family Accipitridae; genus Aquila; species Aquila spilogaster. The sequence goes on along the minus strand of JANHGO010000001.1, from coordinate 24,856,788 downwards.
CTAACACAAATCTCAGAAGAATATATATGAGCATTTTGAGTCTATAAAAGACGAACTACCCTTTTTTTCCTTATAGAAAAGGCCAGAACAATTTCAGTAGATTTTTCTTGATCTCTGTTTGAAAAGTATTGAAAAATGCTGCTCTATGCTTTCATGTTTTGTTTTTTTTTTTTCTCCCCTTGAATCGATTATGGTTTGAACTGCTAACTGCTGACTATATAATTCTTATAAATGCACTCCCTTCCACCTTTGGTCTGCTGAGATTGGAGAAAGAGTTCCAGAAGAGCATGCCTCACAAAACCAATAATTTCCATTAACCCAAGGAACCTTCTGTTAGGGTTTGGTTGGTTGGTTTGGGTTTTTTACTTTTTTTTTTTTTTTTTTTTTTTTTAAAAGGCACTGCAGCACTTTGTCCTTTCTAGACTTTTCCTAGAAAATCATGAGGAACTATCCTTCTCATTTTCTACTTGTCCTTGTTTTGGCTGGGATTGAGTTAATTTTCTTCCTAGTAGCTGGTATACTGTTGTGGTTTGGATTCAGTATGAGAAGAATGTTGATAACACACTGACATTTTCAGTTGTTGCTAAGTAGTGTTTAGACTAAAGTCAAGGATTTTTCAGCTTCTGATGCCCAGCTGGCAAGAAGGCTGGAGGGGCACAAGAAGTTGGGAGGGGACACAGCCAGGACAGCTGACCCACAGTGGCCAATGGGGTATTCCATACCATGTGACATCATGTCCAGTATATAAACTGGGGGGAGTTGGCCAGGAGGGGCGGATTGCTGCTCAAGGACTGGCTAGGCATTGGTCGGTGAGTGGTGAGCAATTGCGTTGTGCATCACATGTCTTTCCTGGGTTATATTTCATTCTCTTTTTGTTATCTTCCTTTTTATTACTATTATTATATTTTTATTTCATTTATTAAATGTTCTTATCTCTCAACCCATGAGTTTCACTTGTTTTTGATTCTCTTCCCCATCCTACTAGAGCAGGGGGGAGTGACTGAGTGAGTGGCTGCGTGGTGCTTAGTTGCTGACAGGGGTTAAGTCATGACACTCCTCTAGGAAGTTTGTTTTAATTGATAAGGAAGAAGAAACTTGAGCATCAGCTGAGGCAATATTTTGGCCTTTCTGATGTTTAGTTGCTTAGCAGATAAAGACCTACAGAATTCATCTCCTCTTTGGAGCTTTTGAGGTAAGATTACTGTGTTCCTTGGAGCAGAAAATGTGACTTAAAAATTTAGAAGCCGCAATTTTTTTTTTTTATATCAGTGACTTGTAACATAACTTTTCCTGAGTCCTGTTTTAGCAGCCACTTTGTCCATGGTGAATCCTCGCATAAACTGATTAGGTTTTATTAACAGATCGGGTCTATTAATTACTCAGCAGTCAGTTTTCAAAAAGCACATTATTCTTCTCTGACTTAATATAAAAAATTCTGTCTTATTTATCCTTTAGTAGCATTATTTCTGAATCTCAGTCATGCTGCACTAGGGAATGTGTGTGTGTATCTATAGCCATACAGACAGATACAAGATTTTATACATTGAACACTTTACATCTGTAAAACTTGCTGGTAAGATAATCAAGCACAGATGCTGTAATAGAAAACATCCTTTGAAATGACTTCCTGAATTGTTTTCTCACATTTAACTGCTGGTTTGGCAGCAATACTGATTTTTCCTCACTAGAACTCCCAGAAAGCTCTGTTAAGAGGAACAGAAACAATGTGCAATACCCAAGTTAGGATAAGAATCACTTCACAGGAGTTAAAATGACAGCATCTGCTAGATGAATGCCTGCAGAAGAAGAAAACTGCAGAACCCCCTTGAGCCAATTTTGATTGGGAAACATAGATTAGTTTTGCATGAATGGACTTACTTTTCAAACTAGAAGGATATTTTTTGTTTATGGAAGTTGCAAGTGTCACTGAGGATTATCCAAGTCTAGCAAGTCTAAGATAATAGTATTAATGATTACATTTTTAAATCCTCTCATAATTTCAGTCACTTCTCAAGAGCATTTAACATTTCATAGACTTTGCAATGCATGCTTCTGAGTAATATTAAAGGCTACATCTACAGGAATGAGGCAATTTCACTGTTTTCACTGTGGCCAAGTTTTCACCTCCAATGAGAGAGTTGATTTCCACAAATGGGTCACTTTGCATCTCTTTTCATTATGGGCATACTCTTTCCCTCAAGATTTCAAAACTGTGTCATCCCTAATCACTCCACTGATGTCATGTGACTTACACAAGGGGCAAACTTTATACCTGCTATCTAGGAGGCTGGAGATATCCAGGAGTTTTTGATACACGTATGTCCTGTTAACACTTGAAAATATTCAGCAAAGTAGGCTGCTTGGTTGCTTTAGGTTATTCCATTCCAGGTATAAATTTGAGTAGTCTTTGTATAGAAAGTTTTGGTGCTATCTCAGACACAGACTAGTATTCAAGACCTACAGACTGCTGCTGAGCTGGTCAAAAGAACAATTCAGCCTACTGGGAAGGAATCAGCCCCGATGCCATTCTGCAATGAGGAGGATCCAGTGATGCCGCTCTGCCTCTCTGGGGCGGAAAGTGTGCTGTCGCAGCTCTGTCCTGGTGTTACAAGCACAGGGGATACTCTCCTCGCTGCTCTCCACTTGACTCTCAGCTTTGCTCTTAGTTTTTTTTTCTTTTCCTTACTTAGCTGAAACAGCATTTGTTCACCATCTTGACTTGAAGACATTTTTCTTCCTTGTCCATCTAGTGATCAGCATGGTCTAAACCAGAAAATGTCCTTTTTGCTGCAGTTAGTAATTTCAGCATGACACCTACTGCATTTGCTGTGTCCTGTGAAGATCTGGTAGGACTCAGGGCAACTTCTCAGAGGGTACTGAGAAAGGAGACTCAAATTCCCCTGGTTTCTCCTGTTCTTGGCATCTCCTATATATCTTTAGAATGCCCTTCCATCTTCACATGTAGCTGGTCCACACATACTTCCCAGTGTCAGATATGTTATGGGTGATTTAACTGAGCTGATTTTCCAGCAATGGAAGAAGTTGAGAGGGTTAGAGACCTTTCAAAGTGTAAAGCAGCTCGGGGTGGAAAGAGATGGGTAAAGCAACAGCAGCAAAACAGCACCAGATGCTGAAACTCGTAAGGACAAAAATATACAAGAAAAAAAAAATGTAGAAAGAAGTAAAAGTGGAGAAAGCAAACAATGTAGAAAAGGGGGATCCAGTCTTTTCAGATAAAAAAATCTCAAGCTTTCGGTGGTGTTGTATGACTGTGCCCAGAAATCCACACTTTTAGAGACTTGGCCCTTCATATTGAAGAATGGTCTCTTCCATTTGAACTATTATGTCTATTTTAATAAGTAGTGCAGGTGAACAGATTAGTTATTTGGTAATTGACCTGGGCTCATGAGTTGAAATTTTCGCTGGTTTTCACTTTTCTGTAAAGGCTTATCATAGCAGAACTTCCTACACAGTTAGAGCAGCCTCTTCTATCTAGTACTGCAGGGTGTGCTGTCTGTGCCCCCATTAATATCTTCCTGCACATGTTAGAGTTAAAAGTCAAAATATTTTTTTTAAGTAAAAATCAATGTTGAAATAAGAAAAACTTGGAATAACTTTTATCTTCAAACCCCTGTTGCAAAGATGGCCCTTTACTTTTAAGAGGATAATATGTCTCCTTGAGTTTTGAAGCTAATCATAAGACCTATGTGGGTTATATAAGCTTTCTTGAGAGACCTAATAATCCATGGGAGACAACTGCCTGTTGAGATTAATCCATTTTTATTTTTTTAAAGCATAAAAATATGAGGCTTTTCCTTTTAAGCCTTAGAGTTAGATGTAGGATGCATTGAAAAAGCTCTTGGGTTTTTTTTTTTTTTTCCCTGCAAAGTTGAAAAATAATTTGCAATTATGGTAATGTGCTTTGGATGGGCTTTTGGCGGGGGGGTTGCATGTGTGTGAGTTGAAATATTAGATTACATACACTTACATCTGCTTGATTAGAGATAAAAATAGTTTCTCCTACTGATAAACTGTTTCATCACACAGCAGTGTCTGCTGGTGCACAATTTCAAGCTATTAGAGATTCAGAAGTAAGTGAATCGTACTTCAAGGATCAGTTTCCTCACTGACGTGCACCTTGTGAATGTAGGTAGATAGAAAATAGTATTCCTAGATCCACCACAAAAAAAATGCCTCTCTTTCATTTTTCCCTTTGTGGGAAAGTCTTGATCACATTTAGAATTATGGTAGCAAGATCATCTGCAACCAAGATTTAGAAACACTTCATCTGTCAGTTTGTATTACATTTTTGTATAATTGTCCTAGTCTTTCATTTTGAATGCATCTGGTTCAGCCTTTTCACTATGGTAAACTAAGCTTTTCTTATTGATATAGGAGATGTCAGTGTATATATTGTCCTACTTTAAAAGACGTTATGCTTTCTGCCAATACGAATCATGTAGGAGGCATCTCATATTTTGTATGTGATGAAGAAAATCTTTTTCAGTGTCCAAGATGTCTAAGAAAGGATAGTGAATGCCCTTGAAGGATGTGTTTCCAAAATACTGTGTTAACTGCTTAGAAGTTGATACCTTCAGTGTGTTACAGTCCTAGGGGTGCTCCCACAGTAAATCTACAGATTGTCAAAGTAATTTTGGTTTAAATGTTAGTGTGTTTGGTCAGATGGCGTTTTTTATTAAGTTGATCAATTAGCTGATGGTTTGCAGGTACCAAAACACAAAGTATGGGTCTGGATTTAGGATATTTCACACTAGTACCTTCAGAAACAGTAATGGCAACAGTACATTTTGTTGGATAATTCTGATTTGATTTTATTTTATTCTTTCATTCTGTTGGGATTTGTACTAGTAGAGGAATTTACATGGCTAGTGAATGAGTTCAAGTTCTTTCTTTGTGAAAACATTGGATTATTTTTCCTTGTGGGGTTTAGCTCTTGGACAGCACAATACAATCATATCTCTTTGTTATGGAGGGAGAATTTAGTTTTTTATCTGTAACTTTCCAAGTATATTTGAATTTAATGTAATTCTACACCCTTGGTCCACCTGAGACTTTTGTATGCAAAAATCCTGTTTTGACTGCATGAGGGATTCCATGAATACAGTCGTGTATTTCATTCTCTGCACTTAATCTGATGGCTGTATTTTACTAAGTATCTGCTTATAACTGTTTGTCTGACATAAGAAATAACTATCTTGATGAAAGCAGAACAGCTTAAATGAAATGATTGTAGCAAATACTGAAACTAGTGAGCAATGAATTCAGCATGACTCTTAACCTAGAATACAGTTCCGAGGACATATTTATATTTTGCCACTTTAAAAAGAGATCAGTAATTAGTTTACAAGGCCAATGATGCTAAATGGAAACTAGAGTATAACCTTGCCATTTGAAATTGTTTATGAAGCTGTCTAGATGTGAAAGTGAATCTAGCAGTGTTCTGGAATTCATTCATTGCTGTTATAGCAAGTGAAGGGTGCAGGTTTGGGCTCCGTAGTCAGTGGAATTGGCTGAATTTCCTGAAGGAGAAGGCAGGGGTTGAAATGTGGAGAGACTCTAAATGGCTTAATAAGAAGAGTGCAGTCACCAGTCACTTACAGGAAGTAAGGAGAGTAGGAGGGCTCTAGTATTTTACTCAGAAGTAAGGGAAAGTGTTTTAGTTGCTCAAACTCCCCATTCACAGTGATGCCATCTTGATATTACATACTACCTTCCCAGCTGAATAACTTTGGTTCCCCCGGGGTGCGTTTCACAGGACCCAGGCAGTTTTATTTGTAGTACTGGTGGTATTTCAGAATCCTGGCATCACACGAAGTGGGTGGGTGGGGAGATAGGACCTTCCGTACTTCATAGGTGTTGGATTTTAGCTGCCACTAGAGTAATTTTATTTTGGGGTTTTTTTTCCCCCTAAGACTCCTTTCTGTGCAACCCCCTCACAACATGCCTCATCCCCCCTCAATTTTTGTTTCTAAATCCAGATTAATCTTCATGGTTCAAAAGTATCATGAAGAGAAAATGTTTTGCCGTGGGAGAGTCATAATTCCTTAAGGCAAAGGAAAAAAGGAGCTAAACATATTGAAGTTACTCAACTTTTGCAAACTAATCGTGTGTTGTAAGAAATGATGAATTACAAAAATTGTGATATAATTTTGCAATCGGACCTGGTTTTGGCTTTTGGAGGATGTTATATGCTCCAGGACGTATTTTCTCATGCCACAGCAGTCTTTGTCAGCTTTTCTAAGCCAGCTGCTATCATAACAGCAAACCACCCCAAATGTAGATGCAAGTGAATGGCTTCCCCAGAGGCACATTCGTTCTAACAAAACAGACGGCAGTAAACTGGAGGGTAACGTCCTTCAGGGATATCAAACGTCTTGCATTCAGAGAAGGACCATCCTCTGAGGAGCAAAAGCCTGCGTCATGAATATAACCCTACTTTGGTTTGTATTTACCCACCAGCCAGCTCTTTAGTTTTCAAATGTTTCAGTTTTCATTATATTTATTTTCCAACATGCCAAATGTTCTGTGATTCATACTGACATTTTCAACTTACAAAATCAATTCAGACAAACTGGATTAGATAATAGCACTTACTGAAGAGAAGGAATACAATTTAATTAAGGTCTGAATGGTAAATCAATGGTAAAGACAAGAACCCACTGACAAAATTGGCCATGGGTGTGGATCTGACCTTGCACGTACCTTTCTACAGAGAGAAAAATGTGTGTGTGTGAATGTTGGGTAGTAGTTGTCTAGGCGCAATTAATCTGCCCTCATTTTTTTCTCCTCTAGGAGCTCTACCACTTTTACTGAAGTATATGTATAAAAAGGAAATAATAAAACCTCTGTAATTCATTTTCACTTAGCCTAATAGTGTATACACTGTACCTCTTTCCTCACTCCATTTTCTTGCAGATCTTTCAGATTTGTGCAGCAATGTGTATAACATAACACTAGTGCCAGTTCTGCTTTGTAAAAATAATTTTAAAGTTTTGCTTTGTAAAAATTGTTTACAAGGACTAATAAATCTCCTTCTCTTCAGAAAATGTTTTGGCTTATTTCTTAAACAGATTCAGTTTCTCAAATATCCTTTAGAATGTTTTAAAGGACAGAGGCAAAGAAGCAGATGGAAATCACTAAACTGAAGCAAATTTAATGGTAAGACTAGACTCCAAGTAGCCTTTGAAATGACTTATGCTCTTCTACTCTGTGTTCCCTTCACTTCACAGTGACCTGCAGCACTTTCCTATTTTTAGAAAGAACCTAAGTGTGGTTTGAAGATAACACTGTTTTATTTGCACTTTGAAACATATTAAACTGAACCAAGATTTGCAAGACACAAGCTAATGTTGGATCTTATTTACAATGTGAAAAAGGAACAGGTGTTAGCAACTGCAGTATAACCATGTTCTTTTGCACTGTTTTTTTGACAAGCAGGTATTTATAGTTTCAATGTCCTTAGTTTTTGTATGCAAGATAACATTTTATGCAGCTCTACAGGATACAGTGAAATTAGATGAGGCCCAAAAAGTTTGTATGAAAGTTTAGCAGTTTGGTAGTGTTGATACCCTGTGATTACCCGAACAACATTGCAGGCTGTAAAAGGGAGTGAGAGGCAGAATAATTTCATTTATGTGAACCACAATAAAATGGATTAAGATCTCCTGGTTACACCAAAACTTCGGAGATGCTTTACATTGGTTAGCACCAGAAGATCTCATTGAAGTGACTTTATCAGCTGGTACTGAAGATCAGTAACAGAAAGAAACATGACATTTCCTGGGAAAAAATCAGTATACACAAGGCAGGTACAAATCCATACCAATCCATGATCTGCTACAGCTTTGAGGCTGTGGATTTGAAAACAGGAATGAATAATGGCATTATTTCAATCACATATACACTAAGAAGCTGGATTAATTATGTCACACCTTTTTATTTCTTGGTTGCCTGATAGGCATGGTGTCAAAGGGAGAGGGATGGTGTTGATTTTTCTGCTCTCCATTAGTAATTGGACTGATACCATCAAACAACATTAGAATGGTCCATTAGCTATCTAAAATCACAACAATTTTATGTTACTGTTCAATTGAGCTGGTTTTGAGCTAGTAATGATTACTGGAAATTGATGGTCATTTAAGTCATATGGAAATAAAGGATTTTTCAAGGAAAATGTATGAATTCAATCAAGGGAGGTCATGTCTAACTAAGCTTCTGTAATACTTCGAAGGTATCACTGGTGGGACAAAGAGAAACTCAGTGGATGGCAATTGCTTTGATTTTCAGAAGATTCTGAGAAACTTTTACTTTCAGATTACAGGCTGAAATAAAGAACTTGGAATACCAAAAAGGATGTTGTTAAGAATAGTATCAAAGAAGCATCCTTTTCTGCTGAAGTGCTATGTAACTTGCCAGGCTCGTGACTGAGTTACCACAAAGATTATTTGCTTAAACTAAAGCTGTTGCTTAAACTAAATTACTCCTTTTGAATCTGGCATTAGTGGGATACGAATAAAAATGTCACATTGCTTCCTTTATTGGATCTGTACTCAATGAATTGCAGCTGTTAAGTGTCTATCCTCACTGGGCCTATTGCTTTTAGTAGTGAGTCTCTTGCGTCTGTTTGACATAATAAATCATCCATCTTTCACATGTCCTTGCTCACATTATCCTAGCTAAAGGTTGTTTGCTCGCCTAGATTTATAAGTATTAATATAGACAGAAGTGCTCACTGTTGTTCCACCATTATATGCAATAAAGAGTGGTGTGCACAACCTCAGGTGCTCACCACTAGCGTTCTTGCAGCTTTTTTGTTCCAGGATGGTTATATTTTAGAAGGTCTTCCTAGCATCTTTCACAGCTTTGTAATGCTGTCACTGAAATGATTCTCACGTGGCTCCCAGCATTTAGACGTTTCCGCTGGCTGAAGGACACTCGCCTCCCAGAAGCCATGGTTTGGTGCACGGACATAGCCCAAGCAGAATGTGTAGGCACTGTGACACAATGAAATAAAAAGACTGCTTCAAAGTACAAGGCTTCGCCTTTATTACTTTTCTGCTACTGTATTAATATATTACACATTGTCCAGGAATGTCCCAGACACTGGGACTTAATCATCTGTACTGGTATTGTGGTCCCTGGGAAGCTTCTGGCTTCCTGCTATCTGGTTTTCTCCCCAGCAATTCTTGGACATCATTCAGGAGTTAAAACTTTTTAAAGATCATTCCCAAATGGCAGTTTACGCACAGCTGTGCTGTCTTGGAGGATAAGAGATTTTGCTAACAGAGCCATGAATTGTTCCATGCCAGCGTGTCAGTACTCGGAGGCGTTCCCAAGCACATTGCAGTTATTAGCATAAATGTACTTTTTCTGACTCCTATGGTATGATAGAGAGGGAATACAAACTAACAGGGGAGAACTAATATATTTCATCAGTGAGGTTGTCATTGTATATAATTACTTAAGAGTGACCCAACTCCATATTTAGAAGTAAGTGAATTAACACAGTGTTTTAGTATACAAAGGGTGTCGTATTGTGCTCATGTCTGCGCTGCCTTATCTGCCTGCCTGCTGCTGGTGCATTGGGCGGTGTGACTAACATCTGTCAACTGTTGTTTGTTTTTCTGTTCTCTCCCCAGTGAGTGTGCAGTGAAGGGTAATTCGTATTGAGAAAAGCCTACTAAAACAAATCTTCTATATATGTACACCAGAAAAGGCCTACTTTTTTTTTGTTTAGGCCAGCAGAGCTTGAATTACTGTAAGGTTCATTGTACAAACTATATGCATTTAAAAATTTGCCACCACAGCTCTTCTAGTTCTGCACGTGGCTTTTTGTTTAGCATATTTATGTTTGAAAATGTTGAAATGTAGATGAAAGAGCAGAAAGAAAAGCCCTTTTTCTCCCCCTTCGGGGCTTTCGTCAAAGGAATCAGTCTTAAGTGTTTATATAGTATTTCAAAATGTATAGTACTATGTTAACAGTTATTATTAAAGAATAAAGAGGATTCCTTCTGAATGGAGCCAGTAATAAATGAGGCAGGATAAATCAGTGAATGCATGTAATATTTTACTAAGTCCTATTCACTAACCACTAAGTATATTCCTTAAAAATTTCAATGAAAAATTTTACTTTTTATTATAACCAAAGAGACTTCCATCACCTCACTGTGCAAACAAGTCATCATTGGTAATTATGTATTGGTTAAACTATACTTAGCCTGATTCTTAGTTTCCAATTCAGTATGTCAAGGAAAAAATATCCTAACAGCTTAGAATAATGCAAAAGTAGCCAATCTGCAGGATTTTATCTATCTTTCACATTCTGGTCATGTAAATATTTGCCTGGTATTGCATCTCAGTTGTTAAGTAGGTTCTTTATCGGTATTCACTGTATAACAGTCTAAGAAAAAGTTTCACAGCAACTAAATATCTTTTATTCTTAACAAACACTGCTGGTATTTTCTCTGTGGTCTTGGTGTTTGTATGCATACCTGGAAACCTTGCCGCATGACAGTACCCCCCAAAAGTAATGTGATGCTCCTGCCTGTCCTGTTCCTACTGTGTGGCTTTCTGCCTGGCCTGCTGTTCTCATGAAACCCCCCTCTGATACCATTTCAGTCGCTGCACAGCATGTGCTGGGAGTGAAGTATTTGTAAAGGTGCCACAGAATCCCAGTTAGAGACACACGTAGGACTTGTTAAACCCACAGTGAGCTATTTCAACTGGCGGTAAAGTACGAGCAGACAACACAGTTACAAACGAGTATAGCAGAACAACTACGCTTAAATTGCACTACAGCTGTAGCAAACAAGGTATCTATTGCCCTTGTTCGTATGACTTGCTACTTCTCTCAAGACAAGGTGTAATTCTATTTTAGACCTTGTGTGAATTTTCATTTCTCTGTTAGGAGAGTAGCTGCTCTCCGTTCCCAGCTGTTGTAGGCTTGCTTTATTTTTCACCCTGAAACCCCTCTCACTGCTCTATAGTGGAAGACAGTCTGGCCTTTCTTAATTAGAAGAGTGTTTCACTTACATTCCTCTGAAAGTGTCATCTTATTTGACTAGGAGTTGTTTCCTGCACTTTCCTCCCCAGGCTTTAACCAGGGAAATGCAAGAGCCGAAAGTATTATTTCATGGAAGATGCACAGAATTAGCTAATGGTATGGACACTTTCTACTCTAAGCATGCTATATTTATTGTTTTTTAATGCCAGCATGATCATTTATAGATGTTTAAGATCACTTCTGAATAGCAAGTACAATTCGTAGTAAATGCTCATGTAAGTGAAATGGGTTTTCCTGTCATTGGTTAACATGTGGGCAAAATTTTGCAAGGGTGTATGAAGGTTTGAGGACAGTTCCTTGGGTGACTACAGTGTTCTGGAACAAGCTGAGGGGAAGAGAAAATTAATAACTCTATTAGGGTATGCCATGAATACCCCGTTAGGTACTGTACCTATGCTTCTGTAGAACACTTTCCCATATGGTAGCTGTCAGTGTCTTTCCACCCAAGTCCCGCCAACCTTCTCCCTTATCAGTCAAAGGATGCTATGCACTTAGTTCAGGAAATCTTTGACGTTACATGCCCTACTGTTTGACAGGTGATATCTCTGTTCCCAGGTGTACAGACAGGATTTCGTAGGAAGGTCTGAGTACTTTTATACCTCAAGGCACCAGACCATTGCACAAGTGGCTCCACAGGAAGGAATGAGATATTGTGGACAGATGGCTGCAAATTGTGGAAGGAGAGGGATTTAGATTCTGTCAGCAGCTCATCAGCGTCCCAGTAATAGTTCTATGTTGCTAAAACTCACTTCTGTTATTCTGATTTTTGACATTCTGATATTTATATTGCCTTTAGTTTAAGGTGTGCTTCACTAGTTACTGAGTTTGCTGAGGAAAATAAATAGTGCCAGTAGGAAAATAATTAAGGTATTTATCAGTCTTTAGGTTCAGCTGTGATACTGTGAAGACAACAGCCACAGTCGTATTTATTTCTTGTGAATCTTGAGAGGTCATAAGCCTGGTAGAGCAGTTATTACATTGTTGCAGTGAGGTATTCTGACAATGTATGTAATCATACATTCTGAAAATCTGAGGGAACTATGTTGGCTTAGGAAATAGATTCTAATGTGAAGTTTTTGCAAAAATAAATATTTCCACTTTATTTAAAGGCTTCAGTTTTTGCCTGGAATCCTGGCCTGGAAAAAGATATTTATAAAACTTGATTCACTCCATAGGTCTATATTATATGTCTGCAAGTATGGTGACAGAGTGTAATGTGCCAGATAAAAAAATAAATTGAAAATGTATTGTAGACATAGTACATAAATTCAACTTGGGAGAATGTCAGCTTTAGTTGTTAAACTAATAACCTTGTTCAGTGAATTGAGTCATTCTCTGAGGTGACTGGCACCCTTTTAAAAGGTGGTTTATCAGTTTCAGTTTTTATAAAATACCAAAATTGAGACACTGATACGTTGCAGTTGACTTTTCTGTTCATTCGATGTTGATGTTCTCAGTCGCAAAAAGAGCGAGTCTAGTGTGGAATGGATAAGTAAAGCAATGTTCACTGACACTTTTGTACTGAAGTAATGAGGGTCTGCTGCCCACGTACATCAAACTGCTGTGTAAGGATTTAAGGATAAGCACAGGCTTTCCAGAAATAGTCTATTCCGTAGTTGTCTGTCTACCTGGTCCTGTTTCAATTGATCTTATTCCATAGGGATGATCATATTCTTTTTTTCTTTCCCTGTTAAGCAAGTAAGTCATGGTCCATTAGATACTGAAGGAAGGCACGAGGGTCTTTGTTCAAAAATGCTGTTCCATCTTAAATGTCTAAACACTCCCTCTTTCAGTCGTTGGACTGCAGACATAAACTGGGAATCAAGAGAGTTCAAGAAACTTAACAAAAAGAAAATAATACTGAAATGTTTTAATTTTTAAGATGTTGAGAAACACTCATGAGTTGCCAGCCTGGCAGGAATAAATGCACCCAAACATCAGATGTTTGTTGTGAGGAAATGAGGCTCTTGTACCCACAGGTGAGAACCTGTGCCACACTGACAGTGCTCTGGTGCAGACCCCTTCTTTTGTCTCCTAATCACCAAAGCTGTTTTGTTTCCTATAGGTAACAGTGCTTATAGCCCAAGGAAAACAAACTTTCTATTCAGTCTGTTTCTTATCCATAGTTAGCTAAACAAATCTGGAGATGTGCATCATGCAACTTAGGCTGTTAAAATAAAAGTAATTTTGTCAATGGGTTTTAAAATCTCTGCTGTAATTGTTATTAGAGGATTATTTTGTGCTTTTACTCCTTGGATTGCTTTCATTATGAAAAAGATTTCAGACTAAAAAAGGACAAGCTTTCTCACTCAACCTCTTTTCTGAAAGGTATTGACCAAGCGATTTTAGAAAATGTGATCTGAATACACAAAGATGTTCTTGCAATTACCTCACTGTACAGGAACTTAGTAGCTCAGACTCTAAATAGATGTTTAAACCATAAAATAAATTTAAATTTCTCAGCCTCTTGTGACATAGCTCTAGGATACTTTTTTCTTTAGCTCTTATGATAGAGACACTTTCAAAGAGATACATAAAGAAGGGCAATGAGGTGGTGCTTCAAAACACCAGGTAGTCTGTATTCCTCAGCTGCTTGCTTTATACCCTGTTACTTCAAGAGACTTGTGTTTAAATAATCTTTTTAATGATTAGGTTTGTGTCTTTGGAAAATTGCTTTTCATTATCTACTTTGCTTTTCTAATATACATATTTATCTTTTATTCCTTTCTTACAGGTTTTAATGAATTAGATTTGAACATACAAAATACATCTATCTATTATCTAATATTCTTGTATGTGGACTTTAGACCTATTGGATCTGTAATTTGTTTCTATTGCTTTAAAAAAAAATATGTTCCTTTATATTTTTTTAACAAGTTTTGCTGTCTGTTTAATCAGGAAAAGTCGACAATAACTTTTTCTGGTTCAAATTCTATCTTCTATGGCTTTCTGAAAAGTTGATCTAGAAAGTCATGAATATGGTAATTTCTCTTTCTGAGCAGACTCTTTTTTATGCTATTTCTGTTCCACAGTAGTTAGATGTATAGTTCTAAGTCAGTAGGCACAGTGTGAGTGTAAAATGGAGAAATGGCTTTCTTACAAAAAAGTTAGCTGTAAAATGAAAATCATTAAATGATAATAATACAATAATCATGTTTCTAAATTTTGCAATGTTAATCCAAGCATCTCATTCTAGTGTGAAATGGTACTTCTTAATAAAGAATAATTTTTAAGCAGAGTTAATCTTCTAATGGAGGATAGCTGTCACTTAAATTTTGTGGATCAATGATTTTCAAGGAAAGAAGGGTTGTCAGAGAAAAAGTGTTAAGTAGAAAAGGAGGACTTGCAGTGAGTGGGATGAAGGTCAGAACAGGATTTCAGAAATACTCATTTGTAGTCGTGTGTTTTTTTAGAGATTCTTGCTTTTTGAATCAGGAAAAAGAAAATCTGTTTAGCCAAGAGGAGAATATACTAAGGACATCAGCCAAACTTTCAGAATAAATATAATGATATGGCAATGAAGATAAGGATAAAAAAAATATTTAAAAAGATAATGGTGATAAAATAATGAAATGAAAACATAACAACAGTTATACTGTGTCAGACTAAGTGTTCAGTGAAATTCATACACTGACTAGTCATGGAAAGTGTAGGAGAAACTGAGGGCAAATTTAATACGATTCTTCCTTGGCATTGCTTTTTAGGCTTCAGCAAGCAGACATTTAAGAACTTCTCGAGCTGTAGATTTTCTCTTAATTTACAATAGTAATCACAGTGAATATTCTATTCTTTTGTCTAACTTTTTCAGCACTTTTCATTTTAATGGTTGGGGGGGGGGGGGGGGGGGGGGGGGGGGGGGGGGGGGGGGGGGGGGGGGGGGGGGGGGGGGGGGGGGGGGG
>JANHGO010000001.1:24781166-24841706 GCA_024606505.1 Aquila spilogaster | reverse complement strand
CGGCGAGCGGGGAGGCTGCCAAGTGCCTCAGAAGTTTGCTGGCGGAAACCGGTCCCTCTATCGGCAAAAGTCTCCTGGCTCTCCTCAGAGGAATACGTTGTTGCCTAAGATGAGTGGCTGTAGGAAGCGGTGTAAGCGTGAAATCATGAGGTTTGCCCAGTACCTCCTCAGGCTAATCACAGGTTCTCTTCACACAGGTAACGACGTTTTTCTTTGTAGCTGTGCAGCATGATAACAAGAGAATTGCCTCGGTTTAAAATAGCGGCGGTTTTGCTTGGTTATGATTCTTTTCATCTTGTAACTAACAATAAAAACTGAATCGTGGCTGAGGAAAATAAAAGCAGATAATCGTGCGATGTTACGAGCAGTGCAGCGTTTAGGTACTCAGTGCGCTGAGACGCCGCACCCGGAGCAGCGCAGGTGCCGGTGCTTCACCCGCTCACGTGCGTGTGCGGAGAGGCCGCGTCCGCGGGTGGGCTGGGGGTGCGCGCCCCGAGGGCTGCCCGGCGCTGGTTGACCGTCCCTCGCTGCGCTGTCTTTCCCAGACGCTTGTTCTTGCTTACCCTAACAACTGCGATGTGGTGCTGTCGCATCTCGCTGTAAACTTTAAGTAATGCTCGTGCTTTTTGCCCTTAAAGAATTTGGAACTTATACAGGTGTCAGTTTAAATTATTATTATTTTTTTTGTAACCAGACACATGGTACTGTTCTGGATGAGGTTTGTAAGCTAAGTTGAGCAAGCAGTATAGTTTTCTTGCACTTTAGAAAATACACTTTTCTTGCAAATCAACATTTACTATGGCTATTCCTACTGACTGTCAAATATGACAGCTTATATCTTGTGTCATTCTGTGTTGATAAAGGACTGCTCTGCCTCTTTCTGTACTTCACATGTCTTTTTCCTTGGAAAACTCATCAAGCGGAACTTCAGACCCTACCTTAGCAGATAATAACCAATGATGCTAACGTGATTAGTGAGATCTAAATGCTATTCACTTCGCTGAGAGCATCTTGAAAGTTTCTGCTGTTGCTGATGGTGTTTTTCTTATGTCTTATTAACCACTAATGGAAAGACTTGAAAGCAAAGGTGACTCTTCATTGATAAATTGCAGTTATCAATATTTTGGGTTATAGTGCAATGGAAATCATTGGCAGTCAGTACTAGGGTACTTGTAACTGATGTGAAACTAGTATAATATAGTATAGCTTTTCAGTATTTCACTAACACTGAATGTTTGATAACATGGAATTTCCCTGACTTTTTCTGTGCTATTCTGAGTCTCTTGTGGTTCCCCTCTAGTGTATTGTATCAATTCAGATTTCTTTGAAACAGTGGCTTCTTCCTCCTGTGAGTAGCTATGGAAATTAAGTAATTAAGCAATTAAGTAATGCAAGAAGAAAGCTGTATTAGAAATAAAGGCCAAAACTTCTATTTCACAGTCATTCAAATTTTTCCTTTCCTGTCTACCAAATGATATATGCTATTTTTCAGGGTGGTGTTTGTATTGTGAGCTTTCTAAAGTCACAATTCAAAGCCATTTTCAAGAATTGCTGTGGATACTGGTTATGTTACTACTAACATGTTGTTTCATTTATAATTAAGCAGCACTCTTTCAGTGATAAATACTGGAAAGCCAGTAAAGTGGTGTGAAATACACTACCTTAAAGGAAACAAGCGAAGTTTTGTCAACACTTGTGTATACTTTTTTTTGTCTATTTCTCAGAACTCTTAGGAACTGAGAAAGTTCAGAAGTTTCCATTCCGATTTTATTACAGATAATAGTTGTATCTTACTACTCTTATTAGGATGATAGGCTTGGTATGTTCAGATGTACCAAATAAGACCAATAGGATGTGATAGTAGTTGAATCGCGAAAATGTAGAGCTACCCTGTTCAGTTCTTGCATGGCCATCTACTCATCAACCACAATGGTTACAATAGCAGTTAACCTTTCCCCCTGCAAAATCTAATGTATAATTCATTCTGTTGATAATGAGATATTAATAAAGATGAATGAGGAAGTTTAGTTGAAAGTGTTAGAAAACTAACTTGTGCGTTGAAGATAATGCTCTCTGAGTGTTCATTCTAAAATATAGGATTGCTTTCAGAAACTGAAGTGCATGCTTACTGAGGCTTTCACATGCAAGCAGTCTGCTCTGCTTACATGACTCAAGTTGCCATATTATTTTTGAACTGTAGATATTTAGTAAGAAGTACACTGGGGAATCCAATTTACCTTTCCTGTTGATGAGGCCTCTCGCCTGGTTTCTCCTTCAGGTATTAATTCAACTTTATACTTAATATTAAATTGAATCTACACATTGTTGAAAGTTCATGCTCTAAATCTGATCCATACTGTATGGGTTGGCATGATGATTATAACCTCATCTTCATCAATCTAAGAGCTGTTGTAATTCTTTTGTGTTCTAATTAGGGTAAAGAGGGCTAGCACAAAGGTTTGGTTTATTGCCAAGATAGCAGTCACTATTGGTGACTGGCTTTACTGCTCACGTTTTGTAATCATTTATGACACTAAATAAGACCTATTCTATGGCGGTGCTCAGAATTTAAAATAGGTATAGAATTACCTCATATAGCTGTGAAGCTATGTGTTTAATATTAAACGCAGCCCTAATAGTGTTAATAAAACTACTCCCTTACTTGAAGGTAAATGCTACGTAAATCTTTACAATGGGCTTTAAATTGTAATCTCTGCTCAAGTCCAGGGCTTTTTTTTTTTGACAATTCATTACTGTGGTTGAAAGCAAAATGTACTGAGAAGTCTTTTAAACAAAGCTTTTAATTTTCTGTAATTTCTGCTATATATTAAGCTGATGTGATTCTATACCTTAAAGCAGACTCCCTCATGTACTTGAAGATAGTGTAACATTCCTTAGATGTTATACCAAGCTCTACTCTTGGTATGTAGGCCTGCTGCCTTTTCAGGTGTGTTGGAAGTGCTTGTTCTTTGAAATATTGTCACTTCAGTTGAATTTTTCAGTTTCCAGATGCAACATGACTTTGTATACTACAAATACTGAGATTTACCATTGAGAGAGAAAGAAATGAACTATCGAGTACTTCAAAGTGAAAAAAGCAATTTCAGAGCAATGGCTAAGAAGTTTTTCTTAACTGTTCTGAACAGTGAAGTATGGGAAATAGAGATGTTAAAGCAAAACTGCCATTGGTAAATTTTCTTAAGTATGCTCCTATTAAACTTTCATGCGTGTTCATATTAAATGCCTAGAGGCTAGAATTTCCAGGATGGATTCAAGCTCCTAGTTGTTACAAGATTACAAAGAAAGAGAACAATTCTGACTGTGGTGTATTGTGCTTTCTCTCCAACAGTCTGAGAAAATCTCATTCTTATGGGCTTAAACAGGTGAATCTATGGATTGATTTTTATTTTTAATCTGTATAACCCATAGATTGATGCCAGTTCGCTCCACTTATTAATCATGCAGCCAAAGCATGTGAACATCACAGAACCAGAACAAGATGGTGATGAGGAGTCTGTCTTCCCTACTGATTAGGGAAATCATCTAGGGGAGAGTAGATCTGAAATGAGTTTGAACTCCACTCCATTAAATCATTCGATTAAGAGATCTGTATCATCGTTGTATCACTTTTTGAAATTCATTTTCAACAAAGAACGTGTAAAAGTAGTTACTGGTCACAGAGATCCTGAATGCTTGGTACCATCTGTGTGTTACAGATTGGTCAAATTTGACCTCTTCTGTCGTGTAACTAGCAATAAGACTAGAGGGAATGGCCTCAAGTTGTGTCAGGGGTGGTTTGGATTCGATATTAGGAAAAAGTTCTTCTCCAAAAGAGTAATCAGGCACTGGAAAGGGCTGCCCAGGAAAGTGGTTGCGTTACTGTCCCTAGAGGTGTTCAAGAAACACAAGATGTTGTACAGAGGAACATGGTTTAGTGGGAGATACTGGTGGTAGGTGGATGGTTGGACTAGATAATCTTGAAGGTCTTTTCCAACCTTGGTGATTTTATGATTGTGTGATATCCTCGAGTAAATTCTGAGGGGAGTACAGAGTCTGAACGCTCCACTGAGACAGGTTTCTTTAAAGTTCCCTTTGTGCAACATTGTACCCCATTGTGCAACAACAAATTAATAAGGCAGTCTTTAAATTTCATTCTAGGTTCCAGTGTGATGTGGATTCCATGGTTTTATAATGTCAAGTTTCTGCTTAGCCTTCAGTTTTAGGTATACGTGTTGCAAATGTGTTAATGGAATTATTCTCAAGACTGGGGTAATACATTAGGATTTTAACTCTTAGAGTAAAATCTAGCAGAAGATGGGATTTGAGTTCTGTGTTCTGAATATAAAACTTGCAGAATATATCAGAGTTGTCCTATTATCAGCAAGTTAAAAATGAATGCTTTAAAAATCTAAAGATTAATTGAAGTACTTTATAGGAGTGTAATAGATTTGTTAGTGACAGTAGCTAGATGTTCCAGAACAACTTTCCATTTACAGCTAGGAGGTTATGTAAAATGAGAATGTGGAGACTAATTAGCTTTTAGTTCTTATATTTAATTATATTGTCTTTCCCTTCTTTTTTTTCCATTAGATTTAAAGCACAAAACTAAAAAACTTCAATCTGTGAATGATCATTTTAAATATGACAAATGAAATTATTCCAGCAATAGATTAAGTTACTTTCCAATTCTCAGTAAAAATTAGAGATGGAAAAAGTATTGTACTGCTAATGCAGAGGAGTTTCTCCTTTTAATAAAACTGATCCCCAAACAAATTCAGTGCATCCTTCTCTGTGAAGGAAATTCTCTTGCATAGCTTCATGAATGAGTGATACTGAAAATCCAGATGTTTAAATAGATGTAGAAAACAGCTGTCAGATTGCCCCTAAGATGGTCTCTGCAGACCTTGATGTAGAATTACAATGAGGGAAATGTTCCTGCATTATTAATGTTTATTCTTTTACTTGATAGTATTGGTTTTCCTCCATGTGGTTTTGGTTGGTTAATTTTTGTTTTTAGTAAAATAAAAGCAAAGATATACAGTTTAGCCAAAGGTTTGGAGTTGCACTTAACTGATGATTTAATGTGAACACCGATAAGACACATTGCTTCTTGTTTCCTACCTGGGAGAATTATGAATTAGTAAGAGGATATTTGTGGTGATGATTTTTTTTTTTAGTTATTGTCAGCTATCTAAAAAAACAAAACAAAACAAAAACACTGACAGCAATGTAAAAACATCCTAAACAGCAGAGCAGGTACTCTTCACTTCTAATACATGCTGCTTGATTCAGTAAGTTCACAGGAACTTGTGAAGATTGTGGCAAACAAGCAGTGGGGGATAAAACTCAGAGGGCTTAAATGATTACAGTCCGTGGGCTTCTGCCTGTCTCCAGCTAAAGCTGAGCTTGCTCGTTCATCAAACCTTGCTCTCCTCTGGGTTCCAGCCAGGCCTGTGCAGGTACATGGCTGCAGCTTCACAATCCTGTGCTGTGCTGCAGGCTGGTTGCGAGGCGCAGAGCATGATTAATGAGCTGAGCAAGCACCTCTCGGGCAGCAGATTCTGGCAGAGAGGTTGGCTGAGCTCAGGGGGTTAGAAGACCTCTGCATTTCTGAGCTTGAAAATGAGAAGGTGCTTTGTGTCTTGAGCAAGTCGAGCGGGGGTTTTGCTGAGGTGCTTGGTGCGATAGTGTGGCCCTTTAGCAACTATCCCTAAGGTCTATGTCCTTTAAAAACATTAGGAGTTGCAATTCTAAAGAAAGGATTTTTTTTTTAAATGCTTCATGTATGGCACACTTGACATGTTTCTACTGAAAGTGCTTTGATGAACTGAAAAGAATTACCAAATGAAGCATAGGTTGGTTTTTTTGGTTTGTTTTCCTTGTTTCTGCTTCTATCCTCAGACTGATGGCTTTGGCCTTCAAAAAATTTGGGTAAACTGTGCAAGACTGAGAACTGAATAAAAAAAACAATCTAAGAAAACAGAAAAGAAAATGTGAAGCATTTAGTGAATTGGTTTTGTAATGGAATAAAGGTTCAATAAAAAGGAAAGAAATACAGATAGAAGTTATTAATATTCTGGTTCAGTTTTGATTTCGTGCTTAATCACATTGATCATGTAACCTTCTGAAAGACCCTCCCTGACTTTGCACTCACTGAGATTTATTAGCTTAGTGCACAGTGAAATAAACGAATGAGGAACTACGCTCGCTTGTTATGGCCACCTCTGTATTACAGAAATTTTTTGGAAGTGAAAATTGAAAGAAAGTGTGGAAGAAGTGCAGCTACTCATGAGAAAGCATAAAAGGGAATACAATTTCTAGTAGCCCTTACAAAAGCAATAGCAGTGAAAAACTACCTTACTATACTGCCTGTGAATGTACAAAGTAAAGAAATGCAAATAAGCTATCATCTTTCCACAAGCACAGTGGTCCTTAAAGCGAATTGCATCTTGCTCAGCAGTGCTGTGGAGCATATGTTGAAATGCTTCAGTTGGAGAAAGGCCTACAAATAGCGGTGACTGTCTGTGGCCTAATAATCTACAAGGCAATACAATTTTTAAATTAAAAGTATTTTTAAAAGGCAAGCTTTTCATCTCTTTAATAAAATCTCTGCCTTCTTGGTAAGCCTGTTGCCTTCTGGGGCACCAGGAGCGGATTCTCACAAATCAGAAGAGCTAAGACCTGTTAATTCGTTGATGTCCCTGCTTCCCATGCAAGAAAGACATTTTGTAGTGAGCCCCTCACTACGCAAAAGACACTGAGGTGCTGGAGTGTGTCCAAAGACAAGCAGTGAGACTGGTGAAGGGTCTGGAGCACATGTCGTAGGAGGTGCGACTGAGGGAACTGGGCTTTTGTTTAGTCTGGAGAAAGAGGAGTTTCATGGGAGACCTAACCATTCTCTACAGCTCCCTAAAGGGAGGTGGTAGTAAGGTCTGGTCTCTTCTCCCAGATAACAGTGATAGTATGAGAGGCAGCGGCCTCAGGTTGTGCCAGATTTGAATTGAATATCAGGAAAAATTTCTTCTCAGAAAGAGTGGTGAGGTGTTGGAACAGGCTTCCCAGGTAAGTGGTGGAGTCATCATCATTGCTGAAGGTGTTCAAGAAAAGGGTAGGTGTGGCATTGAGTGACATGGTCTAGAGTGGTCACAGGCATGGGTTGATGATTGTACTAGGTGTTCCCATTGGTCTTTCTGACCTTAATGAATCTATAATTCTCTGAACTTTGCCCTTCTTAGCACTGTTCTCTGGATGTCTGTGTACCATCTTTAAGACATTCCTGGAATTAGCTAAGAGGTGCTTTTATCAGGCTTCTTAAATCTGCATCTCCTAAGCACAGGAGATGGCAAAAAACAAATGTTTAGAATAAAGCAGTGTTGCAGCTGTTGTCAGCTTGCATCTGGATGTTAGTTCTGTTGCTACTGCATTAGATATGTTTAAGGGGCAGCTGCTTAGAGATCTTTGGGTAATTGTTTATTTTTTAGTGCAAGTGCTAGACTTAGCATGGTGGAAAAAGGTAATTCAACACATGTGCAAGCAGAGTAGATGAGCATCCCTGTCTTTCAGCCCACTGTACTGCGCTCAGGATGAGCCATGCACTATTCTTGGACCTCTGCAGCCATCTCTTTGTTTCCCAAACCTTGCAATGAAGATGCATGCTATGTGACAGTGACTAAGGACTTCTTGTTGGCCACAGCAAGAACAGCCTGCTTTTTGCAAGAACACCAAGAGTTGTGGGTTTTTCATACCTTTCCAAAATCCTTTCCAAACTGACCCATGCTGAAGCATTTTCTGCCCTTTTCCAGGCAGGAGGCATACTATGCTCATCCCAGTTTCCCAATCACACAATTTCAGTATGTGATTTTTAGTGCTGCGACTGCAAAGCTGTCTCTGCTCCAGGGTGAATTTGATTAAGTGGATGAAAGAGGCTTATCACACTAGGGTTTTAATTGAGCTCTCCTATTGCTCTTGCAGCAGAGAGGTCACTGGGCTGTTCCCTGTAGGGACACGTTGCTCTGAGTTTGGAGCAGAGTGTGGCACATCAGAGGGCTTTTGCTGAAGAATGGCTTTAGCACTCAGGAGTAGACTACTGAATGAATAACACCAGGAGAACCCTTTCTCTCAATTTATTTACAAATTCTTGCTAAAAAAAAGCAGTGGACAGAAAAGACAGCAGTGAAGTTTTCTGTGGAAAGTCTGTGAACAGACCCATGTTATTCAGCCTTTTGCTATTTGTACTTTATGCTTTCCCAGTTTCCTGATTATCTTTGATAACTTTTGCTAGTGCAGTCTTGTCCGTAAAGAGAAATAATCTTTGTGGGAGAGTATGGTGAATACAGTAATGTTATAAGGTTGGTTTTTGAGTAAGTTTCATATTTTTAATTGGCTGAGACACCTGTATGTAAAATACGAGACAGAGAGAAAAAAGCCTTATTAAAAAATACTTAAGTCCTCTTGGCAGATATATTAGTTAAATTTTGTATGAGTTCTCATCATAATTTTACTAGGGTTTTTGGTTTATCATGTACCTGGCTTCTATGAACAAATAGAAGAAATAAGGAAATAAGATCTCCTGCAAGCACTCAGTTTAGAAGCAGGCTGTACTGTAAAAAGCATTCTGAGGGAAAAGAGGAGGATGTATTGAACTTATTAGCAGTTAGCTTTAAAAAAAAGTGCTGGAAAATGCTGAGAAAGCCATAGCTTAGTGTATTTCTGCTACACTGTGCTTCAAGCTGCAGCAGATTATAAATGTTTTTTTGTTCACAAAAAAATCAGTCTGTCTGTATACCTCACATATGCTTCAGCTGCGGATCTACTGTGAACT
The DNA here is from genome assembly GCA_024606505.1 of Aquila spilogaster. NCBI lineage: Eukaryota > Metazoa > Chordata > Aves > Accipitriformes > Accipitridae > Aquila > Aquila spilogaster. Next base: position 24,832,885 of record JANHGO010000001.1, on the reverse strand, counting down.
GCAAGCATTTCTGCAGGTAGTCACTCAGATTTTAATCAATGCAGTTAATTCATATGCGTATGATAAATCTCTGCTAGTCACTCCTTTTGGTAGTTGTAAGTTTTCCCTTCTCAGAAAAAAACTAAACTGTCTGCCTCCTCTTCCTTCAGTTTTAATATATCTCTCTTCCTTTAAGCAGCATCTGCAGAACTCAGTGTTGTGCAAAATGTTTCAACCTCAAATTTTATTATACTGAATATGGCGGATGGGTTGGACGTCACAGAATACTGCAGCACTAGCAAAGACCTAGCGTGGGTGGAAGAATATCTTGAAGTACAGGATCTAAAGGCAACACCCTAATCTTTAAAAATATTCTTCTGAAATATTTCATCCCATATTTTTAACATGTTGACCCCATCACATAATTTCAAAAAGTTATTTTCCCACAGATCCTTCCAACAAGTCTTGTTTGAAGTCATAAGATTTCTTGTGTTATGTTAACAGGAAAAGGACAGACAAAATTGAAGTTGCCATGCTGCATACTATTTCTATTGAAAAGTTGTTTGAGTTTTTATCTTTTTATTCTGAATCTGAATGTTCATTATAATGAAAGATACAGTTCAGCTTCTGTTGCAAATGACACATTGAAAGCATCCGTAGCCATCCTTAATGATTCCTGTGTTCTCTAACATCTTTGTAAGAGTACAAGCTACTGACGTAATTCATAAAGATAATATTAAAACTTCAGCTGTATGTAGGACACAGCACTTGACATTATGTTTAAAAATACTCTTAGAAGAACTCTCAAAGTTTCCAAATTATGCACACAAAACATTAGGAAATGGCAATACTAAGATTTCCTCAGCTATGTGTGTTATATTGCAGTTCTTTATTGTGTTGTGGGTGCACTTTTCCTTGAACCGCTGTAACTCAGAATATAGAGGCAATGAGGGGTAGAGTACGGTCTGAGTAGAAAGACATTTCAGGGATTTTGGTGAGCTGCGTGTTACCAGTCAGGAACGAAATCCTGTGCAAGTCCTCATTAAAGAGCATTAAAAGTGCAAAAAGGTCTGCTTGTGTTCAAAGGGACAGATGGGGCAAGTATGTGGAAGACAAATCATTTGGGAATAACTAAGTGAATGTACTAAGGAAGTTCTCTGAGTTGAGAATAGCTGGTAGTTGGGAAAATACTAGGGGTAAATCTGTATACTTTGTGTGCTCTTCTGGGCATCTGCTTAGCAGCTACTGCTGGATACAGGATGCTGTGCTAGATGAGACCATAGACTGAGTCACTACAGCTGTTTTCAATGTTAATATGTCAAAAGAAACTTCTCTACAAAGGATAATAACACTTTATTGAAGGGCAGTAGGGCAGTTTAAGAGTCATAACACCTGCTGTTTCCCTAAAAAGTGTTCTTGACTCAGCCATCTCGAGTCCCTTACAGTCCTCAGAAGTTTCCCTCAAGAACTTTGCTTGGGATTAAAAAAACAAATGCAAAGTCAACTGAGTTTTTATTTTTTCAGAAAATAGTGTTATTAATGTAATATTTTATAATACAATTATATAATATATCATTGAATATATATATTTAATATCTTAGGTTTGTTAAGTTTCACATCAGGAATAGTCTTAAAATAAGTTCTAGGATGTAATATCTTTTTCCAGGCTACCTTCGATTATTTGTGTGTCTGGGGAACAGAGAAGACTTGTATTTAATCACGCTTTGAAACTGAAAGGATTTTAAGTGAAACTAGTGACTTCTTCCAAAAGACAAACATTGCTTCCCATTCTTGAAGCATCTTCCATAGCAATGATCTAGTCTGTGTAAGATACTTAGAACTGTAAACTGCAATTAATATTAAATGCAGTTACTGTTTAATTCACATTTAAATACCAGTTCTTTGACCAAAGTGTTACCTGGCTTTAACGGACTCTTTTTTTTCTTCCCTGTGGGGAAAATAATGCTTTTGCTTTGTTGTCATGATGTTGCCTGTGATTGAGAATACAAGTGATAATGTTTGAAGACATAACAGAAATACACAGGATGAGCCTGAATGCTTTCCTACTGCCTCAAGCAGTTGTACATTTTGGTGTTCTCAAAATGGGTTGGAAGCTTATTAATGGAAGCAAAGATGGGAATCAGTAGTAATGTAAATAGATTGTGATAATTAAGCAAAAAAAGCTACTGTACTTTTGGATCTACCTCATCGTTTTATATGTGGCTGTTACATGAAACATGAAAGCTGGGAAGAGAAATGAGAAACCCTGGCAATCTCACTGATATGCTAATATATGTTTATAGATGATTTCAGTAGGCATACTTCTTTAATTGAATGAATGACAGTTCTTTCAAATTGGGGATAACCACACATGTATACTTAACAATGTGCATGGGCTGTTTTGAATGTGAACTTGCATTCACAAAACGCATTTTTCCCCGTTTAGTGGTTTATTTTAATTTGTCCATTCTGTTAGAACAATAGAGGTAGGTTGTTGTCAGTTCAATACTGTGTCTCAGTATAAGGGAAATAGACAATCTGGAAAATGGCAAGAATAAGTGGACTTGGAACTGCATGAGCACTAAAAAGTGGTAAGAGCACTTCAGTCTCTATTTTTTTTTTTTTTTTTTTGAGTTATTGGCACAGATTCAGGTTGGACGTTAGGAAAAATTTATTCTTCGGAAGAGTGGTCAGGCACTGGAACAGGGTGCCCAGGGAGGTGGTGGAGTCACCATCCCTGGAGATGTTCAAGAAATGTTTAGATGTTGTGCTAAGGGGCATGGTTCAGTGGGGAAATATTGGCAGTAGGTGGATGGTTGGACTTGAATGATTGATCTTAGAGATATTTTCCAATCTCTGTGATTCTGTAAAGTCAAGTAGAAACAACAGAACTGAGGAAACATAATGTTGCTTTGTGGTTGTGGAGGAAGCCAGCCTTATGCTGTGTTACACTGATGGCTACCTGTTTCTGTGCAGTAACAACACGACACATCACATACCGTTATTTTGTTTCTCAGTATGATGTGATGACCAATATGTACTGTAAAGTATTTTAAGAGTATATGGATTTTTTTTAACATTTATTGTTCTGTGTGTAAACCCCATTTATCTAAATTCTACTTGCACATTATATGTCTCTGAATTTGTTTGGATGCTGACTTAATACAATACGCTGCTCTGTGGGGCACCGAGCTCCTAATTTGCCTCGTCTTTTCACATTGACAGCTTCAGTCAGGGAAAACAACACGGTTCACTTTAATATCTCTTTCAGTTTGAAAATTACTATTTTGAAATAATTTTGAAAACAAACAAACTAGTTGGAGTTGAATTCCTCAACTTTCCACTGCAAAAGTTGTCTGAATTAGGTCAGCTGACTCTCTAAAAATTGACTATCAGAATGTTCAGATTTGGGTTCCTGTGTACAAATTGCAGTTTTCATATTTTTTGTAAGACTGTAATGCTGTGCAATTACACGTAAGCTCTGACCTTTATATGGGGATATGGGGACCCCTCCAACAAACAATGACAAGAAACTAAAGATTTTATTTTCCAAAATATTTTCTTATAGACTCTGCTTTCCTGGTACTACCCTTCAGTATTTCACTGGGACACGTCAGTAATTCTTTATTTGAAATTCTATTTCAAATAATGTTGATACCCTAATCATACAAATTGAGTTTTGTAAGTACTGCATCCTCAGAATACAATATTTGAAAATAACCTTATAAAGTATTACTGGGAAGGGGTGCCAGGCTCTATCACTTTTAAAACTGGCAATAATTTGATTTTTCCTCTTGAACTCTTTATAGAATGCCCATCTTAGGCAGTGTAACTAAATTTAAATATAAATTCAAAGGGCCTGGGATAGGAAAAAGTCTGTTTTCACCAGCCATCATACTTCATTAATTTAGGAAATTGAATAACTCTGAGATGAGGTACTAAATTTTGTCTCTATTAGTCTGTTTTCTATTGGCAGTTTTGTTATTTTTTAAATCACTTTTATGAGGCATGTGATCAAAATCAAAATGCATTTAGCATTTATTATGTGCAGATCCCTTTGCATACACCCATGGTAATCTTCAGTTTATTTCAGGAAACATAAATGGTAACCGATTACTCCCATTTGATTTGCGGTAATACTTGTAAAGATCAGCAAAATGTAGAATCCTTATTCAGCTCCAAGAACAGGAATTTAAGCTTTTACATTATTTATGCTCCAAAAGTTTTTCCTTTAGATTTTTTTAGTCTAGTGGCTGCACTTCACTATGTTACTCAGAGAAGAATTCCTTAAAACTCTTGGGCCAGATTTTCTCCTCAGCTGAGTTTCTTGGATCAAAACTTAGCACGAGATGGGGGCTCAGATGTGTTATATGGCATCAATGTGTTCTCATCCAACTTCACTGAGCCTCCTGGCCCTTCTCTGGCCTAACTATCAACACAAATGGGTTGGAACTTATGAAATTAGTTAATTATTGTAAATGTGAGTTTAAATGATTTTATTCAGTTAGTCAGATATCCTGAAACATCCTGTGTTTGTGTATGGACAAACAATTACTAAATGCCAGTGCTCATGAATTCCTGTACTGCGGCCTTGCACAACTTTTGGAGACTTTTTCCAGTATCAATTCAGGAAAGGAATGGCAGCATATGAGAAATCTAAGCAGTAGTCTTCATGTGGAGATTTCAAATTAAATAAAGCTGCTACATTTAAGAGGGATCAGAACTGTAGTGACCTTGCTGTAATTTAGCATAGTTACTTCTTGAGAAAATTAAACCAAATGAAGTCCAGAGCGCTGGAGCAAACTGTCCAGAGAGGTTGTGGAGGCTGCTTTGGTTCTTTCCTGTGTACCTACTGTAGGGAGCCTGCTTTTAGCAGGGGCTTGAACTAGATAATCTCCAGATGACCCTTCCTATTCCTGTAATTCTGTGGAAGTTTATGTTAATTCTGAAGGAGGTCTCAACAGAAATTGAATTCATTATAACTACTTCACCTTACTGATTAATTAGTGTTTAACTTCCCTAGATGGTCTGTGTGCAAAGCTTCTCAGTCAGTACATCTTAGTGAGGATGAGAAGACTTCTGATTACTTTTTTCAGCTAATAACTTTAAAAAATGCAAGCAAACGAAGATTACATGCAAATTTAATGCTAAAAGAAAAAGGAGGAAATGTAAAATAAGGCTTTAAGTAAAAAAGATGTTAAGTAAAACAGTTCCACATACTCAGGAGGGTGAGAGGAGGAGATGCGAGGGAAGGAGACACAGTACAAGTGGTAGCAGTATATAAAAATGTGCAGGTGTGCACAGAAGCTGAGAGTTTAGACTAAGAGGAATAGTTAGGACACAGTGTGGCATCATGTCTTCAGTCCTACAACTTTGTGTGAGCATCATAATTATCAAGCAAATGATTTTTCTACAATGTAACATATAAGTAGTTATTTCTTCAAAACCAGGCTCTTTTGAGTTCATGGGGAGACAGCAGTAACTACAGTCTCAGTCAGGGAAGACTGAAATGCTGGCAGTGGCTGACATTCACTCCTCCAGCTGTTTGGCATATCTGGCTGACATCTGGTTTTGGAAGCATCATCACAGTTAAAGCCTTCCCTTCCTGCTGCACACAGGTGCGTCTGAGTGCTATCACGTGTCCAGGTTGCTCTGAAAGTTTAATGCCGAGTGACAGATGTGAATGCAAGCAGGAGGGCATTCCTGCCCATGTGAAGAACCATCAGATGAAGTGCTTGAAGCTCCTCAAATAACCACTGTAATCTATCGTGAGAAACTAATTGAATTGCATGTATTGCTTACAGGAAGTTCTGGACTATCTATTAAATTACTTACCTGTTGTCTGTGCAGGATCATACTGTGTCAGTAATTGAAATGCCATTTGTTTGAGGCAACTTAGGAATAGAGTAAGGCCAGTTCTGTTGTGACTATAGACTGCTAAAATGTTTTTATCAATGTGGTCATACCACATAGCAATAAATATGGTCATTCTCATAAAGGAGTAAACTAGCCTCCAAAAAAGAGATGGAATTCTCCTAAATATTTTTCTTGGCACTGTGAATGAGCAGTTTTCTCTGTGCCTTCTTTTTTTTTTTTTTTTTTTTTAAGAGTATGAATAATGGTTTATTTTTTTGTCATTATAAGTAGAGTTCATCTGTGAGAAGGAAAATACCATATAATAACAGAAAAGAGTATCTGGAATTTTCAGTGCTTGTATGTTGTCTGTATGCTGAATATAAGGAGTATATTTATTTAAAGCCTGACAGAGCAAAGGAGAAGAGACAAATGGTTGCACCACAGTGCATCAGTAACATGAAATACAGACTGTAGAGGGGAGGTGTAATGCTACAGCTTTAGCAAGTTCTAAAGCTAGGCTTAAGGAACTGAATTTGAAGGAAAAAGATCTTCAGTTACACATAGTGTCTGGAAGACATGGAAAAGGACATTTATCACTGTCATTTAATAATTTATCATACATAATGCACCCTGGAATATATCTGTAATCATGGAACTGTTTGAGTTGGAAGGGACTTTTAAAGGTCATCTAGTCCAACTCCTGTGAACTGAACAGGGACACCTGTAGCTGGATTGGTTTGCTCAGAGTCCCGTCTAGCCTAGCCTTGAATGTCTCCAGGGATGAGGCAGCCACCACCTCTCTGGGCAACCTGTGCCAGTGCTTCATAATATATCATTAATATACCTGACTTTGTGTTTCAGTCCACGCTAAGTGTTGAAGTGTTGAATATGTGTGGCGCCTACAGCTCCCTGCAGATTGAACATGGCATAGGAAGCACTGCTGAAGACCAACAGTTAGGAAACTAGTACTCAATTTAGATTTTCTGAATTAGCTGAATTGTCTGTTATCCATTTAAGCTTCATTTTGGCTCTTTCCAATTAGAGCTGGCAAAACTGATATATTAAGATTTAAAATTAATTTTCTTGATGTTCATGCTGGTTTTGTCAGGTAGGACAAGGGAGTTTACATGCAGTGAAGTGCTTTGTCTGATTATGCTTGCTGTGTCTAGAGACAACACAATGTCTTGTGCTTTAAATCTACAACTCCCTTGTGTTTTAACAGTTTCAGAAGCTTGCTCTTTAATGCTTTAATACTGTTGCAAAGATACTTAATGTTTTGTCTTTTTTTTTTTAAGTGCTGCGAAACTAATATTTTCTTAATAGTCAAGACTAACTTGCTATTTTTCAGTGTTGATATTCAGCAGAGAGTTCAGCACTCTGGAATGTAAGCTAAAGTTGTCTTTCCTACCATTCCTATTGCTAAGGTTGTGTACACTGGCCCATCTGCCTGCTGTCTTTTATCTCTTCATTGCCCAGTCACTCAGTTTTGTGTCACGCTTCTGCAGTTCTTGTGCTCAGCCTTCGCTTCAGTGACAGAGTATCATGTACAAATTTAGCTAGCTTAATTATTCATCCTCTCTTTCTGAGTCCTTGTGAATGTGTTGCACGTCAGGACCGTCAGCACTGACCTCACAGGAACTCCTCCATTGTCACCTTCCTTTGCTGTGTGTCTGACCAGTTACTCCTACTCTATTTTCTGTCATTTTCTTTTTTTTTTTAACTTGTTTGTGAATTCTACTTGGTAAGTCATCTTTTTGTTTTGCTGCTACCTTATCAGCAGCTGCAGCTATGAGAAAACAGTGAAACTAACACATTGAGGACTGTCTGTCTCTGAAGTGGTGCCCCCAAATCAAGGTTTGTACACATCTTGAAGGGAACTGATGCTGTGAGAGTTGCCTCAAGATCAGTGCTCTCCTTACATGCAGGCTGCTGTATGCCCCTCACTTGCTTAAATGAATTTAAAGTTCTTCATAAAAAAAAGAAGTTATTTCCTCCTTTTAAAATTCTTTTTTATTTGCTTTCTACAATGATAACAAGACACTAAGACATTAGTAAAGCAGACTAGATCTGTGGAAGCTACTGTAAATTTCTTCAAAATACAATGTGAAGAAAATATGAATCCTGGTCCAATGCGCTATAACGCGCAGTAATGTCTAGCAAAGATACTCCAGTGGATGCTACTGGCAATCATGCACGTCTGTCCTGATAAAACAAGGAATGGCTGACGAGCAAGATTCTTGTTCCACGTCCTGACTAGGACAAGTTATTTCGGCTCATGGGTAAAGAAACTGAGACTCTAGTGCCTATCTTCTGCTGAACTCCAAGAACGCATTGATAAAACTGCTGCCTAACTGCCCATGCGTCAGTCTTTTTGCAGTCCTGGAGAAGAAATCATTCTGTTAGTACTATGTAGCTTGGTATCTATCTTAGAATGTAGGGTTAGAGAATTGGCATTGGACTCCTGAAAAGTGCAGTCCTGAAGATATCTCAGAGGCACACAGATGTGCTACTGTGCTAATGCGTTACTCAAGTAAAGCTGCTGGGACAACTCTCATTTCATTCAGTAGTGAGTGGCAAGCTTCCTTTAACATAATTCTGTAGCAGTTACAGTATTTGTTCATCCCAGCCAGGGGTTGGGTACCTCTTCTCACAAGGTCACCTTCCAGGAGCAGTGTCTTTGCTCTCTGATTCTGGCCGTCTGTTATCTCAGGCAGGCTGGTGTGCAGTATCCTGTCTCCTAGTGACACAGAAAACATATTGAGGCTACTAAAAATGCATCATGTGTAATTTGTTGTAGATCTTTTTTTCTCCCAACTTCCTCCCCGGGCTGAGAGCAGTAACTGCTGGAAATTGATTACTTAAATTATGTGGCAAACTATGATAAATTACCAGGCATAGCACTGTACCTGCTTCTGAAGTAAACTACTCATTTCCATTGCAGTCTGTTGTAGAAATGCAATCAAATGTTCTGAATCCAAGATCAGTGTTTATTAAGTTTAATTTGTTTCACTCTCTACTATGTAAGTATTATATGAACCAAATACTTCATAAAAAACACACCCCTCCTCAAAAAACCACTAAAAACCCTCACAAAAACAAAACAAAACAACAGAAACTGTATGTTCTAATGGATGGCAAATTAATGGTTATTTTATTTTGGAGCGCTGCTGAGAAGGGTTTTCTACCTCTCACACTGATGCCTGTGAACCTTCCTTTGATTTCTGCTTTGTTACAGATGTCCTTCATGTTGTACTAAATTCTGTAATGCAGACTGGAATTCCAGAGAGGAAAGATTATTTGGCATGATAGGAATAGCAGAAAAGATCAAATACATGGGCCCTAGCTCAAGATAAGCATTTTGATGCGTTCCTTCCTATAAATATTCAGTATGAAACTCAGTATGGAAAAACAATTCAGTCTGGATATTTTTACCCATAAAGACCATATGTTTCTTTTTTTGTTGTTGTTTGATTGTTTTTCTCTTCATTCTTACAAACATATGATTTCAGCCTTGAGTTGCTGTATTTTTTTCTCACATCAAGCTACTAAATGGCATTACGATGACAGGTTGCTTTTGCTCTCAAGCATCTAATTAGCAAGCATCAAGTAAGAGAAATATTTCTAAAAAGTAAAGAATAGGCCCCAAATGAATGTCAATTACTGATACACCAGGCATGTAAGCTGTCAACACTAGCGATCATTCTTCTGTGTGATTTCTCCTATGATGCACAGGAGTTTACTCCAGAAACTTGGCTTCCTTGTGGAACAGGAAAAAGTAGTTCAGTGGCAGGAAAATGGTGTAACTTGCTTTTCATTTTTTTCCCTCCATTTACTTAGGAAATTTCTTTTTTTCTGTTGTGCTCTTTTTCTTCTGCTATCACTAGATACGTTTTGTTAAAAAATGCAAGGAGTTTAATAAAGTTTGGAGTAGAAAAAATACTGTTAATGTATCTTAAGGCATACTTAGAATGTTGCATTAGAAATGTTCTCTGGAATGTTATAGGCCATAGAATTTATCTATATTTACTGATGGGATACCTCAAGTCTGGAATTTCTTTAATTATTTTATCAATTTCTCACAGTCTTTATGAAGGTTGTATTCCAGTATATATTGGATTACCTTGCATAATACCGATTTGAGTCAATAGGGAAAAAAATTAGATGCAAATTCTTCAGATTCCCCTGCTCCCGCATTCAAAGCGGATTCCAAGGATTTTGTCTGGATAAGGCTCTTTGGATATTTTCTGAGATTCTTAATAAATATCTCAAGGAGAAATATGTCCTTTATAAGCCTTGTGCAGTGCCATCTGTAACCTCAAAAGCTATTTTCCTTGACCTGTACTTCCAGCCCCTGCTTATTAATCAGTTAAGAACTGAACAAACCAAAAAATATATCTTGAAGGAGGTTTCTGAATATATCTGAAGTACTTGTTTTCATAATGGTCTTGAAGAACTGAGGTATTGAGTGTAGTAGAAAGATAGAAATTTTCTTTTACCACCCAAATACTTTTTGTATAGATACCATTCATTTTCCACATAGTTTCTTTGCTTGTCTTTTGAGGTTGAAATAGAAATGAAGTATTCAGTCCTTGACTCTTCCACCCTGTGCTTCTGGGTGATTTAGCTTCAGTGGCTGTCTGCCATATTCATTTGAGAGCAATCTGTTACCTGAAATGCTCTTCATGTTTCTTACCCTTTTGGTCCCTTTTCCCTACACAGTGCAGCATTTCCTTGATAAAATAAAAGGTTTTCTTTGCTTTTTAGCTGAGTAATGGCTCCTCTGTATGTGTGTATTTTCCAGTGTATTGTCATATCCAGTTTATAACTCATAGCTTAAGTTCACCTTCTCCTTAGTTAGCCCCTACAAATCATGAGTTTCATCTGACTCTGTAGTGATTTTAACTTTGTGCTCCTATGGGCTTGTAGGACTCTGGCCATTTCAGGTAACTGTTCGCTTTCAGGTTGATGGCCTGAGCAGCATTGTTGAGGAGTCCCACATGAAAAGATAATCATGTAGAGACCCTGTTATTATCTTGCAAAATCATCCTCCTCTGCTAGGGAGGCAGTTTGGACATAACAGGGATGAAAGGCAGATCAGAAATGCAGTATGAAGCATTCACTAGGTCATAGTAAATGCAGTATCATTCTTGTGTTTATTGTAGAGAGGGTTCCTAAAATTACTAGTTTTATAAAATGTTTTCTGAGTTTTGTTTTATAGGCTTTTTGTCTTGATGGTAAGCATGTACTTCTGTTTAAGAACCCATTTTCTGCATTTTCATTCTGACATCTTCATCTTAAACTAAGGCATTCTTTTTCCTTGATGAAAATTTATTTAGAGTACTCTGCTAGTCTTTGTTTTGTTGTAACTTCCAGTGTGATCTGTCTGTAGAATTTAACTCCTTGAAGGTGTGAAATCAATGTGGACTTAAAATAGGCATGTTAGTTATGTTCTTTAGTTCTTACACCTACATATCTGTTTTCCTTTCTTTAATAAAATCTTAATAGTCATTTTGTGCTGGGCTAACTTGAAACTATAGAAAACTATAGGAGCTGTCTAATTTTGGGATCAGCTATTGCCATTATGTGCCTTCGTTCCCACCTTGCATTTTTAGGAAAAAGTTTTTGAGCACTTTGCAGCTCTGTTCACTATCTCTACAGAAATTGCACATTCATTTATGAGAAATTTTTTGTTTGCTTTGTAAGCTTAATTCTTGATGCTGAATGCTATGTGGAAATTTCTCACATCCAAGCAGCTTAACAGTAGCCTTCTCCGTACTGTCTTTAGGGTGGTCAGCACTTGGTAATTGGAAACTCTCTAGAAGATGTTTCCAGCTGGTTGTATCAGTTTGTCCTGGTTTTTCTTATCCCTTAATTTACAAGCTATCCTCATTACCTTTCTCAAAAACCTGATGTAAACAACTGATCTTTCTGTGAATGCTTTGAAAGTCAAGAGGTTTGGACTTTGTGCCAGTTTTAATTGAGGCCAATTACTCCTCTGAGTTTTGGGTGAACAAACTTGTTTCGCTGTTGATAAAAGGCAAGATAGGATGTATTAGCGCTCTAGCAGCTTTCAAAGCAGAAAGGTCGATAAAAGTGCTTTGGCAGTGGCTGTCCTGTCATGCAAAGTGTGGATGGAGATCTACATGAAAGGTGTGAAAACAGAAAAGAATAAAGTATATTGGATAGGAAACAGCTTTGAAGAACTTAAGTACTCAGAAAATCAAATAACAAGTCTCGTTCCTGCTGCCACCTAAAACAGGAGTTTCTTTTAGCATTGTATTTCTGCTTGTTTGAAATCTTCATAGGATAAATGCCATTGACCCTTTGTTCTAGGAAAGAAGCACATTTCTGGCTACATGCACTGAATGCTTCTACAGACCTGTGAGAATAAAGAAATCCTACTAAATATAACAGCATCTTAGGGAAGATGTCAGCTTGTCTTTTGAATGTGATGAAATATAAGAGATTTATGCCTGTCTGTGTCGAGAGGTTGCTGTCTGTAGCTCAGTTCAGCTACAAGAAAATTCTCCTGTCTCCGGGACTGTTGGAGTCCTTGCCATTGTGAGATCCCAGTTTAAGTGAGACTGTAATATTTAGGGGAAAAATTAAAGTATTTCCAAGTTATTTTCCATAATAAGACAGAGTAGCACATGACCACATAATTGTTTCTGCAGTCTGCTTATAGTTACTGCTGTCTAACGGTGTTTCTGTATAATTGTCATAGTATTTAACTCACATCGTATTATTAAGACTTTAATTCTTCAATGTACTTTAACTGCTCTGAAATCCAGATCAATGAACAATTAAAATGAGAAGTCTGCTTTAAATCATAAAATTGTTACTTGCTGTTTAAATAAAATTTCCTGGGTGAGGGAAAGTCCTGGGAAAGTCTAGAGTAGTTCTCAAAGTGTTCTGCAATGTATGCTGTAATGTTCCATGATTTCTGCTGAACTAGAAGTTTAAATGGCTCTAACACCTTAATTTGTCAAGCTGCCTTCTACTTTACATGATGCCCATAGAGAATATTATGGTTAATGAGGGCACCATTTGAGGCATTCAGTTAATTGAGTAGATGCTCATTGGTCATTTCTCAGTGGTGAACTGTACAGCTGTTCCCAAAATGCTAACAGTCCATCATTGTAAGAATAACCCAATTAGTGCCTTCTTCCACTTTGAGATTACTGTTGATTTTTATTTCTATTTTTTTTTTAATTTTGGTTTGCTTTTGCATACTTCCCCCCATAAATCTTTGCTTTCCCTTATGATCTATGCCATTTGCCTGCTTATCCTTCATAACTAAAATCTATATTAATCAAATGTGCTGCAGGGAAGCTTCATTGCATCTGGAAATAATGTTGTTGTTCTGGTTGTACTATACAATTTGCAGACAACTTGGACTTTGACCATCACTACAATAAACCTGTGCTTGATACCACCACACAGCGCACTTTGGAAGTGATTGGCACATGGTTCATTTGCTCTCCATGAAACAGCAGAGCACAATTGTGTTCTGTAAATAGGATAAAGATTAAAAACAGCTAGTATTAAAAGTGCAAATTGATTTTGTAGCCAACATAGAAAAAGTACAGTTCTCTCATGTTACTGTATTTTTAGTGCTGTGACAGTCATTCTTCCTAAGTGCTCAGGAATATTAAAGTCCTTGGTAAGGGATGTTACGGTGTCTTTATTTAAGAAGGAGCTCTAGCAGTTAGGATTATTACTTACCCGTCTAGTTCTTGGGCACTTGTTTCCACAAGATCCTTCCACTGATACTACTTCATTTTTCACTTGGCACCTAGAGAGAGTAAGGGTTGCAAAAAAGTGTCTGGAATCCTTTAATTGCTTAGTTAGAAAATATAACAAGTTGTATTTAAGAAAAAAAATACTTTAGAAATAGACTTTGGAGTATTCTAAATGATCATTTCCAGTTTGAGCTGTAATTTCAGTTACAAAATGCATCAAAACTTATTTAAGACACTACTTGCCAATACAAGACTAATACAAGTAAGTTATAGTATGCCATAAAGTAAAACTTGTAAGTTTTGTGAAGTTGATGGATATAACATCACAAAATGTTTGAAATAAATAAATGAAGTGTGTACTAATGTTCAAGATATGTAACTGAATAGTAGTCTGAGGGGAAATAATGGGAATTGTATGCCAAGGAGAACAGATGGCTCTTCATGTTGACCTGAAAAATGTCAGGAAACCAGAAGAAGAATCTGTGGCTTGTTTTGGAAAGGCTGTAAATGACTACAGATTTTCAGAAGCGTGGGAAACAAGGAGGCTAAAAGGTTTTATAGAAAAAAAGCAGAAGGTAGGGGATGGTTAAGTATAGTCTCTAAATGTTGAGGGGCTTGTTGCACTTCTTTTAAACAGCAAAAGGTAGCAATTGTTCTAGTTATAAGTGAACAGACGTCCTATGAATTTTCATTAGACTGCACTAAGGGACATCCAGGAGATCAAGGATTTAATAAGAGTAAGGAAAATAGAAAACTGCACCTGCCCTGAAGTTACTTGAACAGCTCTTATCTGACAAAAAGTGCCATTTGAGAATGAAGTCAGAATGTATGTGGGAAGGCTTGATGGGCTGAATGGGGAAACCAGAACTAAATGCTAGCTAATCCGTGAAACAAAATGTAGCCCCATGATTGGTGGGTTATTTTGCAGGCAAGAGTAAGTAAGTAGAGCTTTGGACTGGAGGATGCCCAAACTTATGCATTGCATATTTTTTTTAATTTATTTTAAATTGTGTTGGTCAGATACAGCAGATGATTTTTAGTGATCACTTTGTGAACTGATCTTTGAGAATTTAAGGAGAATATAAGAATAGACTCTTGGGCACATTGGTGTGTTATTGTTGTTTCCACTTTTGTGTTTTCAGGTTGTTGTCCTGCTCAGTGGAAGTCACGTGTGTTATGAAGAAGAAAAATAAATAAATGAAATTACAAAAGCAAAAATTTTCTCTCCATATCCTACCTATCACAAATATTATGTATTAATAATGGACACATTTTCCTGATATATTAAGCTTTCTAATACATTCTAGTTGAAGTTAATGCCATGACTATGCAAGCAGGAAAACTTTTTTAAAGACTAGGGGGTAATTGCAAGCTATAGTCAGATTTCCTTTGGTAGGTATTAGGCCTGTAAGTGGTAAAAGATCATTTTTCCTCCGTGTCCTAATTACAGAGAAGTTGAAGAATAAAGTTTGGTTTAAAAGTCAAGAACTGCTGAAAATCTGCTTTTTTTCTGGTATTCATAATCTTTGAAGGTGCTAGAGAACTCTCCAAATACGAGTGATTCTTTTTCTCTTCATCTGAGAGGGTGCAGATGTGACGGATGTGCACCTGCTCAGTAACTTTCAAGAGAGAATCTTAAGGCAAACTGGTGTTGGCTTTGGCTGCTGGCTGGGAGTCTAGGTGCATTCTCTGGAGGCTGCAGGGAAGGGCAGGTTTGGGGAGACCCAGTCTCCGTGAGGTGCTTACTGCTGGTCATTGATTCTGAGTGCTGAGCCCAGCTGGATGAAAAAACCTCTATTCCACAGGTTCTTGGGAAAGTGGCCCTTAGGAAAATCATTACCTGATTGCAAAATCTTACTTCCCCTAATTGCTGCCCTTTGCTTCTTTAACGCATTGAAGATGGTTCACTATTTCCTGCTGCAGCTATATAAATATAGGCTATGATTTTCAGCCTCATCCAATTTTCTCTTTTAATTAATCTTTTAATGGAAAATTAAGTTTACTTCTTATGTGCCTACACTACACTGTTATCTGCAGAGCCCTTATTTTAAAATCCATGCCATAAAGCATAGCAAACAAGTAGCTCAGCAATATGGGAAAATGCTGGTTTTTGGTTATTTAAATTTTCTTCTATAGTCTCTTTTGTACCATGCAAAGTAGGACAGGGGGACTGTAAATCGTCGAGATAAACCTGTCAGAGGAACTGGAAGATATCCTTTTAAGAAAAAAAGAGAACAAATGCTATTAAAGTAATAGATATGCAAAGCCCTGTTAAGTGGTTTTACAGAAATGGCTATAATTCAGTCAGGCCTAGTTTATCTGTATTTAGGCTAAGGCTTTTATGTAGGCCATTTTTGTAATTAAGTTTTATTTTATTTTATTTTGTTTTATTTTTCCATTTAAAGATTCAAGTTTTGCTCTTTCAGATGGTAAAATGGAATGATGTCAGAAAGTAGCAGCTGGGCTTTGCGTTTGCTTGGACCTTTTGTCACTCCGTGAAATATGTGACACGCATATGAGGCACTGCAGTCGATAACTGTCTTCACAAAATCACAGAATTGTAGGGATTAGAAGGGACCTGTGGAGTCTGTCTAGTCTAACCCCTTGCTAAAGCAGGCTCCTTAGAGTATGGAGCTACCAATGTTCCAGTTTGTGCCCATTGCACTTTGTTCTGGTGCCCATTGCACTTTGTTCTGGTGCCCATTGCACTTTGTTCTGTTGCTGGGCACTACTGAGAAGAGCCTGGCCCAAGGAATTTCCGCAGGTTTTTCTTGAGCTCTATTTGAGAAGAACTGCAAATATTAGCCCGTGCTTTAATTATTTCTATGTTTTTGTGAGCCAATTATGGCTTGAATGGATAAGTGCTGTCAGTATAATTTTTTATGAACGTACAGTTGGAGGTAGAGTTCCAGAAGAGCACACTTGACAAAATCAAAAGTAATTTTCATCAGCATGAGAAATACATGGTCAGGTTTTTGTTTGTTTTTCAAGCATTACTGCACTTTGTCCTATCTAGACTTTTCCCAAGAAAACATGAGACACTGCCTTTCTCTTCTAGGACTTTTAGTTTAACTGATAAGGAAAAAGAAACGTGAGGATCAACCAAGGCAGTGTTTTTGCCCTTCAGTTACTTCATTGCTTAGCAGACAGCACCTACAGAACTTCTCTCTTGGACTTTTTGAGGAAGCATTACTGTATTCCTTGAAGCAGAAATTCCCACCTACTCAGAATTCTGTGAACCACAAATGTTTTTAATATCAGTGACTTCTAACATCAATTTTTTTGACTCCTGTTCTGGCAGCTGCTTTGTATGTGGTAAATCCATGGTCTATTAGTTCTGTTATTCAGCAGACAGTTTTCAAATAGTGCATTATTCTTGTATTTATCCTTTAGAAGTAGTATTTATAAATTTCAGTCATGCTGCACTGAGGAGTGTGTGTGTGTATGTGTGTATGCATGTCTGTAGCTGTATAGACATATTATGTCATATCATACATTGAACAATTTGTACCTGTAACAGTTGCTGGTAAGACAATCAAGCACAGATGCTACAATAGAAAATACTCTGTGAAATGACTTCTTGAATTCTTTTCTCACATTTAACAGCTGGTTTGGCAGCAATGCTGGCTTTCTTCTTGGTACAACTCCCAGAAAAATCTGTTAAGAGAAACAGCGTGGAGTGTCCAAGTTAGGATAAGAATTGCTTCACAGGAATTAAAATGACAGCATATGCTACACGAGTGCTTGCAAAAGAAGAAAACTGCAAAAACCCCTTGAGCCGTATTTGACTGGGGAATGTAGATTTGCTTTGCATGAATGGACTTATTTTTCAAACTAGAAGGGTATTTTTTATTTAGGGAAGTTGCTGAGCGTCACTGAGAATTATCCAAGTCTAGCAAGTCTAAGATAATAGCATTAATGATTACATTTTTAAATCCTCTGAAAATGTCAGTCACTTCTTAGAGCATTTAACGTTTCTTAGACCTTGCAGTGCATGCTTATGAACAATATTGAAGGCTGTATCTACAAGAATGTGGTAGTTGCATTGTTTTCATTGTGGTCAGGTTTTCACCTGTGATGAAAGAACTGATTTCCAGAAATAGGTCCTGCAGCATCTATTTCTTCATTATAAACATAGGATTTCCCTCAGGATTTCAGAACTGTGTCATGTTTAATCACTCCGTTGATCTCCTAAGGCCTTACACAAATGGAAAAATTCATGCCTGCTACTGAAGAGGCTGAAGGTATCTAAAAATTGTTATGATATATGTGTGTACCTTGTTAACACTTCATAATATTCAGCAAAATAGACTGTTTTGTTGCTTTAGACTGTTTCATTCCAAGTACAAATTCAGGTTTTCTTTACACTGAGAATTTTGATGCTGTCTCAGATACAAACTGGTACTCAAGACTTAGAAGTCTCTGGTGAGCCAGCCAGAACCAGAAGAATTCAGCCTTCTGGGAAGGGAATGAGGTTTTTTTTTTTTTTTTGCAGTCCCAATGACTTTTCAGAATGCAAGGGATCTGATGTGTGAAGTGGAGAATATGCTGTCACTGCCTTGTCCTGGGGTTAAACCACAGTAGATTCTCTCCTCTTTGCTCTCTACTTGACTTCAAAATTTGCTCTTAGTTTTCCATTTTTCTTTACTTAGCTGAAACAGCAGATATTTGATGCATGAACTTGAAGATGTTTTTCTTCCTTGTCCATCTAGTGATTAACATGATCTAAAATGACAGGGTTTTTTTTTTCTGCAGTTAGTAACTTCAGCACAGTACCTACAGTATTTACTATGCCCTATCAAGATCTGGTAGGACTTAGGATGACCTCTTGGGAATACTGAGAAAGGAAACTCAAGTTCCCCTGGTTCTTTCTGTTGTCATAATTTCTGGAGGTTCTTTAGCATACCATCCTATTTTTATATCTAACTAGCACATATACACTTCCCAGTGTGAGAATTGTATGTTATGGATGATTTAATTGAGCTGATTTTCTGGCAATCGAAGAAAAGGTTGAGAGGGCTGGAGTGAGGAAAAGGAATGGATGGAGAGCCTTCAAAGAACAAGTAAGCTAGGTGTGGAAAAAGAGGCAGCAAGCAACAAAAGAAAGAGAAAACACGACTAAATGTTGAAGCTAGTAATGACAAAATTATGCAAAAACAGAAACTAGGAAGAAAAGCAGAGAAAGCAGACAATGTAGAAAAAGGGTTCCTGTGGTACTTTTCAGCTGTTTAATGACTGTGCACAGACATTCACACTTTTTAAAATAAAGTTGGCCCTTCATATTGAAGAATGTTTATCTATATTTTAACTGTAGTATCTGTTTTATTAAGTAGTGCAGTTGAACGGTTTATTTGTTATTTGATTGTTCACCAAGGCTCATGAGTTGGAATTTTCACCTCTGCTTCTCATTTATGTAAGAACTTATCATAGCAAAAGTTCCTAGACAGCTGCAGCAGCAGTTTCCTCTATCTGGTACTACAGGATGTGCTTTCTGTGCCCTCACTAATAACTTCCTACACAAGCTGGAGTTAAGACTCAAAAGAATATTTGAAGTAAAAAGCAATGCTAAAATCAGAAAAAAACTTGGTCCAATTTTTATCTTCAAACCCTTGTTGTAGTATGGCCCTTAACTTTTAGGAGGATTGTATTATGTCTCCTTGGGTTTTCAAGCTAATCATAAGACCAATGTGTGTTACATAAGCTGTCTTGAGAGACCTAATAATCCGTAGGAGACAACTGCCTATTGAGGCTAATCTTTTTTTTTTTAACATAAAAATATGAGTTTTTCTTTTAAGCCTTGGATATAGATATAGGACACATTGTAATGGCTCTTGAATTTTTCACTCCTGCAAAGAGAAAAGACATTTGCTATTATGGTAATGTGCTCTAGATGGGCGTTTTCTTCTTTTTCTTGTAAGAGTTGAAAAACTCGATTGCATATACTGATTTTATACCTGCTTGATTAGAGATAAAAATAATTTCTCCTACTGAGAAACTGTTTCATCACACAACAGTGTCTGCTAGTACACATTTGCAAGCTATTATAGATTCAGAAATCTCTGAAGCTCACATTTCCTTCCTGAAATGTGCCTTGTGAATTTTGGTATGTGGAAAATAGTATATTTAGATGCTGTTTTTCTCTTTGTGGAAAATTCTTGTTCACATTCAGAATTACACTAGCAAAATCAGCTGCAACCATGATTTAGAAACAATTCACGAGACACTTTTCCTATTACATTTTTGAATAATTGTTCTAGTGTTTTGGTTTGAATGTATCTGACTCACCTCTTTCACTATGGTAGAAAAAGCTTTTCCTATAGAAGAGATTTCAGTATCTGTGTTGCCCTGCTTTCCAACAAGTGAAACTTTCTCTCAATAGGAATCATGCAGGAGACATTGCATCTCTTACATGCAGTGGAAAAAAAAAAAAATCTTTGCCAGTGTCAGAGATGCATCTAAGACAGAAAATGATTACTCTTGGTGGTACGTTTTCAAAATGCTGGGCATAACTGCTTAGAAGTTGATACCTTCAGTATCAGCAGTCCCATCAATGCTCCCATATTCTTGAAAACTGTCAAGGTAATTTTGTTTTAGAGGTTAGTAACTTTGTTCAGATGATGTTTTTAATAAAGTGATCGGTTAGATGACGGTTTTCTGTTTCTAAATCACCAAGCATAAATCTGGATTTAGGATATTTTGCATCTTTGAGAAGAGTAATGAAAACAGTACATATTATTGGATAATTCTGATTAATCTTTTTCATTCTATTAGGAGTTGTACTTTCAGAATTCCTTCTTTGTTGAAACATTGGAATACTTTTCCGTGACAGGTTTAGCTCTAAGCACAATACAATCAATGTATCTTAGTTATGGAGGGAGAAATTAGGCTTTTATCTGTGACTATTCAATTATATTATATATAGAACTTAATGTAGTTCTGTACTGTTGCTGCATGTGAGACTGTGAATGTGAAAGCCTGTTTTGACTGTAATAGTGATTTCATGAATATGGTCATGTATTTCCTTATCTGCACTTAATCAGACAGCTCTGTTTTATTAAGTTACTTGCCTATCACTGTTTTTCTGATGTAAGAAATATCTCTCTGAAAGAAAGCAGAACAGCTTAAGTCAGCTGTTTTCAGAAAATACTGAAACATTTGAGCAATGACTTCAGTGTGATTCTTAACCCTGAGGATAGTATCAAGGAAATATTAAAATTTAGCACTTTAAAATGAGATTCTTCTCCTTCAAAGAGAAGGCAAGACTGAAAGGAGCAGAGGCTATAAATGGCTTTTTGAGAGATTGCAGTCACGGGTCACTCACAGGAGGTGGAAGATTTGGAGGGCTCCAGTATTTAGCCACAAAGGAAGGGAAGTGTTTTAGTTGCTCAAACTTCCCGTTCACAGTGATGCCATCTATATGCTGTCTTCCCCATGGTGTAACTTTGGTTCTGTTGGAGTGTGTTTCACCAAACTCAGTGTTAGCGATGATATTTTGCAATCCTGGCATCATGCTAAGTGTGGATGGGGAGTTAGGAGCTTACTTACTTTGCAGGTATTGGGTTTTAGCTGCCTGCGGAGTAATTTTGTCTTGTAGTGTTTTTTTCCCCAAGACTCCTTTTTGTGCAATCAATCTCATTCCCCCATTTTTTTTAGTTTGAACTCAGACCAATATCTTAACTCTTTGGAATTGTCATACGGAGAAAATGTTTTTGTTTTTTTTTTTTTTCTTTCATGAAAAGGTCTTAAATTAATTGAAGGGAAGGGAAAAAAGAGCTAAGGGTTTTGAAGTTATTCAGCTTCTGTTAACTGTGTGTTGTAGGGAATTACAAATTACAAACATTTGGATTTAATCCAAATTTAATCCTGGTTTTGGCTTCTTTCTGGAGTTTTTCTATGCTCCAGAACATATTTCCGCATGCTACAGCAGCTTTTATTAACTTTTCCAATCGGCTGCTGTCATCATAGCATACCACCCCAAATGCAAGTGAGCAGTTCCTCCAGGGATGTGCTTGTTCTAACAGATCTGGCAGCAGTGAACCAGAGGGTAATGTGCTTCAGGGACATCAGATGTCTTGCATTCATAGGAGAACCATCCTCTGAAGAGCAAAATCCAGCATAATAAGCATAATCTTACTTTGTTTGTATTTGCCCACCAGCCAGCTTCTCAGATTTCAAATGTTTCACTTTTTATTACATTTATTTTCCAACGTGCTAAATGTTCTGTGATTCAGACTGACATTTCCAACATTTAAAAAATGATCAATTTAGATGAACAGATAACAGCATTTACAGAAGAGAAGGAATAAAATTTAATTTAAGTCTGAAATTTAAATCAATGGTAAAGGCAAAAACTCACCTAAAAAACCTGCCATCGGCTTAGATCTGACCTTGTATGTATATCAATACAGGGATTGGGCGCAGCCCTGCCATAAAGGACTTGGAGGTACTGGTGGATGGCAAGCTGGACATGAGCCAGCAATGTGCCCTCACAGCACAGAAAGCCAGCCATATCCTGGACTGCATCAAAAGAAGCGTGGCCAGCAGAGAGAGGGAGGTGATCCTGCCCCTCTGCTCTGTGCTGGTGAGACCTCACCTGGAGTACTGCATCCAGATGAGGAGTCCTCAGAACAGGAGAGACATGGACCTGTTGGAGTGTGTCCAGAGGAGGGCCACAAAAGTGCTCCAAGGGATGGAACACCTCTCCTTCGAGGACAGGCTGAGAGAGCTGGGGCTGTTCAGCCTGGAGGGGAGAAGGCTCTGGGGAGACCCGAGAGCAGCCTTTCTGTATCTACAGAGGGGCTGTAAGAAAGGAGACAGACTCTTGAGCAGGGTCTGTTGTGTTAGGAAAAAGGGAAATGGTTTCAAACTAAAAGAGGGGAGATTAAGATTGGATGTAAGGAAGAAGTTTTTCTTTTTTTTACAATAAGAGTGGTGAGGCACTGGCACAGGTTGTCCAGAGAGGTGGTGGCTGCCCTGTCCCTGAAGGCACTCAAGGTCAGGTTGGATGGGGCTCTGAGCAACCTCATCCAGCTGTAGGTATCCCTGTCTGTTACAAGTGAGATTCCAAATCAAACAATTCTATGATTCTTCATTTCTGCAGAGAGAGAAATGTGTGTGTGAATGTTGGGCAGTCAGGGAGGAAAGCAGTAGTTATCAAGACACAATCCCAATTTTTTTTTCCCTCTAGGAGCCCCACCACTTTTACATGTATAGACAGGAAATAATAATAGATCCGTGTAATTTGTTTTTACCCAGTCTAATGTTTTACAAAAAACCTCTTTCCCTGTTCCATTTTCAGACCTGAAGGACCTTCGTTCTGTTTTTTGTTTGCCTTGCAGATGTTTTAGATATGTGTAGCAATGTGTATGAGATAACTGGTATCACCCCTCCTACATCTCCTAGGCTGCTGCCTAGGAAATTCTGCTGTCAAGCTTTGTAAATTCTCAGTTTTCCTTAATAAAATCATTTAAAATTCTTAGTCAATATTTTTCACCTCAGAAAGTGTTTTGGTTTATTTTTTAAGCAGATTTAATTTCTCAAGTATCCTTAAAAAAGTTGTAAAGGAAGCTTTGCAAAGAGGCAAAGGAAGATAACCAAATTGAAGCAAATTCATTAAAAACTGTCTCTAACTGGTCTTTCAAGATGACCTAGGTTCGTTCTGCTTTCTACACATTGTAAAGTACTGTGAGACACAGTGACCTCCAGCTCTTTCCTTTTTTTTTAGAAGGAACCTAAGTGTGGTTTTAAGATAACACTTTTTGTTTGCAGTTTGAAATGTATTAGACCAAAACACATTTGTTGCAAAACACAAGTTAATGTTGAATCTCACCTGCAGAGCAAAAAAAAGAAATAAGTGATAGCAACTGCAGTATGACCATGTGCTTACACCATTTTTTTTTATAAGTGAGTATTTATAGTCTTGACGTGTCCTTGATTTTTTGCATGCAAGCTAACATGTTCTGCAGGTCTAGTGAATACAGTGAAATTAGGTCAGGCCTTAAAACTTTGTATGAAAGTTTAGCAGTTGGGTAGGGCTGGGATGATCCTTGGATGACCAGAATGATGTTGCAGGTTGTTAAAAGGGAGTGAGAAAGACAAAATAGACTCATTTATCTGAATGCTGAAAAATGATTAAGCAAAAAAAATGGTTAAGAGCCTCTTGGTAACACCAAGTCTTCAGAGTTGCTCTTAATTGCACTGGAAGAACTTGTTTAATTGACTTTATTCATTGGTATTGAAGAAGAGTAATAGAAATAATTGAAATTCCTTGGGCAAAAAAATCGATATACAAAACTCAGGTCCAAGTTTACAATCTGCCACAGATTTGAGGCCGTACATATGAAAATGAATAATGCCAGCAATTCAGTGTACTAAGGGCCTGTATTAATCATACCACTTTTTTTTTATTATTCTTGGTTATCTGATGGGCACTGTGCCAAAGGAAGGAGGATGGTGTTGATTTGTTATTAGGAGCTGGACTGATGACACCAGGCAAAATTAAGATGGTTCATCAGCTATCTAAAATAACAACAACTATATATTACTATTCAGCTGGTTTTGAGTTAGTAATAGTTACTGAAAATTGTCGCACTATACTCACTGGAGTTATTCTATACATAAGTAAAAGATTTGTTCAAGGAAAACATGAGTTCAGTCAGAAGAGGTTGTGTCTAAATAAGCTTCTCTAATATTTCGAAGATAATGCTGACTGAACAGAGAAGAGAGATTCAGTGGATTGAGATTGCTTTGGTTTTCTAAAGATCTCTGAGAAACTTTAACTTTCAGATTAAAGGTTAAAGAACTTTGACTAGCAAAAATGATGCTGGAAAGAGTGACACTAAAGAAATGTCCTGGTATGTGCTGAAGTACTATATAACTTGCCAAGTTGGTCACTGGGTAAAAAAATAAAATGAAATTTGTATGACCTGCTGCTTAAATTAAATTAGTCCTTTTGAATCTCACATTAGTGGAATGCCAGTAAAAATGCAGTGTTTTTCCTTTTATTGCATCTTTTCTCAGTAAATTGCAGCTGTGAAGTGTCTATCCCCCTGGGAATGTTAGTTTTTAGTAATAAGACTCTTGACTCTCTTTGGCATAATGAACTATCTGTCTTTTACATGTTTCTATCACAGTATTCTAGCTAAAGCCTTCCCCCCCCCCACGCCCTGCTATAAATAGTAATATAGATGGACATAGTAATGTTACTTATTCGACCACTGTAGGCAGTAAACACTGATGTAAATACAACCTCAGGCACTGTTGCCAGCAAACTTTAGCCATTAATGCCAGTAGTCTTTGATATTCTTGTGGCTTCTTTTGTTCCAAGGTGGTTATATTTTTATATTTTAAAAGGTTTTCATTGCATCTTTCACGCCTCTGTAATATTGTCACTGGAAGGATTGACAGTCAGCTCTTAGCACTCAGAGGTTTCTGCTGGGTAAAGGATAATCAGTCCTAGAAGCTGTGGTTTGGTGCATGGATATAGTCCAAGCAGTGTGTGTAGGCACCGTAATACTATGAGTCAAAAAGACTACTTAAAAGCAAAAGGCTTTACCTACGTTACTTCCCTGCTGCTGTTTTACCATGTTGAGCATTACCCAGGTATGTCCCAGGCACTGGTATCATGGTCTGTGGAAATGTTCCAGCATGCACTAACTCCTTGTCCCACCAACAATTCCTGGATATCTTTCAGGAGATAAAGCTTTTCAGAAAGTATTCCCAAAGAACAGTTCACATCCAGATGTGCCATCTTGGAAGGTAAGAGAACATGGGTCATTCCACGCCTGGAATGTCCCACTTAGAGATGTTCCCAGGCACAGTAAATTAATCAGCAGAAATGTTCTTTTTCTGACTCCTGTGGTATGGTAGAATGGTAAAAGAAAAGAAAAGAATTAATATAGCTCATCAGTGACATTGTTTCTTAATACGATTACATAGAGTTACCCCACTCTATATTTTTAACTAAGTGAATTAATGTCATGTTTTAGTATACAGAGGGAGTTGTATTGTACCAGTGCCCATGATGTCTGTTATCTGCCTGACTGCTGCTGGTGCACTGTGTGAAGTAACTAACATCTGTTAAACTGTTTGTTCTTCCTTCTTCCATCTCGTTCCCAGTGAGAGCAGAGTGCAGTGAAGTGTAATATATATGGAGAAAAGCTACTGATGCAGGTCTTCTCTCTCTGAAATTCCTGTACCTGATCTGTGATGGAAGGCAGCCTGGTCTTTCTTAACTGGAAGGCTTTCACATCCAAAAGAATGCACAAATCATATTATTTCTCTAGGAGTCATTTCCTGTGCTTCCATCTCGAGGTTTTGCCGAGGAAATGTGAGCGTCAAAAGTATTATTTCAGAGATGACCTGAATTTGCTAATGTGGATACTTTCTGTTCTAACTTCTTTCTACTCATAAAGTAATAAATACAGCTTGAGCATGTCTAAGATTTCTTAGATGCAGTATTAATTTGGAGTAAATGCCCAAATAGCAGAAATAGCTTTTTCTGTGGTTTGGTCAATCTGGTGAAAATTTTGGAAAGGGTATGTAAAGGTTTGAGGATCCTAGCTATGGAGTTCTGGAGACCAGCTGAGAACAAGAGAAAATGAATACTCCGTTAGGGTACCCCAATGGATGATACTTCATTAGGTGCCATACCTATGCTTCTGTATCACACTTTTCCCACAGGATAACTTCTGGGGTCTCTCTACCCAAGTCTGGCAAACCTCCTTCATCAGTTAAAGGATACTAATGAGCTTTTGATTTGACAGGTGATGTCTCCATTCCTTTGTGTGCAGAGAAAATTGCATTGGAAGTTCTGAGTACTTTTGTACCTCAAGGCACCAGACTGTTGGGCAAGTGGCTCCATAGGAAGGAATTAGGTATTGAAGACAGATGGCTTCAAATTCCTGAAGGAGAGAGATTTAGGTTGTGTCAACAGCTGATCAGCATCTCAGTTCTGTTGCTAAAATCACTTTTGTTATTTTCTTTTTTAGCATTATGACATTTATTTGCCTTTACTTTAAAGTGTGCTTTACTAGTTACTGGGTTGGCTGAGGAAAATAAGTAGTAGGAAGGCCATGGAATATTTTGAGTGGGAAGGGACCTTTAAAGGTCATCTGGTCCAACTCCTCTGCAATGAACAGGGACACCTACAGCTGGATGAGGTTGCTCAGAGCCCTGTCCATCCTGCCCTGGATGTCTCCAGAGATGGGGCAGCCACCACCTCTCTGGACAACCTGTGCCAGTGCCTCACCACTCTTATTGTAAAAAAAAAAAAACAAACCTCATTATATCCAGTCTAAATCTCCCCTCTGTTAGTTTGAAACTATTTCCCTTTTTCCTATCACAACAGACTCTGCGCAAGTGTAGATATGGAAGATTAGTGATACAGATTCTGTATATATAGAAAGGCCACTCTCAGGTCTCTCTGGAGCCTTCTCTTCTCCTGGCTGAACAGCCCCAGCTCTCTCAGCCTGTCCTCATAGGGGGGGTGTTCCATCCCTTGGAGCCCACCTGTGGATGGTATGTATCAATTCTTATGTTCAGCCATACTGGAGGACAACAGCCGTAGTTGTGTTCATCTCTTGTCGCTTTAGAGAGACCACAAGTCTGACAGAGCACTTACTGCATCACCTCAACGAGATATCCTGAGAATGTGTGTAGTCATACATCCTGAAAATCAGAGGGATCTGTATTGGTTTAGGAAACAGATTCTAACGTGAGGTTTCTGCAAAAATAAACATTTCTACTTTGTTTAAAGGCTTCAGTCTCCACTTAAAATCTGGGCTTGGAAAAGTATACTTATAAGACTTGATTCACTCCATAGGTTTATATTATATGTCTGCAAGCACGGTGACAGAGTGTAATACATTAGATGAAAAGTAAATTGAAAGTGTATTGTAGACATACTACATAAATTCAACTTCAGCGAATGTCAGCTTTAGCTGTTAAACTAATAACCTTGTTGAGTGGATTGAGTCATTCTCTAAGATGACTGGCACTTTCTTAAAAGGTAGTTTATCAGTTTCAGTTTTTGTAAAATAAGAAAATTGAGACACTGATCTGCTGCAGTTCATTTTTCTGTTCATTCTCTGCTGATATACTCAACAGAAAAACAGGATGAGTCTAGAGCAGAATGAGTAAGTGATTGTCAGTGATGCTTTTGTATGGGAACTATGAGGTTCTGCTTCTGACATGTATTTAAGGGCTGCCTAAGGATTTAAAGGTGCAGGTGCTCCAGATATGGAGTTTATTGCATAGTTGTCTGTCTACCTTGCCCTGTTTCAACTGATCTTAGAGTGTAAGGCTGATCACGTTCTTTTTTCTTTCCTGTAAATCAAGTTAT
This sequence comes from Aquila spilogaster, assembly GCA_024606505.1. Taxonomy (NCBI): domain Eukaryota; kingdom Metazoa; phylum Chordata; class Aves; order Accipitriformes; family Accipitridae; genus Aquila; species Aquila spilogaster. Next base: position 24,804,967 of record JANHGO010000001.1, on the reverse strand, counting down.
GGTCCCTTAAATACTGAGAGAAACCAAAAGCTCTCCTTTCAAAAGTGCTGTTTCATCTTAAATATCTAAATTGCAAAACTGCAGACATAAGCTGGGACTCAAGAGAGTTCAGGAAACTTAACTAGCTTAACTAAGATCAAGAAACCCTAATGAGCCAACAGTCTGTCAGGAGTAAATGCACTCAAAGGCCAGATGTTTGTGTTGAAGGAATGAGGCTCTTGTTGCAGCCACAGTTAAGCCTGGCACACTAACAGTGCTCCCATGTGTACGCCTTATTTTGTCATCTAACAACTAAAGCCGTTTTGTTTCCTATGGGTAACAGTGCTTGCAGCCGAAGAAGACCAAATTTTCTCACCTGTGATTAACTAAACAAATCTGCAGGTTTACATGGGGAAACCTAGGCTGCTAAAATAAAAGTAATTTTGATAATGGGTTTTAAAGTCTCTGCTGCAGTTGTTGTTAGAGGATTCTTTTGGGACTTTACTCCCTGAATTATTTTCATTATGAAAAATAATTCAGAATAGCCTTCTCACTACTTATTTTCTGAAAGTTATTGAACAAGTGATTTTGGAAATTTCATCTGAATACATGGATATTCTTGCAAATTTCCCATTGTACAGGAACTTAGCAGCTCAGAATCTATGTAGATGTTTAAACCCTAAAATAAATTTTAACTTCTCAGCATCTTGTGACATAGCTCTCAGATACTTTCTTTGTTAGCTCTTGTGATAGAAACTTTCAAAGAGAAACACAAAGGAGGGCAATAAGTTTGTGCTTCAGAAAGTCAAGTAGTCCGTATTCATCAGTTGCTTGCTCTATATTGCTTCTGCTTGTGTTCAAATAATCTCTTTAATTATTACTTTCATGTTTTTCAAAGATTGCTTTTCATTATCTACTTCACTTTTCTAATGTACATATGTATCTTCTATTCTTAAAGGGTGTAATGAACTGCATTTGCACATAAAATCATCTGTCTATTATTTAACATGGTTTTATGTAGATTTTTGTTTGGATCTATGACTTGTTTTCATTGCTTCTGAAAAAATGTTCCTTTTTTTCCCCACTAAATTCTGCTGTTTGAAGGAGCTGTCTGTTTAATCAAGAAATTTGAAAATAACTTCTCTAGTTCAAATTCTTTGACTGCCTTCTAAAAAGTTTATCTGGAAAGTCATAAATATGTTAATTTGTCTTTCTGAGACTCTTTAATGCTATTTTTGTTCCACAATAGTTAGATGTGTAGTTCTTAGTAGGAATAGTGTTAGTGGAAAATGGAGAAATGACTTTATTGTAAAAAAAAAGCTAGATGTAAAATGAAAATCATTAAATGATAATAATACAATAATCATGTTTCTAAAGTTTGCAGTGTTAATCCAAACATATCATTGTTGTGCGAAATGGTACTTCTTAATAAAGAACAATTCTTAAACTGAGTTAACTTTCTAGTGGAAGATAACTGTCACTTAAATCATTGCTTGAAAACAGCAAAGATGAATTTGTCAGAGAAAAGTGTTAAGCAGAAAAAGAGGACTTGCAGTGGGTGAGGCGAAGGTCAGAAGAGGGTTTCAGGAAAACGGATTTGTACTCATACATTTTTGAGATATTTTTGCTTTTTTAATCGGTGAAAATCTGTTTAGCCAAGAAGTAAATATACTAAGGGCATCAGCCAAACTTAGAAAATAAATAAAATTGCATGACAATGAAGATGATATAAAAACTAATAAAAGTTGAAATGGTGATAAAATGATGAAATGAGAACATAGCATCAGTGGTAATGTGTCAGACTAGGTGTTCACCCAAATCTGTACCTTTGACCAATCATGGAAATCGCAGGAGAAATTGAGTATGGATTTAACTTGATACTTTGATATGGCTTTTTATGTTCTAAAGAAACTGTTGTTACATAGAAACCATTCTGTTTGCCTGACCATCCTCGCTGTCCTTTTCCTCTGTAATGTTCTCTTTGTTTTCTCATATTTCTCTAACAACTCCTAATGCTATACTAACTTTTTATCACTGTCTATCATTGTGGTATTTTCTTATATCTGACCCCTAAATCTGTTCTGAATGTGAGTAAACCATATTGAATGGCCGTCCTTTTTTGTGTGCTTGGTGTGTTGGATTTAAGTGCTTCAATCCTAGTAGATTTATTATTTAGTCTGCCAAGTCATATGTGAACTTCTGAACTAAGAACAGCTGAGCTGGATTTACAGGATTCCTTGCTTCAAATTTCGATTCCTCCAATATTCTTCTCCAATATTATTTCATTGTTTTGTAATCCAGACTCTTATTTGTGCAAATGTCTTGGTGGTAACTCTTCATACCTCACAGTAGATTTGTGAGTAAGAAAAAGGTGATCACAGAGTCACAGGGGTTGGAAGGGACCTCAGGAGATTGAGTCAAAACCCTCTGTTAAAGCAGGTTCCCTACACTAGGTCGCACAGGTAGGCATCCAGATGGGTCTTGAATATCTCCATTGAAGGAGACTCCACATCCTCGCTGGGCAGCCTGTTCCAGTGCTCCATTACTCCTACTATAAGGAAGTTCTTCTGCATCTTAGTATGCAACTTCCTGTGTACAAACTTTAGGCCATTACTCCTTGACCTGTAGCTGCACACCACCTGGAAGAGCCTGGCCTCGTTCATTTGCCTCCCACCTCCCTTTAGGTATTTATAAATATTAATCAGGTCCCCTCTCAGTATTCTTTTTCCTAGGCTGAACAGACCCAGGTTACTCAGCCTTTCCTCATCCTTTATTGTCTTCTTGGCCCTCTGCTGGATTCCTTCTAGGTGATCTCTGTCTTTTTTGAACTGAGGAGCCCAGAAAGGTGGTGTATTTTTTGAGATTAAAACTGACAAAAGGCTCAGTCTGTTTCTCACTGAGGAGAGAAACTTTCAGAAAAGATCTTAATCATTTCAGGATTCAACTATGACCGGGCAGAGGATGCATATGGTACGTACAGGTAACAGCCTAAAAGCAGGAAATGTTAGCTTACAGTACACACAATCTTGGACTTTGGTAAAGATTAAATAAAGATTGATACCATAATGCAATAATTGGGAATTTTTTTCAGTGGCATTTTGTAAGCGATATGCAGTGACAAAATTGGGAAATTGAAATAGCGATTGTTGTTCTGTGTTTCTTAATCTTGTCACGTCACATCCAGCAAACACTGGGAAATGTGTTTTTGGGAACAAGCTTTCTGAACAGTGAAGAAGGAAAAAAACTAACTCTTGTTATGTTGGCACTGTCTGGTGGCATCATAAATTCAGAAGTTTTAGACAAAGGCATTCTTCACTACAGTAGATAAATAAGGTTGATAATCACACAACAGTTTATTGTTCAATACTGCATAACGCACAAACTATTTTTATAAGCAAGAGCGATATAAAAGATATTTTCAATATCTAATGAAAATAGATTATTTTCCGAAGTCTTTCAGCCTCTAATCTTACTGCAAGATTGCAAGAATTTTTATTTATAGCTTAGGTGTTTTCTTCTTTTTATTTACATCCTTCCCTTGAAAATGAGGTGACCTAGTTCTCTGGTAGACTGTGTTAAATTTATTTACTTGTTGGGCTTTACAGCCCACACTGTGACTTACTAGTCAAACATTTTGTTTCAGCAGCTCTGAGAAGGTGAGAGGATTCTTTATTTCTCCTGTCTGCTTGGTCGCTGATAGAAAATGCCTCCAGACATAGTAAGGCCCTCTCCCCATTTCTTTTCAATTTCATGCCAACGTCACGTGAGATTAGCAGAGATATCAATGTTGTGCGTAATTTTGTGATCTGTTTATAATGCATAATTCATCATATAGCTATTTTTAGTTGTAGCATACATCTCTTTGTAGTCTTGCATGGTATTGACATAATGCAAATAACAACATATTATCAATATGTTGTATCATCACTCAGAAGTAGGTTGCAGTTAGTTCCCAAATTTTCTTGTCAGGTATTATTTTGTTAGGCTGTTTTATCTGCAGTGAGAATTATTATACTCTTTTTGAAGAGGTCATGAGGACCTGTGGGCATATAAATGAAATTCCAGTTTGGTATATAAATGACAATACAGAACATAAAAATCTCTTGTAGGTCAGACAAGTTCATTAGCTCTATATCAGCTTGGTCAAGATATGTAGAGAAAGTGAAAAATAAGAAAAGCATATTTTGAGACATCCTGGGAACGCTCTCTGATTCCCAGGAATTTAGAATTCAAGGACTTCCCAAACAGATCATGTTGTTGTATTTAATAGTTCTTGACATAATTCACCCATGTATTTTTTAAGCTTTTTTAAAGAATGTATCTCTTTATTTAGGATCTGCAGCATTCTCTGCGGAAGGGTTTTACATCTTAACTGTGCAGTGTGTGAAGATACTTCTTTGTTCACCTGCTAGTTTAATTGCATGTCCAGTGGTTTTTATGCTGCAAGAGCTACTAAGGAACTGTTATTTCTCACATCTCAAACAGAAGTCTGTTCCTTTCTTTTTATTCTTCATTTCAGGACTATTTTCTGTTAAGATAACTTTTGAAAATTTATGTTGCTGCTTCTGCACTTCTCCAACTCACTTCCCTTTTAAAAGAGCAGTTATTGTTTAAACTTTGAAACTATCCTTCCATACTTGTAAAATAGACATTCTCATTTCTTTGTGTAGTACAGATATCTTTTGCAAGAAGTTGGGCTGAAAAGCAGATATCTTCAGATATATTTTCTTCTTTGTTCAGTCATTAGTAATGGTAAAAGGTAAATCTTGCTTGTAACTGGATCTGTTTTGCAGTGAATAGTTGACTCTTCAATATGCTATTGAGTGCTTTATCCTTTGAGAGCATTTAAACCCCATGATTTATTTAGTTTCGATGAGCTTAGGCTATTTCACCTTTTCAGTCTAGAGAGACGTATTGAGAGATGGCACAGATGTATACATTTGCATTACATTTGTGAGTTCTATGACACAAACAAATGGAGATTTATTATCCTCTGTGGGCTACGCTCTAATGTTTTATTTAGCTTTTGTATGCAATGGAGATTATTTACATTTTTTGCTGAGGATATGGCTACAGATACAATGTGAGAATCTTTCAGAGACACGTTAACCACATTTTTCTTATACTGAAATGGCATTTGTTGACTTTTAGCTTCTTCATTCCTGTGCTTATCTAAACTCTTAATGCTTCTGAGTGAAAATTAGGAATTATTGTTTAACGTGATGTGTAGAATAGGAAAATGGGAATGGGGAGGCAGAAAATCAGATCCGATTATCCTTGGCAAGAGCCCAATGAGGAGAAAATATAACTGTAAATATGATGATGTTAAAAGTAATCCATGACTGGAAGAGCAAAGAAAATGACATGAAGTAGTTCAGTTGAGAATAATACATGTGAACTTTGCATTAGTAAGATTATTCCTAACCAAAAGGAAGCTCAAAGAGGTAGCTCCTAGAAAGGGAGTTTCAATCACTTAATTAGAAAGAAATCTTTTGCCCTTTATGGACTGGAATTAGGAGGGTGCTGTTTTCACAGGGTCATAGCAGTTAAATGAAGAAACATTCTTACATCTCACAACTTTCTTACATATTTCAGCTCTATGTGGTTTGTTGTTGTTTTTTTCTTTTTTTTTTTTTTTTGACTGTTTTTAAACTGCTTGATGAGGTGAAAAAGTCATTAGAAAACCAGTTACTGTGACTGTTGTGCCACAAAAACTTACCCAGAATACACACCCCTAATCTTTAACAGCTCTAACAGGGAGACTAAATTCACCAAGAAGGCTTGTGGGTAAAACCTAAAATAATAGAATATCCTAAGCTGGAAGAGACCCAAAAGGATCATCGAGTCCACCTCCTGGCTTCACACAGAACTGCCCAAAATTCAAACCCTATGTCTGAGAGTGCTGAACCTTGAATTCTGGTAGCTTGGAGCCATGCCTGCTGCCCTGGAGAGACTGTTCTGTGCCCATCACCCTCTGGTGAAGAACCTTTTCCTAACACCCAACCTGACCACCCTCCCCTGATGCAGCTCTGTGCCATTCCCTTGGGTCCGTTCGCTTATCTCTAACTGTCTGATACCTGGTTACAGACGACATGGATATTCTGTTTGTGATCTTTCTTAAAGCTAATGCTGGACTGTTTGTATAAACTTGAGGAGTTTGCTTTACTTTAAAAAAAAAAAACAAAAAAAACTATAATACCTATGAAATGATTGTAATGGAGTTAATGCAAAAAGTCTTTGGACTTTTTAGTTTAGTGAAGCACTATTCTTTGTTCTTTTAAGGTGTCAGTCGTGGATATATCAGATACACATAGACAGAATAGGCTTCTAAGGTTATATAAACCCGTCATTTCATTTACAATTGCATGTGCAGTCTTCACTACTGTGATGGAAGGGTTTTGTGATAAAAATAGCCTTTAAAAAGAAAAAAACACTTTTTTTTTTTTAGTTTGGTAAGGAATTGAATCAAATCCAGCAAAATTAAAAATGTTTTAGGCTTTACAAAGAGGGAATATGTGTCCTCAGATAGAAAGGTTTCTTTTTTACATGTTCTGTAACAACATATAAAAGGAAGTGACTGAACCCTATCCCGGAATGAGTGATGTGGATTCTCTCCTTTTATTTGCAAAAGAGATTTAATTGCAAATTAGTCAGATCAGTTTTTTAACCTTGTGGGCTAAAGACACATCCTGAAGAATGAGGATCTGAACCTGTTGCCCACCGCTGAGGGTAGTATTTAGTCCCACCAATGTGTAAAAGAACCACTTCAGTTTCTACCCCATATAAAACTGTCTGAAAAAAATTTGGAGATTGTGAGGACATTACAGCTAGGAGTCAATCATTTTACCTTTCTGCAACAATTTTTGAGATTTTGTGTTCTTGAAGTTTGAAAATTGAATATTAAGCAAAACTATTCTTTTTTGCAACAGTTTTACAATGTTCATGTAACTTTCAATACTCTGTACCTTTCCCTGTTTACAGAGCAATGTGTCATAACTTCTCAACAGAAATGCTTAAGTTACTAAACATTAAATCCTTTAAGTTAGATTAAATATTTTATTAAGTAGTAATTTATTGATCGAAGCTCCCCTTTTTGTGCGCTAACAGTGATGAATAGGAATTAGACTCTGGGATGATCTTCTCACAGACGCTTTACTAATTCCGTGGCTCTTGATGTATTGCATATTCTAAGGTAATAACCTACTCACATAAAATTATGACTCTTGCCCTAATGAAGTTTCCGGAACTCAAAGGAGTCTTCCATGTCCCTTTAAAAATTGTAGATTTGTCCTGTAAGTATGCATTTAATAGGAAAGTGTCAGTATCTCAAAGAACATTCTTAAATAGATGACTACAGCATATCATTTTAAGAATGTGTCTTTAAAACTAAGTGTTATAACAGAATTTCATTTGTAAACCATTATGTCCACCCTTAGTGGTACTAGCTCTTTGTGGGTGTAGACTACTTGCTTCTTTGGAGTCATGATTTAATGAGTAGAATATGAAAATCAGTCTTCAAGACTAATACACAATTTAAAGTAGAATGACAGCTGAAAAAGGGCAGGGACAGAATGGGATAAAAGGAAGGAAAAACAGGAGTAAAACCATACAGATGTACTATGAAAGTCAAAAGAGATTTCTAGCTTCAAAAAAAGGAAGTATTGCTGCTATTTCATTGTGGCTTTTTTTTTTCCCATTCCAGCCACTTCTGAGCAATATGTTCCACATTGAAGAATGATGTTAAGTAGTAATTCAGGGTTGGTTTTTACTCACAGTGTTCAGGCATAACATAAGAATTCAGTATCTGAAGTTAAGACAGGCATTTATTTAAGTGTGCCATAGAACACAACGCTTAAAAATGCAATTATAGTGGAAGAATTCCATTATTCCCTTTGAATGTAGGTTAAACATAATTCCAAATGTAAATTTTTGAAACCTTCAAATATTTGTCTCATGTCGTAGCTGCTCAGGGAACCACAAAAAGAAAATAAATTTTTAGTTCATCTCAAACAGTGTAGGATCCAGTTTAAAATGTTACTATCGAAGTGCCACTCACCAGCTCTTCAAGTTGCTGTGTGTAATTAGTTTCTATATCCTGACAGGAAAAGCAGAATCCGTTATACTACTGCTTACCTTTAAAGTTAAAATTGGTATAAAAATGAAGAGTTCATTGAAAGGAAATTGAAAGGACCATCTGCAAGGGTAAAGTATGTTCAGATGTAATGGTGATGCTTTAAAAATATCTTGTATGAGGCTCAGTAATAGTCAACACCACTATGTCAAAATAGGTTTTAGAGAGGAAAAAAATGTCATTAAATAGAAGAGACCAAGAAAATACTAACAAATATTAAGGAGGTCCAAGAAAATAAACCAGAAAAATCTATACACTATGCTTAAATATAAAAGTGTTATGGCATTCCAAGAAGATCTCGAAAAACAACGTGCTAAAAGCACAAAACTATAAAAATATTTGTTTTCAATGCATAAGTAAGAGAAAGCCCTACGGAGGAAAGGCCAAATGAATGCATGTTTTTATGTACATGTTTTATGCAGCATGAGGGAAGAGTTTGGGCTCTCTCTATGTGAAGACACTCAGTACAGGCTGTGTGTGAGAAGGGAAAGAACAAATGAATCATGACAATTTCTCAAGTGTTAGACTGTTAGGTCTGAAAATATATGGCTAAGTGAGGTTTAAAGAGCTTTTTTAAGGGGAAATAATGCCTTGGAAATCTGACCCTTTTTTTTTTTTTTTTTGAAGTAGAGAGGAAATAGATGGATATTTTCAGTGACAGGCCTGAAATGCTGTGTATTTGACCTCAACCCACACAGCTGTTATTTCTAAAACAGTGGAGTTGTATCATCAGGAAATTCTGTAGTTACAGTTAGGATACAAAAGCTTGCATCAATGTTTCTTAAGTCAGTGGTCATCTTAAAACTAGGCAGTGCCCTCTAGCGTGGGAGTACACCGGATGATGTGACCTGCAGGGTGACCTACAGAGGAGCAGTCACACCATCCTGGTGCCCCCTGCAAACAAGAAGCTGTTCGGTTCTTTCTGTTACACCCAGTATTCAAAGAACTGAAATGTCAACTCATGGCAGAGGTGCTGAAATAAAATAAACAGAGGAGATTATTAAAGCAAATGACAGCTCAAAGCATGACAGGTAGAGGAGAGAGGAGTGTGAGGTGGGGCTTGGAGGGAGGACTAGCTAACACAAAGTTAAGCTGATGATCAGTGATCTTTAAAGGATTTTGCTACCCAGCATGACTTTTGACATCAACTGGAGTATTCTACAAGAGTAGAAAACAGTTCAGATAACAATTGACTCTCCAAAGGGATGGACTGTGAAACTATTACTGTAGTTATGCTTGAGGAGGTCTATGTTAGCCCCTTTATCTACTTTTTGCCTTTATTAAAAAACAGCATTTCTAAACATTTGATTCATAATTGCAAAAAAAAAGCAGCTTATGTTGCCAGAAAAGCTAAGGTATTTTCCAGGTTTTATTAGTAAGGATTATAGCCAATGTGTTTTATTTGTTTATTTTACTTATTTACAGTAATGTCCTTAAATGTAAGTCTTATTCTCAGTGCTGCTATTACAGTCCTGGACAGCCAGGCAGGGATAAGTTCCTCTTAGGGAATGGCAGAAGGTCAGCAGTATAGAATGGCAGAAAAATGTTGAAAGAATACACAATAAACTGTCATTATTCGTAAATGTAAAGTAATGTACATGTTAAAAACAGTTTTCCAGTGACATCCGCAGGGGTGTGCTGTGTTCGTGGTTTTATCACTCAAGAATGAGATCTGTGAATTATATTAGGTTGTGCTCTGAAAATGTCACCTCAGTGCTGAGTAGCTATCAAGAAAGCAAATATGACATTAAAAATTATAAGGAAAGAAGTAAAGAATGAAAGCAAAGATCATTATACCCTTGTATAAATCTATTGCCTTCATCTTGAATCCTGTATGCTCTTCTGGTGTCTCATAAAGGACAAAAAGCTAGAAAGGGTACAGAGAAAGGCAGCACGAGCGATCAAAGGTATTGAATGGTTTCAGGACAAGGGCATGTCTAAGTACATCAGGACTTCAGCCTCGGTAAAAATGACTAATAAGGGGGAAGGTGGGAGAGGAGATTTTAAAAGTGAATGTCATGAAAGGAAGTTCACTGTTTCTCATTATTAAAGTATGAGGAGTGAAATTATCAGGTGGCAGGTTCAGAACGTACTGAGGATGTACCTATTTCACTGCATGTAGCAACTTATGAAGCTCTTTGGTAACAGATACTGATTTTGACCAATGCTTAGAAGGATTCCAAAAAATCAGTTTTATAAATTCATGGGAAAGAAATCCTACAAAACAACTCTGCAAAAAATTTACTTCTGTTCAGAAGGTCCTGGCTAAAAATATCAAGCGTATTTTCAAGAGTATTAGAATGGTAAGCTGAAGGTGTATTTTCCCTGCCACTGTACAAAAACCGAATACAGAGTTGTTCTTTGTCTCTGAAGTCATGCAAGTTTGGGCATAATCCAGAATATAACTCCTGCAGTCTGTGCTAGCAGGCGAACAAAGAGAATTTATTTATCTGCTCCAGTATAAAATACCACTGTGCCTTATGCTCCAGCTTGGAACTGTTTCAGAGGAGAGGGAAAGCAAACTGCTATCACTGATAATGCCTTTGATTGTTTTTCAAACAATGCAGGTTCAAGTTCCTTATGGCTTTTCTAGAACTATATTAGGTATTTACAAAGGGACTGGAAATATCTTCTGTCTGGGGTTTGTGCAGCTTTAAGCATGTTTATATGGATCATGATATAGGGACATGTATAATTGACATAAAAAAAAAATCGTCTTGACTTGTTTCCTTCCAAAATTCATGCATTTTAGAGTCACAAGAGTTTAAAATATAGTTGGAAGAATATAGACAAAACCCTTGAGACAGTCTGAAAACAGAACCTAGCCTGCTTTCCTATAATCATGCGCTGTGGGCTTTAATACTTCAGTCATATATCTACAAAGGTTACAGTGAATTCGGTCCTCTAGCAATTGAAGGCTCATTGCCTGTGAGCAGACCTAGCATGGGAGAAAATTAGCAAGTGTAACTTGTCTTGCTTGACTTCTTCGTGCTAACCTGGGAATTTTCAGGATGTTTTCTGCACTGTTTTGTCTGAGGGTTGTTTGAGGCAGTACAAGAGGTAGGCTATTTTTATGTTGTGTTATTTTTATTTTTTTTATATTTTTCTGAACATGGAAAAGGGGAAAAAAGAATTATCAGTTTATCTGACACGACTTCTCCTATAGTAGTCTGAAGAAACGGAGTCAGAAACAAAGTGATTAAAGTCATACTGTTGTCTTTCACCAGCTAAAAAAAGCTTTGGTTGAATAGGAGAACATTTGTAATGTTGGTCTTTTAGCTAGAATTTCCCCAGCTAATTCAGGGGAACTTTTAGCAAGTCTGACAGAGCTAATTCCCACCTTGTAACCTATCTTTCCTACCCTAGTACTAGAGAAGGAAACAGGTAAGAATCTCTTGAGCAGTTGCAGACAGGTTTAGTAAGACGGGAGGAAGATTTAGCTTTTCTTGTTTCTGTTTTCATTGTCCTGTGTGAGTTCTCTGTGAGAGCAGAGGATGATACAACTGTGTCCAGCTTTGGGTTTTGCATTACAAGAGAGAGACTGGCAAACTAGAACAAGTCCAGCTGAGGCTGGAGAGGCTTTAGGAGCTGAATTCTATGATTCTCAGCAGTGGCCAAGATAACTGGCCTTTTTCAATCTGAACAGGAAAATGCTAAAGATGAATGTACACTGATTAAGAGCTAATTGTAGCTGGATGGAGCTGTGCTTGTACAGCAGGCTGCAACAAGGGAAACTGGACAGAAGGAAAACTCAGCTTTGAGAATGGTCATACACGCTGGAGGAACTTGCTTAGAAAGTCTGAAAAATCTCCATCCTGGGAGATTTTCAGAGTTTGGCTGGACAAGCTGTGAGCATCCTGACGTAACTTTTAAGCTGCATTTAACTTTGAAGTTGGCCCTGCTCTCAGCAACAGGTTGGACTGGATCACTTTAATAGGTTTGTATCCAACTTAATAGTTGTGTGTGTGAGCTTATGTAGCTTATCTCTTTATAGCTTACAGAAAACACACAACTTTCATGTTGCCCTTGGACTTGAAATCAGTTTGCAAATCTTTTCTTTTTACTGGGGTAAAAATCCATGATTCTGTAAGTGCTGCCTCTCTTTGGCAATTAAAGTAGTTCTGAGTGAGTTTTAAAGTGAATTCCCGTAAATTAGTACTGTATTCCTGCGAATGTATTCTCCATTGAAGAATATTGACAGTCTTGACACATAAATGCCAGGAATGAACATCTTCCTGGTGTATTTTGTGAACTGCAGCATCATCTGTTCCACTCTTTAAAAGACAAACAACTTTTGCACTGGTTTGACAAAGAAATGTTTGTGGATTTTTGTGTGGATTTTCTCTTTTGTTAGTGTTACATTTTGCAGGAAGAAAAGTTTCTTCTGAAAATTAAGTGGACACTGGCAAAATATCTCATAGTTTATTCCAGGATCATTCCAGGAATAAAGATTCAGCTGCTTGGTCTGTCAATCCATCAATCTTTCTTTTTATCTTCCTTAAGAGACAAGTGCTACGTTTGCCCTTGTGTAGTCCTCCGGGATGTTCTCTGTCCTCCAGAAGCTTGTAGTGATAATCAGAAATTGTTCTGTCTAGTTTCTCTAAGGTGAATATAATAAGGCCCAGTCAATTTTAACATGTCTATCTTATCTAAATATTCTCTAATGTATTATTCACATACTTCAGTTTGAGGTCCTTTTTTTCTTCTTTTTTTTTTAATGTCTGGGCAAGATTCACCATTTTTGGAGGGATGGATGGAGGAGATATAAAGGGATTAGATGATTCATTTTCATTTTTTCCTATTTCATTTATCTTGCCTCTGACCTGTTTTCTTTTTTTAATTTATCAAGTATTTTACAGTTGTGCATTTTGTTTTTTTATCCTATGTAATTTGAAAATCATTTTATCTTCAGCTCTTTTTCTTGTATGTTTTTCTCTTCTGTATTACTCAGTTTTATCTGATTTTTTTTCTTTCTTTTTGATCACTTTTTGACAGCCAGTCATTGGAGATTTCCAAATGCAAGCATAATAGAGCGCCTGTTTCCTTTCTTTTGGACAATTTGTGCATTTAATATAATGCACAAAATCTTCAGTAACTGCTAGCATATTTGCACATGTTTATCTTCAGGTCGTCTTTCAAAATGATATTTAACCAGTCTCCAGAGTTTGCTGAAATGGTTGGTTTTTGATTGTGGTGGTGCAATGGGAGATTGTTTGTTTTATTTCTGTAGCTGTCATGTCTCATTTTTCCTAGTGTTTACTGCTTTCCCCAGAAGACCTTTGTATTGTTAATCCATTCTTTCCTGTTTGATAGCATCAAACCTAAAATAACCACTCCCATGGTAGCTTCTTAACTCTGAAATGAAAAGTTGCTTCCAATGCAGTGTGCACATGAATTAACTGACTTAATTTTCTCATGTGGTACGTAACTATGCAAAATACCTGTGATAGCTCCTTTAGATGTTCTTAAAGTTTCTCATTAACAAAAACCAAACCGTTCTCTGACCACACATAAAGAAAAATATATGGTCTTCCTCACTTCTTGGCTCAGCGTAGCAGGACCTTTAAAGCATCATATCTGTTCTTTTCCTTTCTTATCCCACATACTGAGATTTATTTTTTGATCATTTTTCATATGTTTCTCTGCTTAATAGCATATATACATGTTCTGAAACTAAGCATATTTTCACTTTTATTCCGTTGTCAGAGATTGCTTAATAAGCGATCTGTCCCATACATTTATGACACAAAGCTCTATAATGCCAGTTATGTCTTAACTTGTGAATTAACATCTCCTTATTTTTCTTTTTTTTTCTGCTTGATCTTAGCATGTGTAGGTCCCTCTTGTGTTCACTGAGTTACTGTACCGTTCTTTCTGTGTGCCCAAGGAGTCTGTGACCCATTCAGTTAAATACTTTCAGAGTCTTTGATAAGTTTTGTAACCAGCAGGATATCTCTGTAGTGCTGTATTGATGTAAACATCTAACTTAGTTAATTAAGGATCTTTGTTCTGCTAGTCCTGTTGGTGACAGTACCAGCTTAACTATTACTTGACCATACATTGACGGATTTACTTTTTTCAGTGCAGCTTTTTCTGCTGCACAGTATAATTTTGATGTGCATTTGGCTTTAGTTCAAGAGTTCTGGGTCTCTTCTGATCACAGCCTACAGTTGTGCCATTCAACTTGTCTTTCCTGATCATGAAGTCATATCTTTAGGTCTTTGTTAACCTTTCATCCACCAAATACTTGGAGTTTCCTATAAATTTGAAACTTTGAAAACTATAGAACTGAAGAAACACTCTACCGAAGGGAGTTTCAAATGTACAGAAACTTGTTCTGGTAAAGGAAACTGCCGGAATGTTCTTAGTGGATCAGGAAGTGTTCTTTAGATGTCCTGCCAACATGGTTTCCCCATGTAGAGGAAGAAGGCTCTCATTTCTCATGTGTTTGCTGAAGTCTTTTGGTTCCAAACATGGCCAAAATACCAGCTGACTGATTGATTTGTTTGGTTTTTTTTCTGTTCTTTTTTCTTCTTCTCTGTGTCTTGCACATGTAAACATTCCGTCCTCCTCAGAGTTATTTTGGGATTCCCCTAAGATGGCCACAGTGTTTCTAGGAGTGGCAATTTCAGAATAGTTGGTTGCCTTCACCTTTGCTCTGCATAGTATTTATAGACTTTATCCAAAGCTCTAAGGCATCTACAAATGTTTCCTCAACTGCTTTGTCCTTTTGTACTAAGTACATACTTTAGATAAGAGTAAGAACCTGTAATGGTAATAATCCTATGGGTTTCTACCATAAGCAGTTAAAAATATATCCAATACTCAGTGTAGATAAAACCTGGATGCTAAACTCTTAATTTTCAGCACTATTTTTCTTACCTTTTTTTAATGCATCTATAACTAATTCTTATACCACACTCATTTGTGTTCTGTTGTGCAATTTAAAATTGCCAAGTGCTCTTTTATTTCTGGGCTATTGATGCACTCATCATCCACCATAACATTGTCTTTGCCCTTTGAAGAACCATTCGTTTTGATAAATCAGATTATTCTCTCTGTTAGGATTATCTAAATACACACACACACACACACACACACACACACACACACACACAAAAGAAAGAAAGAAAGAAAAGAAAAATAAGAAAAAAAAGATTCTAGTTAAATAAAAAGCATGTGAGAAGTGAAGAGAAGCAGCTGCAGTCCAGCACAGGGGCAGAGGAATCTGAAGATCTCTTCCATCTCATGGCAGAAAAAAAATCCAAAGGGACGGGAATTCTGAGAACACAGGCTTCTGCCAAAGAGACCCTTCTATTGCAGGATACAAGATAAAATAGTAAGTGCGTCTTGGATCACAGATAGATCTATATGTTGTTTTGGGATTTCAGTTAGGGACAAACACATCACAAAAGTTTTTTGAGCCCATTAAACAGAATTGTATTTCAAAAGAAAGCAAGCACGTGTCTAATGCCAAGGCATTTCTAGATTCCATATCACAGTGTTTTGAGCGCTTTGTGGCCATCCTGACCTCTATCTGCAGTTACAGTACTTCAACTAAAGTAAGTTATTGCTACTTTTGAAAGAACAAGAATTTTCAGTAAATTTTTTCTGTAAAAGCTGTCACAATATTACTCTCTATTATTAGATGTCAAAACATTTTAAAGCTGTTGAAATTATGAAATTAAGGCTCTTAATCATACGCTCTCCCTTTACGTAATTTTAGAAAAAAAGAGTAATTAAATTTAGATTAGGAATTTAATAATCCAATCTTCAGCATAGATTTTAGAGGTTGATAGTTGTAGTATAATAATAAAAGTCCATTAAAAAAAAAAAAAGAGCATTAGCAAATATGCATTTATCTAATTTTTTTTTTTGCCAGATTTTATTCTTCCACTTGACAGAGCAGAAGAAGCTGCTACGGATCTTTAGTCTTTTGGTAATGCAGCATAGTCTTGAGATTCATCAGACTGTCAGATCTGTGAACCCTAGCCACATTTGAAGGGTGTTTAATAATTCAAAAAGGAAGTTTCCTTGTATCTTCACAGTAAAAGATGGAGTTACTGGTTAGTCCCTGCTATTAACAAAGTACTCAGTATGTGAAAGATTGAGTTTCAGGTATTCGGTAAAACACCAAATATTTTTAAATTCTTCTACTACTCATAATATAGAATTTTATTTCTGTATTCTTTGTTAAATATTTTACATTGAAAAAGTCTTTCTAAGCAGAGAATTAGTATCAATTTCTGAAACTTTGTGAGAAAGTCCTATATATAGTGTATTTTTTTGGTTTCATATTAGAAAAAAATCTATAAAATTGGTTCCAAATGATAGGTTTTTAGAAAATTTTATGTATATATCATATAATCTTGCTGGTACATTAAGCAGCACATTTCAACCTCAGCTGCTTTTTGACAACAGAAATTGATGGTTGTTAGGACCTTCCTGTCTTTTGCTATCAATTATGCAGACATGTTTTCCCATAACAAAGCCAGTCGTTTTTATGGAGCATAATTTGTGAGATACAAGTAATTTTAGCCAGACTCAGCAGTGGGCTATAAATAAAGCACTTTTGTGACAGCACTGTGATCAGTGCTAGACAACAATGCTGTAAAACAGTTGAGTGCTGTGCAGTGCTTGCCTCAAAAGGCTTCAGCATGACTGGTGTGGCACTTTTAGGAGTGCTTGTCAACTTGTCTTCTGCCCTGAGTGTAGGAAGAAGTTGGGAAGAAGAAAGTAAATGTGGGTTAGCTGTGAATTTCTGCAGAAAAACATGGTTTTCTGAGAGGGAAATTTTATGGACATACCCCACTTAGTGAATCAGTTATTTTTATAAATATGAAGTAACATTCAAAAAGACATACAAGTATCTGGGAGTAAAACTCTTTAATTATAATAAAGGAATAAATATGCCACTTTGTGGAACATTTACTATTGGAACTACATTGTACTTTTGGTGTCCTTTCTTAACACAGGATAAAGTAGCTTGCCCGTTGCATTTGAGAGAAGACAGATGGGTTGTCTGAGACAAATTTTTTCAGCACTAGAGAAGACAGTAACAATGGTCAGGGCTGGATGAGTCACTCCAGTGGCCTGCAAACCCCTCACTATTGCTCTTTTTTCTTAGAAGGATCCAAACATAGGCACTTTTATCAAAGAATCATAGACTGGCTGAGGTTGGAAGGAACCACTGGGCATCATTTGGTCCAAACTCCCTGCCTGAGCACGTTGCTAGGAACCATGCTGAGACAGCTTTTGAGTATCTCCAAAGACAGAGACTCCAAAACCTCTCTGGGCATACCTGTACCCACACTCTTTAAATATTTATGCACACTTCCTGCACACATTCCTGCACACATATGCACATTTATGCACACATTTATGCACACTTCCTGCATTTCTGTTTCGGTTTTCTGGCAGTTTTTCCATCACTGAGCTCCACTAAAAAGAGCCAGACTCCATCATTGCATCCTTCCTTCAAGTACTTCTCTACATGGATGAGATCTTCCTGAGCCTTCTCCAGGTTGAGCAGCCCCAGCTCTCTCAGCCTGTCCTCATGTGAAAGATGCTCCAAATCCTTTCATCATCTGTGTGGCCCTATATTGGACTCCTTCCAGTGTGTTCACTTCTGACTTGAACCGGGGAGGCCTAGAACTGCACATAGCACTCTAAATGCAGCCTCACCAATACTGAGTAGAGGGGATCACCTCTCTTGGTCATGCTTTGCCTAGTGCAGCCAAGAATACCGTGAGCCTTCTTCAGCAGTAAGGGCACTCTTGTTAAACTTGGTGTCCATCAGGTCTCCCAGATCCTTTCCTGCAGAGCTCCTTTCTATCTAAGTGGTCCCCAGCATGTCTTAGTGCCTGGAGCTGCTCCTTCCCAGATGCAGGACTCTGCATTTCTCCTTGTAGCCCTCCATGAGGTTCACCTCTCCAGCCTGCTGAGGTCCCTCTGGATGGCTGCACAGCTTCTGGTGAATGAAGTGGCTGGGCTCCAGAGGAAGTGATGATGGGCTTCTGGATGTTTGTGTCGTATCAGGCCACATTGGGATAAATACCTGTTTTAATATGAAAAACCTGGAAGTCTGAAATTGTCCTATAACATGGTACAGAAAAATTGTAGTATCTGCTCTATATGGTCCATCCTGGCTATAAGGCTTCCCAGCCAAAGGACAGACATCACTTCTTTGCTTTGGAGATTATACTGAATCCTGCAATCTTTTTTGGAAAAGTAGTTGTGGTAGGGATCCTTTAGAAGCCTTGGCATAGATATAGCACAGTGCTTGATTTATTGTATAGTTTATTTACTCTTCAGATGTAAAGGTAATAGTCTTGGCACACTCATGCTTTTGTTTTCCAGGGTACAATTTTTTTTCTTCCAATTCTGCAAAAACGTGAATAATCCTGGCTTCCATTAACTCAGTTGTTCATTTTTAATAGAACATGTGCCTTTATGTTTTGATGTGCTTACTGTTCATTTGCTGTTACAGAAACAAGGACAGGGCTCATTAAGTATCGCTAAGAGGTAGGATACCATGAAATTAGTAAATGTAGTAATTTCCCATTTGTGTTCTCTTATACCATTGATAAAAGTGAAGCGCAGAAGAAAGCTGAAGGTTTTTAACCATGTCGGAAAAAAATGCTACTGTGAATAAACTGATGCATTCAGAGTTAATTTTCTCCTTTCTTTCACAGTGGCATCTCTGTAGCTACAGATGAACATGAATATTTTGTTATTCAAGAGTAATGACATTAATTTTTCTGGATAAGTTGAAGTATATTTTTGGGCCTACATTTCTAAAGCCACCCTCTAATTTTTAAAAAACTTTTTTCCTGGATCATTACTTAGCCAGAGCTTTTAAACTTTTCACTTAATAAAATGTGATACAAGAAAATGTTACATTTATATGTTAAGTAATGCTCAGATTGGCCCTGTCAGACCTACTTTTCTAGTGTGACAGGTAGCATAATCACCCAGATCAATGAGCTAGAGCTAAAAATACTGAGTCTTACCAATGTCACTGTCAGCTCAGTCTTGAATTCTTTATTTTCTTCAGAATTGTACATTTCTTTTTAATTTAACAGCTACTTCTTCAGAACAGCTCTCATCTTATGACAATAGCTGAGAAAAGGGGAAGGTTAGACTCCAAAAAAAACCACGTTGATTCTGCACAACTGTTTAGAGCTGAGTGTTTTCATATTATTTAAATATGAATTTGAAATAGTCCATTTGAAATCATTGAATGTAAAACATGCTAAAACAGATCTGACTGATGAGGACAGCTTCATAGTGAAAAAACTGATGAGATCAAGGATAAACCTCAAGTAATGTTTTTTAACATCTACCTGTCCCTTCCTTCAGTTATGGAAGAGTTGAAATTTCTTTTCCTTTTCAAAAGTTCCGTTACTCACTGTTCCCTTATTTGTGATTAAACAGGGCTAATGGTTTGACGTGTGTGCTCTAATATAGAGATCCTGATGCCTGATGTGTTTGTTTGTTTTTGTTTGTTGTTGTATTTTTTTTAATGCTGATCTGTTATATTGAGAGGACAAGGCACCATTTCCTTGCTGTAAATGTACAAAGACATTCAGCAGTGTCTGTGAAATGGTGGTGCTTATGACCTTGGGGAAGCCTACATGTTTCTTTATCTATTGTATACCTTGAGAGGGTATGGGAAATTAGGCAGGGAGAGCTAACTTAATAAGGTTAAAGGAGCAGTGGTCTTATTTCTTTTATGAAAATGGTACAGTAGGACTTATGACAATAAGTACAGTACGTACGAGAACAAGTTATGGCTTTACAGTGTTTTCTAAACCCATGTAACATAAAAATATTATTGCAGTATTAAACTACGTAGAGCACATATTTGTATGTACAATAAAGTAAATTCCTAGACTAATAGGGAAATTTTATCTAATGAATTCTAGGTCTGTGTTGAACAGTTTGGATTATGTTTTATCTCTGTCTTTCTCTAGTTTATTTTGTGTGTTGTGAAAGTAGTTACACAATTATAAGAACTCTATAAACTATAGCTCTATAGTTGTATTGAGTATTTATTGTGGAGACAGCACCAGCCCATAAAAGCAAATTGTATTCTGTGTTTGTGTGTCAACAGACACCCACAAAAATTCATATATATATATATATGTAAATATTTCCCTAATTCATTAAATCATCATATTCTCCTCATGAAACATCGTTCCTCTCTAGAAGAATTACAGACTTTCCCAAGGTTCTGAGAGAGCAATTAATTCTTCGTCATGCAAGCAAAACCCATTTTTCATGAAAAGACATTGATTTATACATTTCAAACTGAAATCCTTTTTTTTTTTTTAATTGGTGTCTTTCTCTATCCTGAAATTATTTGATCACCAAACTTTGAGAGGATGGGTAGGAAAACAGAGATCTAGACCTTGCCTACAACTCCAAACTGTCTATTTGTTTGTGTGTTGTTAAATTGATTGTTAATGATTTTGCAATGAAGACAATCTGTAAAGTGGCCAGGGAGCAAGCTGTGGAGACACTCCCCAATGTGACAAAGAAGGACTCAGCATGGTGTGTGGTTGGTAGTGGCAGACTGGTTCACTGAGACACATCTGGAGCACAGTAGGGATAACGTGATTAAAGACAGCGCAGGGATATTTTATGAGTGCTTGTCCTGATGACTGCACTGTTGTTTAGAAGTAACTGACCCAACTTTAAACAAGCCAGCTGCAGCATGCAGTGAGGTAAACGAGCTCACGTTCCTGAGGTGCCTGAGCTGCTTTGAGTGCCTACAAAGTTGTGTTTATTTGAATGTTAGTTTGAGTTTCTCTTGCTGGAGAATGGACATTGAAAACAGTAGCAAGAAGAGTTGTTAAAACGTTCAAAGGCAGACTGAAGTCTGATTTTGACTCAAGCCTGATCCAACTCCTCATTAAAGTCATGCAGTGATAACGTACAGTGCCTACTTGATAATCAACCAAGTGGCTGAGCTAGTTAATCCTACTAAAACCATACTTTCAGTTGTTTTTGTTTTTCTTTCTGTGGTTATCTTTTGTAGTAGAATAGACTATTACATAGATAACTTTGGCACTGTGGTGCTAAATTTGCTATTACAAATTTTTTTTTGGCATACTTTTAATAGTATATGTAGTACCTCCAGGAGTTCATAAATAACTGCAGTATATTTACATGAAGCAGTATTTGGTAGACCAGGAAATCTTGAATCTGTTTGTAAAATATGTCACTATCCAGCAAGTAAGTTTGTATGTATGCATGGATGTTGGACAGCCTAAGTGTGAGATTCCATAGATGCACTGTTAACAACTCTCTTCAATAAACAGTAGGAAGTATCAGTGGTATCCTTGTACAACATTGGCTGTATGAATTATTCATCATTCCTGTTAAATTCAGCGTTTTCATAGAGTAAAGCACTTACTTTACACTAAACCTAAAACATGCTGGCTAAAAAATGCCTATTTCAAATTATGCCAAATGAATCTGAACTTCTGACATTTAATAATTGGCTTTTTAATGCAAGCAGTAACTTGGTCTAAAATCACTAGGTCACATCATAGCTGTAAGCAACACACGGGCAGCATGCATATTCTGTTTCTTTTACTTCTTTCATTAAATTTTCTGAAATTAATTTGAAATGTTTTATAATATATTAAAGTTAAGAGCTGATTATGGATGACCTTGTAATAGTAGTTTTGTAGTAAATGGACTGAAAGTCATACGTAGCATGGATAAATCTGATTTATATCATTAAAAGAACCCTGTTCTATTACTGAAGATAAAGGAGGATGACAAGATGGAAAGTTGGTATTGATTTACCAGTATATGACAGTAATAACAGAATAATTTTTAAAGGATTTATCTTGTGGATCATTCAGTGTTGATGTGCAATGCTGAACTTGAAAGCTTAAGGAAATTGTTTTTGTTGTTGATGTTTCAAAAAGAATCTTCCCCATCTTTTCAGGATTTGTTTGATTGTAGACAAATTACTTATTTCCTCCCACAGATATAAATATTAGAATTTGCGTTTCTTCTGTTTGATACACACCATTAGACTCTTCTGTAAAAGTAATTTGTCACTATATTTAAGCCATGAGTCAGTAAGTCTCAGTTGAGAAATGAACTTTTCTCCTGTCACACATCATATCAATTCTAGTTTGTCTGAATTTCTAAAAATCCAAATTTTGCATAATAAAATTTAGATTCATACTTAGAATGAGTAGCTGGTGCATATGAAAGTAGATACATGTTCATATTGAGCACACGTTATCTTGAGATATCCCTCAATAGTTTCAAGATTATGGCTCAGTGTACTTCATCATCCATCCAAAAGGATTTTGTTATTTAATTACACTGTGTAGTTGCCTAAAAAATAAATCCATGTCCTAGACGTCAGATATCAGATCTGCATCTAAAATATTGCTTTTATTTAACCAGTTGTAATGCAGACTCCACATTCTTAACTTATATTCACACTAGATTATTTCCTAAAATTTAATCATTTTCTATTGTCTATTTCAGGAAATAAATTGGCAATACTGCTTAGTTTTCTTATTTGATATAACCGTAATTAATTATTTGATTAATTTTCATGATTATACAAAGACTTTCCCAGATGAATTGCTCTGAATCATTCTGAATTGGAAAAACCTGTTTTTCTGGAAAAAAAAAGGTGGGTTTTTTTTTTGCCTTTTCTGAGGCAATAACAATTTTCTCTTCAGCCTTTAAGAAAGTGAGGTCACCACATTTAAGAAATAATTACGCCCTTTGCCTTCAAACATGACAGAATAAATAGAGTTCTTGAGAAGGTCAAAAGCTGTGGGTTTGCAGCATGGTTGTGTGATACAGCAAAACATCATTCTACATTTTTGTGAACTGTTTTGTATTTCAAGACCTTTGTTACAGGGGAAAAAAAAAGAACTATTAGAAAATAAATAACTGTAGTAAAGTAAGAAGGCTCTGCAGTGATTTAGAATTTTAGAGCAGAGACTGAATCTTCCAAAGAGATTACAATTCACTGGGGACAAAGAATCTATGGACTCTGACTTCAGCTACTCGTAACTTTGAACTGACTTAGCAAAAAGTTCTTGAGAGATACAGTTCTTCCTCTGAAAAGGCTTTGCTGCCACTCTGTGGAAGAAATATTTATTCCATGTAAAACATTGTTAAAAATAACACACCAGCTCAGTTTTCTCATCCCCAGCATCCACCCCGCCTCTCAAAAACCCCAGCTGAATAACTGCAAACTTAAAATAACAGTGTTGCTTAAACTAACAATATAATTTCAGATGCAGCTTTGACCTTAGTTATATACCCCAGGGTGGGAAAACAATGGTAATAACACGAAGAACAGGGTTTTAATAGAGGACTGCTAGAAATCCGTTGAAAGATTCATCCTAATGGTAAATGGCAGGTCCAGAAAAACAATTACATAGGAAACATCCTAAGGCACTGTCAATGCAGATATTAAGAGTAAATGGAAAATCAGTATTAAAAAAGAAATCATTCATTCTAGCAGATTGATTTTCTGTTTTCAATAGCAAATAGCACAGATTTCTGTGTAAACAATATAAGGCATGTCCAAGGGCAGGAATTCACCATTTATTTATTTTTGTTACTCCTTCCTTTTCCTTCCTCCCTCCCTCCTTCCCTCTCCTCTCTCTTTCCCTCTTTTCTTTTCCCTTCTTTTCTT
>JANHGO010000001.1:24741089-24781066 GCA_024606505.1 Aquila spilogaster | reverse complement strand
AACATTATCTTTAATGAGCTGTTTATTCTGTATTTTCTTTCAAAGTCTTTCAAGTAAAATCTGAAATCCTCTACTCTTTACCTACAGGAAGAATCTGGCCCTGTTTTCTCTTCTATAGGTGTGTTTAAGGTAATTGAAGACAGCAATTCCATAATCCCTCAACCTTTCCTTCCGCAGGCTTGGACAAGCCCCATTCTCACCTCCGAGGCCATGTATGACATAAGCTTAACTGATTTATGTAAAATCTGCAGATCGTCCTACTGTAACTTTGTGTAAGGAACTTGAAGATACTGTTTCCTTGAACCATATGTGAGTAACTGTTCTGTTCCCCCAGGTGGGTCTGTGGTTGCAGAAACTTGTTACCTGAATTGCCATCTACTGGATAGCAGTTCTGTGAGGGGGGGATTACCCTCTGCGAGTTAGGTCTGATTTTATTCTAAATACATGAAGAGTTAACATCTTTTGTAAGCTGTTAGGTATGTATAAGAGGAAGTAACCCACCAGCATTTGTAATCAGTTATTTTGAATGCCACTCGGTCCCAGTGGACATTCCCAATAGGCAGCTCTTGCCAGCATGTCAACTGGATGTCTTTTCTCTGCAATGCTGGAATTCCCCAAAGCCTTTGCCAAACATGCCTGTACGATCTGGAAAGTCCCAAGCATGGGGTGTGCTGGGGTGAGACCTCGGTGCCCCTGCTCTTTTTCAGAAGCTGCAAGGGCTGGAGCATCCTAGTACTCATCAGGCCAGCACTGCTGGCTGCTGGCTAAATGCATGAATTAATTCTCTCCTCGATCTTTATTAGCAGCTTTCATACAGCATTCCATAGTCTCCACAGCCCTATTAAATTCCCTGTGACAATTACAAGAATTTGCCTTCTGGAAAGACTAATTCAAGCAAGAGCTTTAATGAGTGTTTTTCCCCCTCCCTGTAGATCTGTGCTTAAAAATCCTCTCTCATGCTGATACAAAAACACAGTTGCAGATTATATCTTTAAAGATATAGTTATGTTAGCGTGCGTCGCAGGACTGAGTCTCTTATCAAGCTGGTAATGAATTCACTGTTTGCTGTTAAATGAATGCTCTGATTATTTTTCAATGCATTGCATTACATACATTTGCAATTCCATTCTCAGTGAGGCTCTGTTGGAAAATGTGCTGATATGAAAAAAATTATTTTCATGTTCTGCTATCATTTAGGAGTAAATGGAGTGTTATCTTCCACTTTTTTGTATAACACTGTAGACTAGCCATCTGCTCTAGTCACTGCTTTCATTACTAACAGGAGAATTTATTTTTAGGTTCATATAGTGTGTAATGCTCGTATATTGATGCTGCTCCTCAGTGTATGCTTAAAAAATTAGCTGTTCTTTATTACTGATGGAGAAAAAACCTATTCAAGAACAACAGAAGGAAAGCATAAACAAACTATCCTTATTTGAGGAAAATGCATGGTTTTACTTGGTAAGCTCCTTTACTAACAGCCCGGTGAAGCTGTTCATGCTTGAGGCGTTTACAGCTCAAGGAATCCTCAGAAACATGAGCGAGACATCAGATTATTCCTCGTTGCTTCTTAGCGAGCTGAAACAATGATCAGCCACCTACTAATAAAGAAACACCACGCTGCTGATTATAGGTTATCGTACGAGTTATCAGTGTGACCTCAATATTTCACTGCGATGCAAATTTTTAATTACTAATCTCGATTGGGTTATTTTTTTTCTTGCTGGTCTTGAGGCGCTGTAGTGGGGTGTAATTTTTCAGAAGGTGTGTTCATAGCGTGGTGTTAGTGCTATCCTGCACTGTTCAAGTGTTCCAAGCAACAAAAATGGAAATGCTTCAAACCATTAGTCACCGGTAATGAGGGTGCTTGTGGCTCTAATGTGAGAGGTTAAACAACGCTGTTCAGTGGTTGGCATTCTGGTTAGGATATTAGACAGCTCTGCAGCCCTGTGATATTTGTGGTGTAGATGATATGATGCGCTGTAAATAATTTGTCGAACAGCAAACAGTATGTTCATATAACATTGGCGTTGTCATGGTGGTAAATCTGTTTTTGTACCTGACTCTTGCTTAGCGTTAAGATTAACAAAAGCAACATTTTTAAGAAGAAAGCTCAAAAGACATTTTCGTGATGCAAGCATGCTTCTCAAAACACAGTTCATTTGTGCTAGTTGTTTAATTGACTGCAAAGCATAATTAAACGGCACCTCAAATGTACGTGGAGCTGCTGTGCTCTTCAAGGTAAGGTCGTAGGAATAGCAGATCATATATTCTCAAGAAATAAGTCTAAGAATCACTATCTCTAAATCAGGACTGTGTCTTTCAGCACATATTCTACTTGTCAAAACCAATTTTATGTATCTCTGAGTGAAGAGGTTTTTTTTCCCCTCACAGCCTTGTCCTATTTTCCCATCTTTATTTTCTCCTTTAATTTCTTCCCATTAATTTTCCCTCTGCCCCTCCTTGTGTTCATTACCTTCCAATGTGGATGACTGAGTGTCACCACTTTTGTATATCTTCTAGCCTAACTTCTGATTTCACTTCAATTGCCACAACTTTGGGGCACTTTAATTTAGTCTGATGCATACCATCACTGGAATTGTCAGTGTTACCATATAAAATATGGTGTCAGTCTCCTCTTGGCATACAGATTAGTTAGCATTCAGAGTTGATTCTTTGCATTTTAGAGGACCATTTAATAATTAGAGGAATCATGGAATCATTAAGGTTGAAGAAAACACAGTAAGGTCATCAAGTCCAACTGTCATCCCATCACCACCGTGCCCACTGAACCATGTCTACCCCAATAAATAGTCTCCATGAAATTGTGCTCCGTTTTTTTACAGCTGGAAGAAATAAGTTCTTGTCACTGTTGGTGAAGTTCATTTCAATGCTATAATCATATTAAGTGCCTTTAAATAGAAAGAATTTAAAACCTTTAAACTGTGAATAATAAATTTCATATATATTAACTGCTGTGTGTTAACAGTCTCCTGCACATAACCATCAGTGGGGCTGACTCCAACGTTTGGATTTTAAGTCACAAGCTTAACCGCTGTGTTTGTGCATATTCACCATCTTGGTATTTGATATGTAAATCTCAGGCTTTCACCACCGTGCATATTCCACTGCAAGTACTTCTCTGCCATAGTGCAAATCTCCTGTGAGCATAGCCTTGATGAATTTTTACAGATAGTTTTATTCCACTTGCATGGCTAAGACATTTCGTGTATGTGTGCCAAGCTGTCAAAACTGCAAGGATCTAAACGAGGCCAGAGCTGCCACCCTTAGGAAACAGCGAATGCAGAGATTTGAGGGCATGATGCTCAAGAGCTGTAAAATCCTGCTGCAGTCTAGTTTAGGTTTCTTTTTACTGAAGGATTGGAATGCTTAAGGAATGAGCACTCGTCCAATGTAACTGAATATTGTGAGGTTTATTTCTGTGAACAAAGAGAAAAACTGTGCCAGTTTGTTTAGGGCTGCAGAACTGGGAGAGTGTCAGGCGTACTGCTAAGGGTGCCTCTTTTGTGTGAAAGAATAAGATCTACGCATTATTAGTGCAATAATTTGTTGTATGAAAGTGCTAGAACAGTCCAGTTGTAAATGAGTTACACCCTTCGCGGTTTTACTAATTCTCAATCATTTCAAATGTGCTGTGATCCCTCAGTGTGCATGCACCATCTCAATTGCCTCGCTGAATGCTAATGAGCTTCTACCAAAAGTAATCACAGAAAGACATCTCTTCCACATCAACACCTATTACCAGCTCCAAAATTGGTTTGTTAAGCCTACTAGGGATATGCCCATAGTTCTGTAGCTGCCTGTAAAAACTGGAAGTCACAGCAGGCACCGTGAAATAGAGCAGTAAGATGGACTTGAGGACTATCATGTTGTGCCCATAACAGGGAGATGCCTGAGTGTTTACCAAATACATTGCAACTATCCCTAAGGCAGTGTAAAGACAAGGTAAAAATGAAGGAACAAACTGCATATGGATGTCCATATATTAACAACACAGTTCCTATAATTAGAGGCAGGCAGGAAGCAATATATTAAGAACATGCTTATATCTAGCAGTGCCTTAGATCAGCTCTGAGATTTACTCTGCTTCCTGCAGCGATCCAGCTGACAGATGGTGTCATAGCTTTGTGGCTGAGATCCAGAAGTGAAATGCTTGTCCTGGGTTTAGCTATCACTAAAGGGAATCTTGAGTTGGGATGTGCATACCCACGCTGTCCCCAACTTTTCATTCAGACCTTTCTCTTCCAGGAATTTCCTGGGATTGGTAACTTTGGGTTCATAACTCATTTTAGCACTCCCCCTAGGGTTTAGCATTCCTCAATGCTGTCTTTAGAAATGCCTTTTTCCTTGGATGGAATAAGCTGGAGTCATCTTCTGCCTGTATGAAAAATGGGATTTCTTAATTATTCTTCTGGTACATCAATAGAAAGAAGTCACAAACCTATAGTCTACCTATTGGAAATATTTCCTCCATTTTGATGAGTTCTTTATGCAGTGAAACTTTTTCCATATAAGTTGCCAACTCTGCCTTCTATGAAACTGTAAATAAGCATCCCATTTATTGCTATTTCTTGATCAAGATTGAACAATCATACACGTCCAGGATGAGCATAAGCTTAAAAGGAATTATGTTAGGAAGAAATTCTTTAATCAAAGGGTGGCGAGGCCCTGACACGAGTTTCTTAGAGAAGCCCCATCTCTGGAGGCATCTAAGGCCAGGTTGGATGGGGCTTTGGGCAGTCTGGATTACTGGGTAGCAACCATCCCACAGCAGGGCGTTGGAACTGGATGGGCTTTAAGGTCTCTTCCAACCTAAACTGTTCTATGATATCAACTTTAGCTTTGAGGATTCTGTGATAACATAACAACAGCTGCTTTGAAAGAGCTGAATTAATATACCTGTTGGGAATCATCGGAACCAATTTTTATAGCTTTTGATAAAACCTTTTGTTTTATTATGGTTCATTCTTTCATTGTGCACTGCATTTCGTGGTTCACATTCATCTGCAGATGTAGTTTTTTTTATGTATTCTGGCTACTTTTCCCCTTCCACTCATCTATTTTGATATAAATAGAATAAATTAATTCAAATGTATTGCCTCCAAAATGCCTTTATTTTTATGGGATATATAATACTTCCATGGTGTAATTTTTGTGGTTCTGAACTATACTTCTTGAAGGGAAAAAACTAAGTACCCACTTACAGTATCTTTTATTAGCCAGATGATGCTTTCAAAGTGTTGAGAAAACATTAGCAAATTAGTCTTCATGCCAACACCCAATATGTCAGGGGTGTCTTCATTTTATTTGTTTTTATCTTCACTTTGCTGCGAGGGTTACTGAGACATCCCTGATAGAGCTGTACAGCACGTTAGGGTATACTCAAGACCTGGTATGCTGTACATGACATGGAAGGACTGGTGGCCGCACTACGGAGTATACCCCTCAGATTTGTGTAATATTAGTTTGCCACAGTATTTCAGCATTTAATACTTTAGAATTTTAATATTAGCAACATAATATTTTGTGGGAGCTGGTGTGGAAAATGTCCAGATTGGAGACCTTGTAGGTTTCTATTCAGAAATCTCTTCTGTGATGAGTTGTTACCATTCCTGGGGCTTCTATTTCTTCTACCAAGCTTCTTTTCTCATTTATTCTGACCAGAGATGGATTTTTGTGTGAGTTATACGAGGAGATCCTCTGCTTCTACAGTTAAATCTGCAGAGAAGCATGTATATTTTCTCATGGCAAGCTGCTTTAAATAGTATGAGTTCATTAAAAACAAAATCAAAACCTCTTCTGCTGTCTGTCTGGGTCTACACCATGAGCTTTGTTATCCTGATTTCTGACCACTAAGGTGTATGCATGGCCTCTCCTTCCTTCTTCTGTCAGTCATCCCATCTTGTTTTTTGCCTATCACATTCCCATTAAGATACTTAATTGCCAGATATTTAACTTCCGTGTGTTTAATTTGATCCCATTACATCCAGTACTCTTTCCTTCTATCATTGTTCATAATTTCTCACCCTAAATGTTTACAGCAGGGGTGTACTCGCCCCTTAGTTATGAGTGAACTAAGCTTAATATTTAGCACTTTTGATTGCTTTCTGAAATTGAATCACCTCCTCTCCACCAGTCTTCTGATGTGGGTTTTTTTTCAGCATGAGATGAATGACAGGACTTCAGTATTCAATTAGAGGGCTAAATTCCCATTTGTATTTCATGAAAGGAATATGTGCATTTCTTACATAATTAGTGCTTGCATGAGAACATTAAAACTATACTAGACAAAACTTAGTGCTAGCCGGTACTAAAGGGAGTATTAATTGGATGATAAAATGCGTCTTTTCCATCTTCAATGGTAGTGTCTCATGGAAAGTATGTAACAGGTTCTATAAGCGGCTGTAAAGGCGCGTGTAACCTGTTATTCTCTCCTTGTTTCCTTTAAGAAAAGGCTGTAGTAGTACAGTTGTCTCAGAATGATATTGTGAGGTTTGGCAGCAGATGTTTGTCAAGTGATTTCATACATCTCCATTCGAAAGGCAGCAGAGCAACGTTAAACACTATGAGAGCACCATTCAGGGTTCTGCTGTACGCAGCCAGGGTATCCCACGGTAAGTCTATACAGAGCCTAATGCGGTGGAGATATTGGGCACGTATCATACAGCTGAGTGCAGCTCTATCCAGAGCACGCTGTCTGTGTACGTATGCTGAACGTATCAAGGCTATCTGAGCAATGCCTGCTGAAAAACGGCGGAAAAATGGGCCATCGCTCCAAAGGGAGCGGCGGTCAGCCTGCGTCGGGCGTCTGCGTGTCCCGGCGGTCCCACGCAAGGTCTCATCCCTCACCGGGGGACGTCCTGCTCCGGCTGCCACGTCGAGAAGGGCACACAGAGGCGCCTGGGAGCCGAGCCCGGGCTTCATTCGTGCGAATGGTGCCGCCGGGCGGCACTGTTCAGGCTGGGCTCCGCTGAGAGCAATTGCGGGGAAAATTACGTGAACGACAGGGAAACGTCGCCTCCGCGGTTAAAGCGAATCCCGGTCGGGAGCAAAGCTGCATATCAAAGCGCGGGCAGGTAAAAGCCTGCCTCGTTAAAAATCAGCTTCAAGCCAGCCGTCCTCGCGCTCCTTTCTTTCTGCCTTTCTCCCCCACAGACGAGCTTACAGCTCTCCCTCGGGGCAGCAGCACCAGCGCTCGAGCTCCGGTGGCTCTGAGGAAATCTCTACGCGATTAAAAACGCCACGCACAGTGCGCGCTCGTGCCCGGCGGGAGCGCGCCCCGTCGGGTGAAGCCGTGCCGCCCTGCTGCCGCGCCGTGCCCCGCCCCGCTCCTCCCCGCGCTCCGCCGCCGTCCCACAACCCCCCGCGCTCCGCCGCCAAGATGGTGCTGCGGGCGGCCTCCTGCCCGCGCCGGCTGCTCCTCTCCATCGCTCTGCTGCGGCCTCCGGCGGCCGCCGCCTGCGCGCCCGGCTGGTTCGCGGGGAGCGGGCGGCGGCGGGGCCAGGGCAGCGGCACGGTGCGGTGGTTAAGGCGTTGGACTCGAAATCCAATGGGGTTTCCCCGCACAGGTTCGAATCCTGTCCGTGACGCTGACCGCGTTTTTGCGGAGGCCACCGCAGACCGGGGCCGCGGTGGGAGGCGGGGGTGCGTCAGAAGGCGGGGGGGGCTTCCCAACCCCGGTACCCGCTCTTTTAACGGCGGGGACAGCGGGGCTCTGAAGGGGGGGGGGCTAGTCCTTTTGGGGGACCACACCCTGGGGGGGGCTGGAGAGCCGGGTACAGGGGACAACCCCCAGCCCCCCCCGAGGGAGCCCCGTGGCAGGACCTGTCCCTCCCGGGGGGGGGTTCCCAGCCGAGGGGACCCACAGCGGCAGCACCCAGGAAAGGCGTTTATTGATCTCAGCAACACAAAGAGACAGGAGGGACCCCACGGCCCTCCCCCCCCGAGATGGGGAGGACTCCCCCAAATCCACCCATTTTTCACATGGGACTGAGCCCCTTTGCCAAACACCCCCGGGTCCCCCCTGGCAGGGGGTTTTGGGGAGCAGGCGCAGACCCCCCAAGGCACCGAGACACCGATAAAGCAACCAGAACGCTGTTTATTGATCACTTAAATCCCTGCCTCCCGCCAGGCCGGCCGGGCACCGGACCCAGCTGCAGCCGGATCCGAGCGGTACAGACACCGGAGGAGAAAGTACTGTAAAAAACAACAAAACAAATGCAAATAAATTAAGTTCCCAACAAGTAAACGTAACCAGGTTCTGAGGCACCTGTCCACGGTACTTCAAAAATAAAATAAGAAAGGGGGAGTGGGAATAAAAACAAGAAAAGGCCAAAAAAAGTACAAATTAAAAAAATACAGAACCACAATCACAAGTGTCTGGAAAACTAACAGCAGTAACAGCAGAGGAAGCGGAGCCAAACACCAGCAAACACAGGGCAGGACGGCGTCTCGGGTCAAGGTGGGAGGGCGGGAGACGCCTTGGGGGGCTGCGAGCTGGGGGACTGGGGGGCGAGCGTGGGGATCCGGCCTCTCCCGGGGAGGAGAGGGGCTGGGGCATGCACGGAGAGAGGGGCCCAAGGTCTGCAGGGTGCCGTGCCGGCGGGGGGAAAGGCTGGTCCCCAACACCGAGCCCCTCCCGTGCGGCGGAAGGCCCAAGCCCTCGGCGGGTGCCGGGGGCTCGTCCCCGGCTGGTTTGGCTCCGGGCGGCTGCAGGGTCGAGCAGGACCCTGGGGGGTGAGCGCCCAGTTCAGGGACTCCCCCGGCCAAGCCCCTTCCCCAACCCGCAGGAGGAGGGGGGAGTGGACCCCGCTGCTGCCGCCGTACTGGAAGGTCGGAGGCAAGGCTTGGAAAGACGGCGGCAGAGAGACGCCAGAGAGCGAGGCAGAAAATCCACAGAGGGAGAGAAAGCCCAAGGAGGATTCGGCCACCGGATAAGCGAGAGCTGCCAGGGGCCACAGGGTCCGTTCACAGCAAGAGCCGAGCCAGGCCTCTAGGTTTGGGCTGGACCAGGAGCCAGGCTTTGGGAGAGGCACCAGCACCCGAAACGCAGGCTGGGTCTGAGGAGTCTGGCAGTACGTGTGGAGCGGTTGCTCCTTCTCTCCTCAAAAGACATAGAACGGGAGAAGCTGATCTGCAAGGGGCGAACGTGGAGGGGCTGCAGTGTGTGGTCACTGCTGGGCCAAGTGTTTGAGCAGTATTTACCAGAGGCATTGAATCATTTCAGCTAGGAAGCGAGAGGTTCGAGGGAACGGTGCCCTAAGAAAACCATGTCGGTGACTAGGGAACACCAGCAGTTTTGACCAGCTACCCCCAGTCTCCACCTCTACACCTTCCCCCTCCTCTCCCTCGTCATCACGAAGCGTTTCTCTTTGAAAGTCCTTAGATTTCCTCCACTCCGTGTGCAAATATCATCACCAGTCCCGGCTCTAGCACCATGTCCTCGCCCATGTGCTGGTTTTCGCAGGCCATCACCACCACGGCCTGCTTGCCAGGGATGCGCTTGGCCACATAGTTCTCATAGTACCGCCGGTTCATCTGGCGGGTCTCCAGCGTGGCCAGGCCCTGCGGCCAGTTCCGCTCGTGGGCGTTCTCGATCAGCTCGTTGATGATGGACGTGGGGCAGCCGCTCTCCACCAGCGAGCGCTTGATGACAGCCTGCAGCACCGCGTCCGGCGTGGAGATCATTCCACCCCACCGCGTCACCCGGGCCGGCTGCAGGGAGTTCACCCACCTGGTGACAGACACGGGGACAAAGTGGTCAGTGTTGTGGATTTTCTGTGGCTCCCACCAAAAGCAGGGAACTGCTCTGCCTCTGGTGTGCTCCACACTTGGGAGCAAAGCTGGATGGGGAATGCCTCCATTTCCCCACATATCCCTCCCGTTTTCATCCCAAAATGGGACCCAGCTGCGGCATTCAGCTCTGCTACTCCCTCCCCAGAGGGAGGGGAAGAAAGGATGAGATGAGAAGCTGCTTCCTCTGGCCTTTCTCACAAGGAGGAAGGAATCTGGCAGCTTCCTGCTCATGGGCAGGATGCAGGTGGAAGAATAAAAATGCTCCGAACCCATTGTGCAAGCAGCTCACGTGCTGCTCCCCAGCACAAACACCCTGCAACTGCCCCCTTGCTTTTGTGAAGCATTTTCTTCTTGCCTCGGAAGGCACTTCACCCCCTCTCAAATCCATCAGCGAAGCTGGCAGACGCCCAGCTCCACCTGCACCCCAACGCAGGGCTCCCCAGCTCCTCCCCAATCAGCATGAGAACCAGCACTTACTCCAGGATTTCATTGTATTCAATGGTCTCCTCCAGGTTCTGTAGGTTGGGGTTGACACTGCGGATGGCACGCATGTAGGCCTTCAGCAACTGAATGTCCCGTTTCTGCAACAGGCAGGACAGAGCAGGGTTTGCAAAAAGGAATCAGCACTGCAGCTACCCACCATGAGACCAGACCCCAGCACAGCGGCAGGGGGAACACATCCCCGCCCGTCGGCTCAGCTACTGTCCCAGCAGCTGGACGACAGGTGCAGAACAGCAGCAGAGCCCCGGTTGCACTCAGCTCGGGCTGCTCTGCAGCCGCTTTCTTCGTCCGCAACGCTTTTCTGACGTTTGGTGTCCAAGCAGGCGAGACTGACCCTTCCCATGACAGACCCTGCTGCGAGACAGCCCCTTGCACACACGGACCTACCTGCTCGGCCAGCTGATGCTTGTGCTCTGCCGAGGTCTTCTCCAGCTCGGCGATTCTCGTCTGCTGCTGTTGCACCACAGATCTCAAATGCTTGATGCAGTTGTGGTTTGGCAGCTCATCTTTGGGCATTTCCAAGCTGTGGAGCGTTACAAAAAAAAGGTGGAGGCCCCATGTTAGGGAAAGTTACAGACCAGAGCACTTGGTGTAAGCACGTAAACAGTCTCCAGAACAAATCCAGTCTTGGAGGACTTGCCAAGAGGCTCGGGAAGCCCAGTGTCGTAACCTCCGATAGGTGTAGGAAGGCCCATTCCCTGCTGTGTCTCAGGGCCAGGCCAAACGGTCTGGGGGAGAGCTATGTGAACAAACCACCACCGGTCAGCAGGCGATGGGGATTTTCCTCCTCCAAAGTGATCAGGGCTCAGAATCAGGTCCCACACTAGGCAGCCCATGGGCCTGATCCAGTCTCTGACTTCATCCAAGGAGATCTGATAGTCTCCAAGCCAACAGTCAGTCACCACCTGGCTGGATGCTTACGTTATGAATTCCACAGTTAGTTATATGGTAGGTAGGAAAAGGACTCTCTTCCCTTTGTTTTAAACTTGCTACTTGACATTTTCATGGAGTGTACTATGGTTTTGGTCCATTTCTCCATAGACAGCTCTTTTCCAGGATAAACTGTTGTTACACAGAAATCACTCTGCATACCTGACTGTCCTTGCTGTCCTTTCCTCTGAGAGTTTCTTGTTGCTTTATATTCAAAGACTGGAAAATCAGCACTGTGCACAACATTCAAGAGATGAGTGCAGTATATAAAGTCACAATGATGTTGTTCTCTTTTTCTGTCCTTTCCTAACAATTCCTAATGTTGTATTTGCTTTTTTATTACTGTCAATCACTGTGATGATACTTTCTGATAACTGACCTCTGAATCTCTTCTGAATGGATGCAAGTAGATCACTGTGAATAACCATTTCTTTTTGTGCTCAGTATGTTAGTAATGGATGAAAATGCTTTAATTTTATTGATTACTTATATTATGACAGGGATTTTTCTACTGTGTTGAATAAGTTTCTCTTAACAAATCCAGCAAACACTGGTGAATGCTTTTTGAGAATAAGCTCTCTGAGGCGGTGACAAAGGAACTGTCTCTTGCTGTGTTGGCACATTTGAGACGCAACATGGGTGAGAAGTGTTAAAGACATAACTTACTAGCAGTAGATAAAGAAATAAGGTTGATAATTGCACCACAATTTATTATTGAGTACTGTGGAATGCATAAACTCTTTTTACAAGCAAGCAAGAGCAACCCAATTGTAAACTATACAAGATATTTTCAATAAGTGATGGAGAGAGACTATGAGTTATCCACAGTCTTTCAGCCTCTATTCTTACCCAGATTGCAAGGATGTCTATCTGTATCTTAGGTGGTTTCTCCTTTTATTTACATTACTTCCTTGAAAATGAGGTGACCTCCTTCTCTGGGAGGCCGTGTTAAATTTATTTGTTTGTTGGGCTTCACAGTCTACACTGTGACTTACTAGTCAAATAAACATTTCAATTCAGCAGCTCTAAGAAGGTGAGAGGATTCTTTATTTCTGCTGCCTGCTTGGTTGCTGATAGAAAATGCCTCCAGAAACAGTAAGGCCCTCTTCCAGTTTCATGTCAACCTGTGCTGTGTTTGCAGAGATATCAATATTGTGCATAGTAGTGTGAACTTTTTATAATGCATAATACATTATATGTTATATAGATACTTAAAATTAAATTGTAATACACGTCTGTGTAGTCTTGCATGGTATTGACACAGTACGGGTTGTAAAATATGATAAATGTGCATAACTTCACCCTAAAGTAGGTTATAGTTGGTTCCAAACTTTTCCTGTCAAGTATTATTAATTTTGTTAGGCAATATAGCTTTACATAGCTGTTTTATCTGCAATGAGAGTTATTATACTCTTTTAAGAGTTCATGAGGGTTTACAGGCATATAAATAAGATTCCAGTTTGGCATATAAATTACAATAGAGAATACAAAAATCTCATGTCGATCAGACTGAAGTTCATTTAGCTCTATATGTTAGCTTTGTCAAGGGTCAAGATGTTTAGAGAAGGTAAAAAATAAGAAAAACATATTGAGATGTCCTAGGCACGCTCTCTCATTCCCAGCAATTTATAATTCAGGGACTTCCCGATCAGGAGATAATGTCACTGTATTTAATAGTTCTTGACATTTTTTTAATCCATGAATTTTTAAAGCTGTTTTTTGATTAGTCTATTTAGAATCTGCAGCATTCTGTGAAAAAGAGTTTTGTACCTTAACTGTGCAGTATGTGAAGATATTTCTCCAGCTGCTAGTTTCATGGGGTGTCATCTAGTTTTTCAGCTACTGAGCAAACGTTCTTTATTTTTATATTTTGTCATATTTCTTACAGAAGTCCATTCCTTACCTTTCATCATGCTCCTTGCCCTTCTCTGTCCCTCTTATATTTCTGCTATAAATTGAAACTGAACAAACGATTTGCCTTGGGTTTTTTTTACTTATTTCAGGATATCTGGAACTTAGGACCATCCTTTGAAAAATTTGTTTCGTAGCTGTTTTTACATTTCTCAAACTCATTTCCGTTGTAAAAGAGAAATGGCTGTTTGAATTTGAAACTCTCCTTCTATACTTTTAAAATAAATATTCTTATTTTTTGTGTAGTATAGGTATCTTTTGCAAGAAAAAGGTGTGCCGAAGAGCCGATATCTTCATAAAGATTTCCTCTTTTTTTCAGTTATTATTAAGGGTAAAGAATAAGTCCTGTTTGTAACTTGATTTGGTTTAGTGTTTAGTTGACTCTTCAATGATGTTATTGAATGCTTTATCCCTTGAAGGCATTTAAGCAGTGTGATCTATTTATTTATTTTGAATGAGCTTAGACTGTTTTACCTTTTCAATAAATGTTCAGAGACATGTTGAGATGGAACAGAAGTATAGATTTTCATTACACATAAGGGTTCTCTGACACACAAAAAAATTGAGATTTATTATCCTTTGTGGGCTAAACTGTAATGTTTTATGTAGTTTTTGGCTGCCATAGAGATTATTTACATATTTTCTGAGGGTATGCACATAAGACCACAGACACAGCTTTTAAATCTTTTTTTATTAAACTGAATATTTTAACATTTTTATTAAACTAAAATGGTATTTGTTTATTTTTGCCTTCTTCCTTCCTGTGGGGTCACAGAGGCACATGGGTCTATGGCTTTTTGGAGTTTAATGAAGGACTATGCTTTGTTCTTTTAAGGCATTGGTCATCAATATACCAGGTGAGCATTGACAGAATAGTCTTCTAAGGTTATATAAATCCATTACATCATTTACAGCCACATCTCCAGTCTTCATTGCTGTGATAAAAGAGTTTGGGGATATAAATAATATTTTTTTTAAGTATATTTTTAGTTTGGTCAGCAACTGAATCAAATCAAGCAAAAGTAAAAATGTTTTAGACTTTTCAAGGAATGAGTATGTGTGTTCAAATAGCAAGGCTTCTCTTTTATACATTCAGTAAAAACTCTGGCCTAAATTCACAAACCTTTTAGAGAATGAGGAGCTGCTTTTGGGGTCATTTTTCCCCAACAGTGACTGAACCATATCCCAGAATGAGGAATGTGCATTCACTATTTTTATCTGCAAAAGAGATTTAACTGCAAATCACTGGCATCAGTTTCTTAACCCTTGCATAACAGGAGGTGGAAACGACTTGCCTCAGAATGGCAGGGGCTGAAATCTCAGGAGAATGGAGATCTGAACTTCTACTTCTCCTATCCCTGGGTATATTACCCAGTCCCGCTGACAGGTAAAACTAACCCTTCATTCACCACCCTATATAAAACTATTTGAATGAAATTTTATGCGAGAATATGAGACCACTACAACTAGGAGTCAATATTTTTACCTTTCTGTAATAATTTTTGAGATTTTGTGTTCTTGAAGTATGCAAACCATACTTTAAGCAAAATTGTATTCCGGTTTGCCACATTTTAACAGTGTTCAGATAACTTTCAATACTCTGTACCTTTCCTTGTTTACAAAACAATTTGTGTCGTGGGGCTTTTAATGAAAAATTTCTTAAGTTACTAAACGTTAAAGTCTTTCATATAGATAAAATAATTTTTAATAAATAATGTAATTGCTAAATCAAAACTTCCCTTTCTGTGTGCATAAAAAGTGACAAACAGGAATCAGACTCTGGGATGATTTTGTATAGATGTTTTTCTGATGCCATGGCTCTCAATGTATAGGATAATGACCCACTTGGGTAAAATCATGACTTTTGCCCTAAGGAAGGATGAAGAACTAAGCAAGAGAAAAGAGGTCCTCCATGTTCTTTTAAAAATTTGAGTTTTGTCCTCTGGGTATGTTTTTTTTATAGGAAAGTGGCAGTCTCTCAAAGAACATTCTTAAACAGACCACTACAGTGTATCACTCAAATCTTTCAAACTTAGTCTTTTTATAGAATTTCTTTTGTAAATCATTACGGCCACCCCTAGTGGTGCTAGCTGTTTGTGGATATAGGCTGCTTAGTGCTTCGGACTTCTATGAATTGTCTTTCTTTACTCCTGATTCAATCAATGGGAATATGAAAATCAAACTTCAAGACTAACTACAGAATTTAAAGTACAATGGCAGCTGAAAAAGGCAGAAACAGAATGGGACAAAGAAAGAAAAGATAGGAGGAGTAAAAACATACAACTGTACTGTCAAAGTTGCAAATGAGATTTTTTTTAACTTTAAGGAAAACATGTTGCTACTGTTTCATTATGCCTTTTCCCCCTTCCATCCACTTTTGAGGGATATGTTCCATATTGAAGAATAATTTTAAATAGTAATTAAGGGTCATTTTTTATTTTTAGTATTCTGCCATAGATGTAAGAATTCAGTATTTGAATCTAAGAAACGTATTCAGTGAAGTATGCCATAGAACATGCCACTTAAAAAATACAATTATAATGGAAAAATTCCATTATCCCTTTTGAAGATAGGTTAAATGTCATTCCAAATGTAAATTTTTAAAACCCACAAATGACTGTCCCATGTAACAGCTACTCAGGGAACAACAAGAAAAGAAGAAATTTTTGAGTTGATCTGAGAGAGTTCACGGGATCCAGTTCAAAATGTTACTGTCAAAGAGCTACTCTCCAGTTCTTTAGGTCACTGTAATGTAATTAGATTCACTATTCTGGCAGGAACAGCACAATTCATTATATTACTGCCTAACTTAAAAAAAAAAAAATCTATGTTAAAATGAGGAACTCATTGAAAGGAAATTGAAAGGACCGTTCACAAGGATAAAGTACATTCAGATGTAATGGGGATAATTTTAATTTTAAAATATCAAACTAGAGGCTCAGTAAAAATCCACACTACCATATCAAAACAGATTTTAGTGGGGAAATAAAAGGTGTCATTAAATAGAAGGGTCATAGAAATTACTAACTAGGAAATTGATATTCAGGAGGTCCGAGAAGGGAAACTAGAAAAATCTACACACTGTGCTTAACTATACAAATATTATGACATTCCAATAACATCTTGAAAAATAACTTGCTAAAGGCATAAAAAACTATCAAAAATATTGTTCACCATGTATAAACAACAGAAAGCCTTACAGAGGGTCTACAGGACCAATAGATAATCACAGAGTACTTATATATGAGTAAGTGGAAAGACTAAATGAATCCATGTCTCCACATTCATGTGGAGCACAAGGGAATGGCTTAGGGTATCTCCCCATTCAAGGACACTCTTACTATAGGCTGTGTGTTAGAAGATAATGTTTCAAATTACAGAGCAAGGAGAAGAACAAACCAATCATATGAATCATAACAATTTGTAAAGTGGATAGACTGTTAGGTCTGTAGGTACATGACTGAGCAGAGTTTACAGAGCTTTTCTAAGGGGAAATCATGCCTCAAATTATTTGATTTTTCTGAAGTAAAAAAGAAAATAAATGGAGATTGTTAATGACAGGCCTCAAACACTTTTGTATTGTGTATGTAGTCTCAACACAGAGAGATGGGTTTGGTTGGTTTTTTGTTTTTTTTAAATGAAGTTATATCATCAGGAAATTTTGTACTTAAAATAGGATGGAAAAAAATATATCAATACACCTTAAGTCTCCCTAAACCTAGGCAGTATCATCTAGCATGGTAGTGAAAAGGCTGAAAAGAAGACCTGCAGCATAGTCTTCTCCAGAAGAACAGTAAAACCATCTTAATGCTTCCTGTGAAATAAGAAACTTTGATTCTTTAGATTACACACTATATTCAAAGAACTGAAATGGCAACACTTGGCAAAGGTGCTGGAATTAACTAAATGGAAGAGATTATCAAAGCAAATCACAGCTCAAAACATGACTAGCAGGAGGAATTGTTAGAGGAGGGAGAGGTGCAAGGTAGGGCTAACAGGAGTGGCAGGCAGAGGGGACTAGCTCATACAAAGTTAAACTAATGGATCAAATGAT
Organism: Aquila spilogaster; assembly: GCA_024606505.1. Taxonomy (NCBI): domain Eukaryota; kingdom Metazoa; phylum Chordata; class Aves; order Accipitriformes; family Accipitridae; genus Aquila; species Aquila spilogaster. The sequence goes on along the minus strand of JANHGO010000001.1, from coordinate 24,763,854 downwards.
CTTTAAAGCGCTTTGCTACCCAGTATGACTTAAACATTGATTAAAATATTCTACAATAGTAGAAAACAGTTCGCATAGAATTGACTCTTCAAAGGAAAAGCCTGTGCTGTAGTTATACTTACAGATGTCTCTGTTACCCTGTTTATCTACCTTTTCAGAGATTTCTTTTTGCTTTTAATAAAAAAAATACTAGTTTTTAACCCTTTGATTCATAATTGCAAATGGTGAAAAATAGCTTACATTACCAGAAAACACTAAAGTAGTTTCCAGGCTTTATACATAAAGATTATAAGCACTATTTTTTTTTCACAGTGGCCTCCTTAAATCTAAATCTCATCCTCATTGCTGCTATCACAGTCCCAGCAAAAGGGGACAGCAGGGAAGGGAGAACTTCCTCTTCAGCAAAAGGCCAAAACTGAAGAATTGCAGAGGCATGTGGAATGAATGGGTGATAAAATGTCAATACTCATAAATGTAATGTACATGTTAAAAACAGTCCTCCCATTACATCCACAATGGTGTGCTGTGTTCTTGGTTTTATCGCTCAAGAATGAGATCTGTGAATTATAATAGCTTGTGCTCTGAAAATGTCACCTCAGTGTTGAGTAGCTATCAAAAAAGCAAATATGACATTAAGAATTATTAGGAAAGGAAAAAAGAACAAAAGCAAATATCATTATATCACTGTATGAATCTATTGCCTTTATCTTGAATCCTGTATCCTGTTCTGGTGTCTCAAAAAGGACAAAACAAAGCTAGAAGGAGTACAGAGAAAGGCAGCATAGATGATCAAAGGTATGGAAGGGGTTTAGTACAAGGACATGTCTAAGTAGATCAGGGCACTTCAGCCTTGAAAAAAATGATTAATGAGGGGGAAGGTGGGAGATGAGATAGGAGGTTATAAAAAGTGAGCAGCATGAAGGGACATAAAGAGGTTCATTGTTTCTCATAATTAAAGTATGAGGATTGAAATTATCAGGTGGCAGATTCAAAACATACCAGGGAGGTACCTATCACAGTGCACGTAGTCAACTTGTAAATTATACTGATTTTGGCCAAAGCTTAGAAGGATTCAAAAAAGCAAGTTTATAAATTCATGGAAGAGAAATCCAACAAGGTAACTATGCAGGAAATTTACCTTTGGCTCAGAAAGCCGTGGCCAAGAATGTCAAGGATATCTTGAAGGAAATACCACTTTTCTAGTCTTCTCCACACATCTACTGGCTACTGATGGAGACAGGATACTAAGTTGAAGGTGTATTTGCCCTGCACCAGTACAAAAAGTTTTTAACTTATGGAGTTGGCCTGTGCTGGCTCTGAAGTCATGTGAGTGGAGGAGGAATATCCTCCTTAGAAACTTTGGATATAAACCTGAATACAACTCCTACAGTCTGTGCTAGGAGGTGAACACAAAAATTTAACTAATTTTCTGTTCCACTATAAAATGCCATTGCGCTGAATGCTCCAGCTTGAAACTACTTTAGAGAATCGGCAGAGGTGACTGCTTTTTTTTTTTTTTTTGTGCATTTTTCAGACCATGCAGGTTCCAAATCCCTACAGCTTTTCCTGCATTTTTTCTTGGCTTTTACAAAGGGATTGCAAATAGCTTGTGCCCACGGTTTGTGCAGTATTAGGAGTGCTTACATGGATCATGACTTATGAAGATGCATGATTAGCTAACGTTTAGAAGTGTTTTCACCTTGGCTTGTTTCTGTGCCAAAAATCATGCATTTTAGAGCCAAAAGAGTTTAAAATGTAGATGGAAGAATATAGACAGAACCTCTGAGAGAGAGTCTAAAAATAAGGACTAGTTGGTTTTTCTTTAGTCATGCACTGTGAGCTTTAATACTTCAACCATATATGTATAAAGGCTACTGTGAATTCTGTCCTTTGGCAACTGAAGGCTCATTGCCTCTCAGCAGACCTACTGTGGGAGAAACTTTGCAAGTGGAACTTGTCTTGCTTGACTTCTTTGCACCGACCTGGGAATTTCCTAGATTTTTTCTGCACTGTTTTGTCTGAGCGTTGTTTGAGGCAGTACAAGTGAGAGGCTATTTTTATTTTGAGTTATTTTTATTTTTCTGAACATGAAAAAGAGGAAAAAAAATAGAATCAGCAGTTTACCTGAGATGGCTTCTCCTATACTCGTCTAGAGAAACATATGGGACAATAAGGTGATTAAAACTCATATTGATTTCCTTCACCAGTTAAAAATACATTTGTTGAATTGATAAACATTTGTGATGTTGGCCCTTCAGCTATAATTCCCCTCAGGGGAACTTATAGTAGGACCAAGAGTGATTTCCCGCCTTGTAGCCTATCAGTGAATATGGGGTAAGAAGCAAGTTCGTCTCTAGAGCACTTGCAGTCAGGTTTAATAAGAGAAGCACTCGGCTTTTTCTGTGTTTGAGGTTCTTTGTCCTGTAGCAGAGCTTCTTCCGCTCTGCTCTGTGAGAGCAGAGGACGAGTGCTGCAGATGACTGTGCCCAGCTTTGGGTTTTGCAGTACAACAGGGAGGTTGGCAAACTGGAACAAGTCCAGCTGAGACCAACCAGATGTTTAAGGGGCTGGATTATATGATACTGAGGAGCAGCTGAGAGAGCTGGCCTTTTTCAGCCTGACCAAGAGAAGGCTAAAGGGGAACTTGCGCCACCTAAGGGCTGGTTATAGAGAAGATGGAGCAAGACTTGCGCATGAGACCAAGCTGCAGCAAGGGAAATTCTGTGTGATCATAAGGAAAACTTCTCAGCTCTGAGGGTGATCAAATGCTGGAGAAGGTTGCCCAGAGAGATTGAAATCTCCATCCTGAGAGATTTTCAGAACTTGGCAGGACAAGCCCTGAGCAGCCTGACCTAACTTTGAAGATGGATCCATCTTTGAAGTTGGCCCTGCTTCCAGCAGGAGGCTGGACCAGTTCGTTTCCAAAGGTTTCTGTCCAACCTTTACAACTGTGTGAGTGCCTGAGCCTGTGTAATCTAGTCCTGCATGGCCTGCAGAGAATATGCAATTGCCATATTACTCTTTGACTGGAAATCAGTTTACAAAACTTTTTTTATTATTGGGGAAACCCCCGTTATTCTGTAAGTTCTGCCTCCCCCTGGCAATTACAGTAATTTGCTTGGGTCAGTTTTAGAAGTGGCTTCCCATAAGTTATTACTGTATTCTTGTGGATTTATTGCCTGTTGAAGAATATTGACCCTGTTTATCTCTCTTGGCACATAAATGCCAGAAATACTTGTTTTACTTGTGTATTTTGTGAGCTGCCATACCTTCTGTACTCCACCAGGCCACCTGCCCTATAAAAAAAATTTTTTCTTTTGTAGTGGTTTGACAGACAAACACGTTTGGGGTATTTCTGGTTTGTGTGGATTTTTTTTTTCTTTTTTAGGATTACAGTTTGCAATAAGAGGGGTCTATTCTGAAAATTATGTGGACGCTGGCTGGCAAAAGATTTGTCTAGTAGTTTATTGCAGGATCTTTCAGGAATCAAAAGTAGGCTGATTGGTCTGTCATTCCATCAGTCTTCTCTTTTCTCCTCCTTAAGAGACAAATGCTGTATTTGCCCTTCTCCAGTCCTCTGGGACCTCCCCTGTCCTCCAGAAGCTCATAAAAATAATTGTTAATGATTCAGAAATCACTGTCTAGTTTCTCTAAGGTGAATTTAATAAGGCCCAGCCAATTTGGACATATCTATCTTATCTAAATATTCATTAATGTATTCTTTGCATACTTTGGCTTGCAATCCAGTTTTTTTCGTCAAGTGGTCTCAAATGTCTTGTCAAGATTTACCATTTTCAAAGGCTGGAGTGAAGGAGGTATTAGGTATTTTAAGTTTCACCCTTCCCTCCATTGTTTTCTCTCCTTTTCTGTTACCAGTGACTTGCTTGTTTTCTTTTTTATTTCTCAGTTATTTTAAAATTCTTCTTTTTGTTGCTTTTGTCTCTTGCAATTTGAAACTCATTTTATACTTCAGATTTTTCTGTTGTATGTACTTTTTCTTTATATTCTTCCTTTGTTATATGACCTTGCTTTCCTTTTTTGTGTGGTACTCTTTGACAGCCAATCATTGAAGATTTCCAAGTGCAATGGCCTATTCTTTCCTTTCTTGGGGACAATTTGTGCATTTAATGTAACCTTCCTGCATAAACTGCCAGCATACCTGCACATGTTTATCCTCAAGTCATCTTTCAAAAACAGCTTTAACCAGTTTCCAGAGTTTCCTGAAATCTGTTGGTTTTGATGGTCGTGGTGCGATGGGAGGGTGTTCCTGTTTTATTTCTGTAGCTGTCATATCTCATTTTTCCTAACAAATCAGTTTGTGACTGCTTTCCCCACAAGACCTCTCTTCATATTGTTAATCCATTCTTTCCTATTAGATAGCACCAAAACAGACAAACAAAACACTCCCATGGTAGCATCTTACTCTGAAATGACAATTTGCCTCCCAATGTAGCATCCTGACAAGTCGAGCCTTAGTTTTTGCACGTGGTACCTAACTATTCTAAGTCTCTGTCACATCTCCTTTAGATGCTTTTAAAGTTTCTCATTGACAAAATCCAACACCCTCTGCCCCCAAAGATAAAGATGTAGTCCTCACTTTCTGGCTCAGTTTAACATGTCTGCTCTTTTCCTTTTTTTCTTTGCACCCACTCTCCAAGATTTCCAACAAACTCATTTTTTTTAAATCTGCTTCTCGATTTTATAGCATTTATATGTGTTTTTGAAACTAAAGACAACATCTTCACTTTTTTTCTATTGAGAGAGCTTGCTTTTGAACTGTTCCACACCAATATTCCAGTCCTGTGATTTGCCTCACAAAGCTCTGCCATGGTGGTTATGTCTTCACTTGTGAATTAAGGTCTCATTCTTTTTGCTTTTTTCCTCTCTTATGTTCACCAGGCTGTCATGCCATTCTTTCTGCATGCCCAAGGAAACTTAGTTCTGGTTTAAAACTTTGACCAATTCTGAGTCTTCAGTAACCTTTGCAGCCATTAGGACATCCCTGTACTGCTGTCAGGTAACAGGTGGGGGCATCTAACTTAGCTAAATTAGGATCTTTGTTCTGCTATTCCTGTCTGTGGTAGTGTCAGCCTAGCTGTTACTTGGCCATAGGGTGCGTGGTTAACTTTTCGCAGAGTAGCTTTTTCTTTTGAACGCAATGTGTTATTGTGTGCATTTAGCTGTAGCCCAAGAGCTCTGGCCTTCTGATCACAGCCTCTGGTTGTGCTTTTCAACTTTCCTTTCCAGACCAAAAAGTCATTTTTGTAGATCTTTGTACCCTTTCATCTATCAAAAACTTACAGTTTCCTGCAAATTTTCAGTCTGAAAACTGAATAGAACCTAGCTGGTAATCTGAAGAAATGCTCTCCCGAAGGGAACATCAAATGTACACAAACATGTTGTTCAGCTAAAGAAAGCTGCCAGATCTCCTTTAATGCATCAGGCACGGTTCCTCAGCTGTCCTCCCAACAAGGTTTCCCCTTGCAGAGGAAGAAATTTCTTAGTTCTTATCTGCTTGTTTAAATCTTTTGGGTCTCTACATGACCAAATGGCCAGTTGACTGGTTGGTTTATTCTTTTTTGTGTTCTTTCTTCCTTTCTTCTTCTCTTCTGTGTCTTGCACGTGTAAACACCTGACCTTCTTAGTTATTTTGGTATTTCCTTAAGGTGGCAGCAATGTTTCTAGGAGTGTCAGCTGTAAAATGGTTGGGTGCCTTCACCTCAGCTCTGTACAAAAGCTCCTTCCAAAGCTATAAGGCATCTACAAATGTTTCCTCAGCTGTTTTGTCCTTTCCTAATGAGTACATGCTTTGGGTAAGACCAAAAATTTAGTGTGATACTAATACCATGAACTTCTATCACATATTGGTAAAAATGTGTCCAATACTCAATGAAAATAAAACCTGGACAGTAAGCTCTGCATTTCAAACACTGAGTTTTCTTGATTTTATGTTTCTTTAATTTTACTTTTTTTCCTTTTTTTTCTTTTCTTTAGTTTTTTTTTCAATGATACTGTCATTGACTCTTATACTACCCTGACTTGTGTCCTCGCATCCAATTTAAAAGAGGCAAGTGCCCATATTTTTCTGGGCTGCTGATCCACTTATCATCCACTATAATGTTGTCTTTGCCCCTTGAAGCACCCTAGTTTCGATAAATAAGGCTTTTTATTCTGTTAAGATTAACTAAATGAACAAACAACTTTCCGGGTAAATAAAAAACACTACCTGGCAAGTGAAAAATGAAGTGAACAGCAGCAACTGCAATCCTGCATGGAGAGGCAGAGGAATCAGAAACTCTTCTCCATCTCATAGCAGAAAAGAAACCCTGAAGAGACTGGAGAAATGAGGCCAGAGCCCTCTGCCAGAGAACCCCTTGTACCATAGGTGGCAAGATTATAGTGAGTGGGGCTTGGACAATGCTACGTAATCACAGAAAGACCTACATGTTGTTTCAGTCACAGACACACATATCACAGAAGTTTCTTAAGCCCATTAAACAGGATTTTATTTCAAAACAGAGAAAGTACAATTCCGAATTCCACATCGGAATGTTTTGAGCAGTATCTAGCCATACTAGCATGTCTATCTGCAGTGTAGAAACTATTTACCATACTTCCACTAAAATAAATTATTGTTATTTTGGGAAGAACAGTAATTCTCTCAGTAAAAATTGTCAGAAAAATCCTCTCTAGTATTAACTGTCAAAACATTTTTTTAAGTTGTTGGAATTATGAAATTAGGGCTTTTTTATCATATGCTTTTCTTTTATATGAGTTTAGAGATAATTTACAGTTATTAATGTGGATTAGGTTCTAAATTGATAATCCAGAGGAAAAGCCAGATTTTAGCTTAGATTTTAGAGGTTGCTAATTGTTGCAAAACAGTAAAAAGCCATGTGAAAAAATGGGAACATTAACAAATACTAATTTATCTAATTTTTGCCAGATTTTACCCTTCTGCTTGGTAGAGAGACCAATTCATTTTTTATCAAGCTGCCAAGGATCTTTAGTCTTCTGGTAATGCAACATAGTCATGATATTCATCAGACTGTCAGGTTTGTGAACCCTAGCTGCATTCAAAGAGTGTTTAATAATTCAAAAAGGAAGTTTCCTGTGTCTTTGCAGCAAAAGATGAAGTGACTGGTTAGTCCCTACTATTAAAGAAGTTTTCAGTATGTCAAAGACTGACTTTGAAATATCCAGTATTTAAACCTTCATTGGAGCAAAGTAACAAATAGTTTTATTTTAATTTATTCTACCACCTATAATAGGGAATTGCATTTCTAACTCTATCCTTTATTTGGTAAATGTTTTACATTTGAAGTGTCTTTTAACTTCCCTCTTAATACACAGAGAATTAGAATAAAATTCTGAAACTTTGGGGGTAAGTCTGGTATGTATTGTAGATTTGGTTTTATTCCATACTTTAAAAAGAAAAAAAAAGTATAAAATTGGTTCCAAATGATAGGATTTTAGACAATTTTATATATGTATCAGATAATCTTGCCAGTACATTAAGCAGGACATTTCAGGCTCAGCTGCTTTTTGGCAACAGAAATTGATAGTTGTTAGCACTTTCCTGTATTCTGCTATCAATTATGCAGACGTGTTTTCCCATAACAAAGCCAGTCATGGAGCATAATTTGTGAGATACAAATAATTTCAGACAGACTCAGCAGCCTGCTATAAATAAAGCACTTTTTTGACAGCACTGTGATCTGTAGACAGCAGTAGACAACAACGCAGTGAAGGAATGGAGTGCTCTGCACTCCTTGCCTCAAACGAAGGCAGTGTGACTGGGTCTGTGCTTTCAGGAGCCTGTGTCAAATGGTCTTCTGCTCTGAGTGTCAGAAGAAGTTGGGAAGAAGAAAGTAAATGTGGGTTAGCTATAATTTTCTGCAGAAAAAAAGCATGATTCTCCAAGAGAGAAATTTTAAGGACAACAGCTGCTTAGTTATTTTCACAAATATGCAGTAGTATTCATAAAGGAATACAGGTATCTGGGAGCTAAACCCTCTTAAACTAGAAAAAAAATGGAATAGGTGAATACGCCACTTTTGGTGAAACACTTCTGTTATTGGAGCTGCAAATACTTTATAAATATGCGTCCCCTTTGGTATTCTTTCTTAACACAGAATAAAAGTAGCTTGCCTGTTACACTTGAGAGGAGACAGATGGGGTTGTCCAGGTCAGGTTTGCGCAGCATTGGAGAAGACGGAGACGAGGGACAGGGCTGGACGAGTCACTCTAATGACCTGCAGATCTCTCCCAGCTGCCCTTTTTCTGGGGGCTTTCTTCACGTGGCTGGAGGCACATCTGCCATGGGATCAAAACACAGGCACTTTCGTCATGGTGATGTCCCAGTGGGTGTGTGTGTGTCACAGCCCACGTTGGGATGAATACCGGTTTTATAATAAAACCCTGGAAGTCTGTAACTGTCCTGTAACGTGACATGGAGAAATTGTAGTGTCTGCCCTGTGTGGTTCGTCCTGGCCACATGGCACGTCTGTGCCAAGGGATAAGCATCACTTCGCCTCAGCTAGGGATCACATTTCAGCCCCAAATTGTCTTCTGCCAAAACTGGACGTTTTTTCCAAACATCAGAGGTCCTGTGAATCCTTCAAAAGCCTTGGCAAAGCTGTAGCACGCTACTTAATTTCTTCTATACTTTATTTCCTCTTTGAGCATGAAGGCACTAATGCTTGGCATGCACTCATTCTTTTGTTTTCCAGTGTACTAGTAGGATCTTCTTTCCCTCCAAATTTGCAAAACCCATGCATATTCCTGGCTTCCATGAACTTAATTGTTCTATTAATTAAAGATGAACATACACCTTCATTTTTTGAAGTGTTTGCTGTTCATTTGCTGTTGCAGAGACAAAGGCAGGGCTTATTTGATTTTACTAAGAGATAAGATACCATAAAATTAGTAAACATAGTAATTTCCCATTTGTATGCTCTTAGCCCCTTGATAAATGTGAAGTAGTTTAAACATCCATAAGAAAGTGGAAAGTTTTTAACCACATAGGAAAAAGGTGCTTCCATGAATAAACTGATGCATTTGAAGGTCATGTTCTAGTTTACTACACAGTAGCATCTCTGTAACTACAGATGTACATAAATATTTTGTTATTCAGGAGTAATAGCATTAATTTTGCTGTATAAGCTTAAGTGCATTTTTGGCCCTGCATTTCTAAAAATGTCTCCTAATTTTGAATTACTTCATTCTGGGTGATTACTTAGCCAGAACTTTTTAACTTTTCAGTGAATAAAATGCGATTAACACACATAAAAATGCTCTATTTTCATGTCAAGTAATGCTCAGATTTGCCTTGTCAGACCTATTTTTCCAAAGTGGCAGGTAGCAGAAGCACCCAGAGCAGGGAGCTGGAGCTAAAAATGTTGGATCTTACAAATGCCTCTGCCAGCTCAGTCGTCTTTCCTTTATTTTCTTCAGGACCCCCTATTTCTTTTGAATTTAAAAGGTGCTTCTTCAGAACAACTGCCTTACCATGGCTGGCAAAGGGGAAGTTTAGGCTCCAGAAATACCTTTCTTTCTGCACATCTGATCCTGATTGGTTTTTGTATTTTTGCTGCAGTCCTTTTGGAGTAAATTAATATAAAATATGCTAAACCAGGATTAATTAAAGAGGATGACTTAATTAGCAAACTGAAGAGATCAGGGGTAAACTCCAAGTAATGTTTTGCAAAATCTAGTAAAGTACCCTCCCCTTACTTCAGTTACGGAGAAATAGAAAGAAAATATTTTATTTTTTAAAAAAGTTTCACTACTCACTGCTCCCTCAGTTGTGGTTAAGTATGGCTAAATGTTTGACTCATGCATGTTTAGTCTTCTTATAACTTACAGATCCTGATGCCTAATTTGTTTTTAAACCCTGATACACTGTATTGACAGAGGAAGTCACCATTTCTTCCATGAGCTAAATGTATAAAGATATGTTCAGCAGTGTCTGTGAAACACTTGAACATGGTGGTGAGGAGAACTGTCAGAAAGGCCACATGGAATGACAGTTTTGGATCCATTGTATACCTTGAGGGTGTATAGAAAATAAGGCAAGGACGACTAACTAAATATTGTTAAAATAACACGGCCTCATTCCTTTTGTGAAGATGGTCTAACTATGCACTTAGGGACAAGTAAGCAGAGACACTACCTATGAAATCAAAATTATGGCTTCACAGTATCTTCTAAACCCACGTAATATACGAATATTATTGCAATGTTAAACTATATAGAGTGCATATATATATGTATAATAATGTAAATTCATAGACTAATAGGGCAATATTACCTAATGAACTCTAGCTTTGTGTTTAAAAATGTCTGTAATACTCTCTCTCAAAATGTTTTGTCTTACTTTTTCTCTCTATGCCATTCTTTAGTTTATTTTGCATGTTGTGAAACTGGTTAGACAATTGTAATAACTCTCTAAATCATAGCTGTGTAGTTTTATTGAATACTTGTTTGTGGAGGCAGCATCAGCCAATAAAAGAAAATTGTATTCTGTGTTTGTGTGCAAACACACACACAAGTTATATATATGCATGTATATAAAAAAAGAATTTTCATTTCATTAAGCCACACATCCCCTTTGTGGAACATTTGTTCCTCTCTAGAGGAATTATAGTCTTTCCCAAGATCCTGGAATTCTGTTAATTGCTTTTCTCTGAGGTAGACTTTAATTCTTTCTCATTGTGGTAGGTTGACCCTGACTGGGTGCCAGGTGCCCACCAAAGCCGTTCTATCACTCCCCCTCCTCAGCTGGACAGGGGAGAGAAAATATAACAAAGGGCTCATGGGTCGAGATAAGGACAGGAGAGATCATTCAACCAATTACCGTCATGGGCAAAACAGACTCAACTTGGGGAAAATTAACTCAATTTATTACCAATCAACCAGAGTAGGGTGATGAGAAATAAAACCAAATCTCAGAACACCTTCCCTCCACCCCTCCCTTCTTCCTGGAACAACTTCACTCCCGGATTCTCTACCAACCCCCCCCAGCAGCGCAGGGGGGTGGGGAGTGGGGGTTGCGGTCAGTTCATCACACGTTGTCTCTGCTGCTTCATCTTCCTCAGGGGCAGGACTCATCACACTCTTCCCCTGCTCCAGCGTGGGGTCCTTCCCACGGGAGACAGTCCTCCATGAACTTCTCCAACCTGGGTCCTTCCCACGGGCTGCAGTTTTTCACAAACTGCTCCAGCATGGGTCCCTCCCACAGTGTGCAGTCCTTCAGGAGCACACTGCTCCAGCGTGGGTCCCCCACGGGGTCACAAGTCCTGCCAGAAAACCTGCTCCAGTGGGGGCTCCTCTCTCCACGGGGCCACAGGTCCTGCCAGGAGCCTGCTCCAGTGCGGGCTTCCCACAGCATCACAGCCTCCTTCGGGCACATCCACCTGCTCTGGCGTGGGGTCCTCCACAGGCTGCAGGTGGATATCTACTCCACCGTGCACCTCCATGGACTGCAGGGGGACAGCCTGCCTCACCATGGTCTTCACCATGGGCTGCAGGGGAATCTCTGCTCTGGCCCCTGGAGCATCTCCTCCCCCTCCTGCTTCACTGACCTGGGGGTCTGCAGGGCTGTTTCTTTTACATGTTCTCACTCCTCTCTCGGGCTGCAGTTTCTGTGCCTGCCGAAACTTTTTTCCCTTCTTAAATATGTTATCACAGAGGCGCTACCACTGTTGCTGATGGGATCGGCCTTGGCCAGCGGCCGGTCCATCTTAGAGCTGGCTGGCATTGGCTCTGTCGGACATAGGGGAAGCTTCCAGCTCTTTCTCACTGAAGCCACCCCGTAACCCCACCCGCTAACAAAACCTTGCCATGCAACTCAATACACTCATGCAAGCTAAACCTATTTTTCATGAAGTGACCTTAATTTATAAATTTCAAACTGAAATAATTTTTTTTTCAGTGACCTTCCCTATCCTGATGCTAAGTAATCACCAAACTGTGAGAGGATGGGAAGGAAAGTAGAAATCTAGCCCTCCTTTAAACCCCCAAACCTGATTCGTATATTTGTGTGTGTATTTTTAAAATGAGTGTTAGTGGTTTTGAAGTGAAGATAATCTCGTAAGAGAACGCTGTGGTGATGTTTCACAATGTGACAAGGAAGGACTCACCAGATCATGCAGTTGGTTGTGGTGGACAGGTTCACTGGTACTCATTTGAAGCATGATAGGGACAAGTTGGTTAAAGACAATGCAGGGATATGAATGTTTATCCTGATGACTGCGTTACAGTGTAAAAATAGCTGGCTAAACTTCAACCAGTCACAGCAGCATGGAGCTCTATGATGTAAATTAGCTCACTTTCCTAATGTGGTTGCATTGTTGTGGGTACCTGCCTTGGTTTATTTGAATCCTAGCTTTAGTTTGCCTTGCTGGAGAGTGGATGCTGAAAGCAGTAGCAAGAAGAGATACTGTTACATGGTTTTAAGCCAAACAGAAGTCCAATTTTGACTCCAGCCTATTCCAGCTTCTCATCAAGTTCAAGCAGTTTCTATTTCAGTGGCCATACGTGGTGACTACTTGATAACCAGCCAAGTGACCGAGCTAGTTAATCCTACTGAAGCAGTGATTTCGGGTTTTTTTTTCTTTCTGTGGATATCTTTTGCAGTGGAATAGACAACTGCATAGAGAACTTAGGCATCACAATAATAAATTTTCTCTTATAAGTTTCCTTTTGCATACTTTTAGGAGCACTCCTTGTACTTCTAGGAGTTCATAAAAAGATTACAGTCTCCTTTAATTCAGCAAAATGCAATGGGATTTAGTAGGCTTGGGAAGTAATCAGACAATCCAGATTCTGTTTGTAAAATATATGTAACTAGCTAGCAGGTATATTTGTGTGTTTGTATGCATCATTACAACTCTCTTCAGTAAGCAGTAGGAGCTATCAGTGGTATCCCTGTAAAACATTGGCTATATATTCTTCCTCATTCCTGTTAAATTCAGAGATTTAATAGAGTAGAGCATTTAACCTACACTAAACCTAAAAAGTGTTAGCTAAAAAGTCTGTTTCAGATTATGCCAAATGACTGTGAACTTCTGACATTTAATAATGAGCCTTTGAACATAGGTAATACCTTGCTCTAAAATCAACAGGTCATATCATAGCTGCAGGCAGCACACAGGCAGCTACCATGCTCTGTTCCTTTAACCACCTTCACTAAACATTTCTGAAATTAATTTGAAATGTTTTATAATATATTGAAGTTAAGAGCTGATTATGGATGACCTTGTAGCAGGAGTTTCATAGTAAATGGACTTAAAGTCATCCATAGCAAAGCATGGATAAATTTAATTTATGCTGATAAAACAACCTTGTTCCATTATCAAAGATAAAGGAGGGTGACAAGACAGGAAGTCAGTATTGATTTACCAGAATATGACAATAACAATAGAATAATTTCTAAAAGATTTATGTTGTGGGTCATCTGCTGTTTACATGCATTGCTGAGATTAAAAGTTGAAGGAAATTGTTATTTTTTTAATTAAAAAAAAAATCCTCGCCATTTTTTCAAGACTGTTTTGAGTGTAGCCAAATATTTATTTCCTTCCACAATTTTAAATATTAGAATTTAATAGCTTCTTCTGTTTGATACACACCATTAGACTCTTTCCCAGAAGTAATTTATCACTGTATATTTTAACCATGAGTCAGCAAGTCCCAGATGAGAAATGAACCTCTTTAATGTCACACATCATATCCATTTTGGCCTCTCTGAATTTCTATAAATCCAAATTTAGCATAATAAGATTTAGAGTCACACTTAGGAAGACCATCTGATGCATATGAAAGTACATACATGTGTGTTCATAATGAGCACACAGATTTTAAGAGAGATCCTCCATTAATTTCATTATTCAGTTACACTTTAGACATTGGTTTAGCCAGATGCCTAAATAATCCATATCCTAGATGTCACACAGAATAATCTACATCTAAAATAGTACTTTTAATTAACTGATTATAATGCAGACTACTATGTTTTAAGTCATTTTCACATTAGACATTATTTCCTAAAATGTAGTAATTTTTCTATTGTCTGTTGCTGAAAATAAATCAACCATGCTGCTTAGCTTTGCTGAGTTGGTATAGCCATAATTAAATATTTTATTATTTTCATGACTATACAAAGTCTTTTCCTTGATGGATTGCTTTGAAACATAGTGAAACAAAAAACTAATTTTCCTGGAAAAAATAATTCTTACCTTTTCCAAAATAGCAACAATTTTCTGTTAAGCCTTTAAGAAACTGAGATCACTATGTCTAAGAAAGAATTTCACCCTTTGACTTTGAGCATGAAGGAATAAATAGTGTTGTGAGAAGGTAAAAAGTCAACTGATGATAAAATGGACATGTTGTGTTCAAAATTAGACAGCCTTAAGCTGCTTAGCAGAAAAGTAGTACCTAGTAAGTAGGGGTTGAGAGTGGAAGGAATGAAAAGTGCTCAGTCCCTTAATTGGTTTCAAATGAGGTGGAAAACTGGGCTGGAACGTTGCTGCAATCAGGAGGGATTTAGCCATAGGTCGCAGAACTGTGGTCATGATTTTTGCTTTTTTAAGTAGTGTTTCTGAATCTGGAGGATTACAGAGTGGGGCTGTAAATGTTTTTGTCTCATATAATTCTCCAGGAGTTAGATTTGATCACGTTTGCCTTCTTTTTTGCTCATTTGCACACACACAGGCTCGCAAAACATTGGGAATTAAAAAAAACAAAATAATTTGCCTTTGAATGCTCTGTGCCATTTCTGTATCTTATTCATTTGCTGAACTGCAGGACACTTACTGCCTGCCTGCGTGTTCCTAAGTTCTTTATATCAGGCATTACAGAAGAAGGTTTCTTTCACATTTTTGCCTGTGGGTCTGCAGCATAGTTGTATAACGCAGCAAAACATCATTCAGCATTTTTGTGAACTGTTTTGTATTTCAAGTCTTTTTTTATGGAAAAAAAGGAGCATTGAAAAATAAATAACTGTGGTAAAGTAAGAAAAAGGACCCTGCAATGATTTGGAATTCTAGAGCAGAAAATTAGTCTTCTGAACAGAATCCAGTTCACTGGGGACAAGGAGTCTATGGACTCTGATTTTAGCTATTCAGAATGTTCAGCTGACATAGCAAAAAGTTCTTGATATGAGTCAGTTCTTCCTCTTAAAAGGCTTTGCTGCCACACTGTGGAAAAAAATATTTATTCCATTTAAACTACTGTTATTAAATAACACACAAGCTCAGTTCCTATCTCTCTGCAGCATCCATCCCACCCTCAAAAAGACAGCCAAAGAACTGTAAACTAAAAATACAATGTTGGGAAAGCTAACAATCTTGTTTCATTTTCAGCTTTGACCTTAGTTATATACCCTAAGGAAGGAAAATAATGGCAATAATATGAATAACATGATTTTAAGAGGACTGATAGAAATCAGTTGGATTCCTTCTATTTATAAGTGGCAGGTCCAGGAAAACAATTATATAGAAGCGATATCCAAAGGCACTGTCATTGCAGATATTAAGAAGAAATTGGAAATAAGTTTAAAAAAAAAAAGTAGAACCAAAAGATATTTTCAGATATGACTTTTTTGAATTCATATTTTCATTTTTTTTCAGTCTAGATTGATTTCTGCTTTCAGGGAGCCAAGACACTGATTTCTGTATGAGCAATGGAAGCTGTGTCTGAAAGGCAAGAATTCACCATGCTTTTTTTCCTTTTTCTGTTGTTGTTTTAATTTGTTTTGTTTTGTGTTTTACTTTCTTCGTTTTCGTTTTCATTTTCAAAACATTAGTTCGATGACCAGAATGCTAGCCTGGTACAATGCACCAGGACTAGTGCTTGTTACGGATTTCAGTACAAAAGGCACTCAGACTCCGTAAAGTATTGAACAAAAATACCATTTATTGGCGCTAACACTAGAAGGGAAAGGAGCATAGTGTAGATATTCTTACAACCCTTCAGATGGACTGATGGGCAAAACACACTGTGCAGATCCCACCTTTAGCACTCGTATAGGATTTTCCTAGCAGTGAGCAATTCTATGCACCAGTTCTACTGCCAAGCAAATGTTCATATGAGAACACGCTGCTTCACATCGAGATAAAAGATAAGCACACACAGGCTGTGTAATCGCTGGTGCCAAGTGGGAGCTGCCTGCGGGCTCCCCAGGTATGAAGAGCTGGTGGAGTTTGTGCTGTGGCCCATGCTGAGTGCGGGATGGCACAGCCCTGCGCCGTGCGCGCTCAGGGCACCTGGCAGAGGGGTCGTTGTCTTCTCCATGGGCAATGTCCTCCCACTAGCACACCTACACCTGGGAGCTGCAACGTAGGCACTAAATCTTTCTTACTGGGCCGGTAAGATGTTCTCTGTGTTCCTAATTTAAAAGTATTATTTGCATCTTACATGGGACGTTGATGAAGCAAAGTTATGTGACAGGACTCGGGCAGTGCAGCACCTCCTGCCATGAATAACTACTAGACTTTAAACTTAGGAAAAAAGATTTTTCTCAATACCCAAATACTCAATTTTTCTTGTTACCCTTCTCACATCTTTCATTTCAGATGTCGTTATTTCTTTGCTTTCTACAGTTACTATTTTATTTTCTGTCCTTCTCCTAGTTTCTTTTATAGTTATTCTTTAAATTGAACTTTCTGGCTAAGCTAAAGAGGAGAGGAGGAGTGCACTCCAGGCTATATGAAATTCTTCAGTGCATGGCATGAAAGTGGAAATTAATAAAGAGTAGCTTTCGGCCTTCAGGCAAGGATTGGCTCCATTAATCATAGGCTGAGCCACAATAAACAGGTGAAAGTGAAGCTGAAGATGACACAGTTGAGTTGTATTAATTTGTAACACGTTCAAGACATTGGCATCTACCTGCCCTAAGAGTTCTTAATAAAGGCATTAAATACATGAAAGCACAGAAGAATAACACAAAACTATGATGTGTTTGGGGATTCTAAAAAATGAAATAAATTTCTAGCTTCTCAAACCTGGTAAATCTAGGCACGTTGTAAACACCTCAGTATAGAAACAGGTAACCAATCAATTAAAATAGCTGGGTTTGCATACCGTTAAATAATAATGTAATCTATTTCCAAAATTGGAAATATTAGAACCAGATTTAACCACTTAAATAACAAAATTCTCACAGCTATTGAAAATGATGCTTGTAAAAATATCCATCTTACCTCATTTTTCTTTCTTTCTTTCTTTTTTTTTTTTAGCTAGAATTTTCACAAAGCTCCTTGGTATCCATGTCTAAAAATAGAATATGTTTAACTCTCTCCTTATGGAAATGAACTTAAGAAAAATTTATTATACTGAAAAATTATTCACTGTATCACTAAACGTAAAATCAACTTTACTATCTAGTATAATGTTACGTGATAACGTTAAGGATAGAGAAAAAGGTCAGGAGAAAAATTTTTAAATGCAGATTTTTTAAGAGAAAGGCAAAAGCTAAGGGAAACATTTGGAGAGGTAATTTGTGTATCTCAGTATGCATGCTCATTAAAAATCAAAAAGCAAAAAAATGAAAGCGTTGGTAATTTAGCTACCAAAGGGATTCAACTCAATTCTCTGTAGTTAAAAAAGCTAAAAATAACATTAATCTTTATTGTGAGCATGTGTGAGACAGTAGGATGCAATAAGTGCACTTTTCACATACTTCCCTCAAGGTTAGATTTGTTTGGAAAGAGGTTTACAGCAGAAGGTATTTGTCAGTTAATCAGCTGGTGTTTTGATGAAATTTTCTGGTTCTCTGTCTCATGACTAGTTCCTATGGTAATCATAGTTGTAAGGTATAGAAAAACAGATTGTCCTACCTGCAAAGACATGGGTAATATTAGTTTTGGAAACAAGACAAATTTTACATGGAAAAAAACAACTAGAAATCTGGTGGGATTTTCTGGGAAAACATAATCTTCCTCCGTGAATTCAAATCTTCTTTCTAATACCATGGAAGGAAAAAATTATCAATTGCTCAATTACTAGGTAACATTACTGCAGTAAATCATAAAAATAAAAGTATATGGTTGGAGAAATTGTAACCTTGTAATTAGAATGTATTGTATTTATTTGTTGTTTTAGTTGTCTTAGTATCTCATTCCAGAAATAGTAATGTACATACTGTAATGTGGGGGTACAAGGTGATTTCCAAAACCTTAAGAAGAATTTTAGGCAATCAGTCTGGGATTAATCTCCAGTATGAGAACAATGACAATGTTCTTCTTCACCAACCTTCTCCAATGTACACTTTCTGTAATGAAAATTGCTGAAATTTCTCAGAACTACAGAAAGGAATGATAGCAGTCCTGAATCTACATGTTTTCCTCTTTACCAAACAAATAAATAACAGCCTTGTTAAGGCTGAACTTCTGAGCGCTTTCAAGTCTTAGAACCAGAATCATCAAACATTCGAGGTTGGAAGGGAACTCTGCGGATCATCTGCTCCTGCTGAAATCAGAGCTAACTAAGAAATTAGATCTAGTTGCAGAGGACCTTGTCCAGTAAAGTTGTGAAAATCCCCAAGGATGGACTTTCACAGTCTCTCTGGGCACGCTGCTCCAGTGCTTAACCTCTCTCATGCTGAACTTTAATTTAAAACTATATGTCTAAGGAATTTCCCGTGCCCACTCAGAATTTTCCTTGCCGTAGATTGTTCTTTGCCTCTTGTCCTTTCACTGTGTGCATCCAAGAAAGATTTGGCTCCATCTTCTCTATAAGCACCCTTAGGTGGTGGAAGGCAGCTCTTAGGTCACTAGCAAGGGAGACCCTTAGTATTCTTTCTTCCAGTCTGAAAAATCCCAGCGTTCTCAGCAGCTCCTCAATGTTATATTATCCAGCCCCTTGACGATCTCACTGGCCTTGGCTGTGAGTCTTTCTTGTACTGCAGAGCCCCAAACTGGACATAGTCCTCCGTGTGAGGTTTCACAGGTACCAAAAAGAGGGGAAGAAGCACTTCCCTGTTGCTTGCTCTCTCCCTGATGCAGCTGAAGGTTTGGATAGCTTTCATCCCTGTGAGAGAACAACAATGACTCATGGTCAGCTTAGCGTCTGCCAGGCCCTGGGTCCCTTCCTGCAAAGCTGCTTTCTGCAGCCAGCTGGCTCCTGGCCAGTGCCACTGCTTGGGGTTTCCACTCGTCTTGTAGCCTTTTCAGTTTGGCTGGTAGGATGCTGTTGGAGACTGTCTGAAAAACCTTGCTAGGGTCATCGTAATCTGGCAATCCAGTGGGTCAGGAATGGTTGGTAAATCTTGGTAAATCTCTGCTGAATGTTTCTAATGAACCTCTTTGATACTTGTCCAGGACTAAAGGAGATTCCCTACTGAGGTGAGACGGTAAAATGCTCTTAAGCTTTCTCATGTACCTTCACGTAACTTTCTGATGAAGTCTTGGTATATAGTAAACAAATGTGCTGCCTAGCTAGTGAAAAAAAGGATGGTATTCCGTAAAATAAACTGTTGTCTATTGTTGGAAGAATAAGCATCATGGAATTGAGATAGTCACTGTTTCTGTGATTGTATGAGATCATGTTCTGCTACTCTCTTCTAGCAAGGGGTATTCCCTCAGTTCCTTTCCCTTGGTTTCCTTGCTTGTGCACTTGTTCAGTTTGCTGCACATAATTTATCTTATTCCACTGGGGTTTGATCTTAGCTTCAGGGCCTCATCAGGTGCTTTTGGATCTGGGATTGCATCCTTTCACTGAAAAGAACACCAAGAGATTGTGTAGAAACACCTCCTCTTGCTGTCCTTTAAATACTCCAGTAATCTAATTCACTTTCTACTCTTGTTTTCTGTGTTACCTCTTTTAAATTTTCAAAAATACATGTCCAACATGTGTGTTTTTTCCTGGTTTAACTTTTGATAATTTTCAATTTCAGATGACAGTACATAATAAAAAAAAAGGTCCTCCTAAGTTGCAGGTGTCTTGTCTGAGCATTCATTTTTTATTTGGAAGTGCACTGTGTATATGTGTAATATACATGTATTGTCCATGCTAGCATCTAGAGTCAGCTATTTAAATGTTTGTACAATTGTGGAACAAGTAGAGAGAAGATCACTTAGCCTCTCAGCAGGAATCCCACTCAAAGGCCCCATTAGCAGTTTGTGCAATATGCCGTTACAGAGTCTCCCTGAGACCCTCTAATTAACATTGGACAAATAAGAAACAAAAGAAGCACCGCAGAAGCTCTGTCCTTCTGTCCAAACACATTGGTCTGAAAACGATTTCAAGAACAGGATTAGTTTTCATTTCCTAAAGCTCTTAGTACTTAGAGCAGCCTACATAATCCCAGTAATCAATGCAGGTTATCTGGGAGTGTTTGTATGGTTGCATATTTTAGCTGTACATTTTGCTTAGTTCAGCTTTTTTTTAAAGTTCCTTGATTGATTCCCACCCCACCAAATAAAATGCCGAAGTTGTCAATTGTGTGGAAGAGCCTGACTGAGAATATTTGCATCTGAGGTACATCTGGACTGACCTTCAGAGTGGCAAAAAAGGTATTAATCACCAGCTCTATTAATCAACATGATCAATACAGTGCTCAATTTCTCATTCCACTTTCTTGAAAGTAATCTGTGCTGAGTATATTAAACAAATTGCCATTAAAGAACTGATTAAACCAAATCATATTTAACACAAATGATTAAATGCATACAATACCAAAAATGCCATGTACACTTTAATTCTCCGTTCAAAAACTTAATGTTGGTGCAGTTTCTGGACAGTAGTAAGGGGCTGTGAAAAGGATGGGAGAGTGGATGAAAATTCAACAGTGGATAAAAAATGTTCCAAGGAAATTGAAATAAACAGAACTTCATCCTAAAATTGTATTGGAAAAAAATCCACATTAGTTCGTTTATTAGAATTTAACTTTCCCACTCATGCAAATTAGTGACAAATTTCTTAACATGTTTTTGCATGTTTTATAAAACATATGCATTCCCTCCTACTGCTTTCCCCATCAGTATTGCAGCTTTGTCTTTCCTTGAGCTTGTACGCATTTGTATGAGGTAGTGTGATAAGAAAATTTGTGGGTCATGAGGTGAAGATCAGCATGATCACCTGTGTTAGCACTCGTGATCCTGGAGCATGTTGCTGAGTTGTTACAGCTTAAAAGAAGTGAGTTGATGTTTGCAAGAGTGATAACCATGCTTTTTACAGCAGTGCCTAGGAAGTAAGATTAGGATTCCATTTTTGCAGGTACTCTCTAAGTATAGAGAAACCAGTAGAAGAGCTACCAATATAAACATGCAAAGCAGACAAGAAAAACAATCAGTTGGCTGGCAGAAAATGTCACGTTTTTTCCTTTGTTGTCAGGGCTCTGGAGGTGATATCTTTGTCCCATCTCTGGCTCATGGAAATTAAAATTCCAAACTGACAGCGTTGTCTGTGTAAAAGAGGTGCAAATAATCTTAAACATGTAAGATTCTAAGGGCAGCCTAAAATGAAAATTATGCATAATATTTTTCTCAAGGAAGGAAAATGCCCCCTGATTAAAACAAAAAGCATTTGTCATAGAAGTATAGAATTGTTTGGGTTGGAAGGGACCTTAAAGATCATCTAGTTCCACCCCCCCTGCCATGGGCAGGGACACCTTCCACCAGACCAGGTTGCTCAAAGCCCCATCCAAACTGGCATTGAACACTTCCAGGGATGGGGCATCCACAAATTGTCTGGGCAACATGTTCCAGTGCCTCACCATCCCCATAATGAAGAACATCTGCCTTACATCTAATCTAAATCTACCCTCTTTCTGTTTAAATCCATTACCCCTTGTCCTATCACTGCATGCCCTTGGAAAAAGTCCCTCTCCAGCTTTCTTGTAAGCCCCCTTTAGGTACTGGAAGGCTGCTATAAGGTCTCCCCAGAGCCTTCTCTTCTCCAGGCTGAACAACCCCAACTCTCTCAGCCTGTCTTCATAGGAGAGGTGCTCCAGCCCTCTGATATCTTCGTGGCCCTCCTCTGGACTCACTCCAACAGGTCCATGTCATTCTTATATTGGGGGCTCCAGAGCTGAATGGAGTACTCCAGGTGGGGTCTCACGAGAATGGAGTAGAGGGGCAGAATCACCTCCCTTGACCTGCTGGTCATGCTTCTTTTGATGCAGCCCAGGATACGGTTGGTTTTCTGGGCTGCAAATGCACATTGCCATGTCAAGTTGAGCTTCTCATCAACCAAGTCCCCCAAGTCCTTCTCCACAGGGCTGCTCTTAATCCATTCTCAGCCCAGCCTGTATTTGTGCTTGGGATTGCCCAGACCCATGTGCAGGACCTTGCTCTTGGCCTTGTTGAACGTCATGAGGTTCGCACAGGCCCACCTCTCAAGCCTGTCAGCGTCCCGCTGGATGCCATCCCTTCCCTCCAGCGTGTTGACTGCACCACACAGCTTGGTGTTCTTGGTAAACTTGCTGAGGCTGCACTCAATCCCACTGTCCATGTCACTGACAAAGATTTTAAACAGCACCAGTCCCAACACCAACCCCTGAGGAACACCACTTGTCACTGCTCTCTGTTTGGACATTGAGCCTTTGACTGCAACTCTTTGAGTGTAACCACCCAGCCAATTCCTTATCCACCAAGTGGTCCATCTGTCAAATCTATGTCTGTCCAATTTAGAGACAAGGACATTGTGTGGGACAGTGTCAAATGCTTTGCACAAGTCCAGGTAGATGACTGTCCTAGTTTCAGCTGGGATAGAGTTAATTGTCTTCCTAGTAGCTGGTACGGTGCTATGTTTTGAGTTCAGTATG
>JANHGO010000001.1:24726974-24737978 GCA_024606505.1 Aquila spilogaster | reverse complement strand
TCAGCACAAATCCAAAACACAGCCCCATACCAGCTACTGTGAAGAAAATTAACTCTATCCCAGCCAAAACCAGCACATAGAGGGTGACACTTCTGAAGTATTAGCATTTAATTCACTGGTAAAATTAGTACTATCATTATCATTCACTCTGAATCAGATTTGCAGAACATGGAATTTATGTTATAGCTATGAACATGATTGTTTCTTCTTTTTCTGTTCTTTTTCTCATTGTGTGACTTATTTCTTCACTTCACAGATTAGTAGTAATGGTTAATTTTATCTGGATCATAAACATTAGCTATATCTACTTTCTAAAATATGTCCAGTATAACATTTTGATTTTACAACTGTTTTAAAAGTGGAAAAAAACATATGCAGGGAATAGAATCCTAGAAAGCCCAAAGTAGATGTAGGGTGAGTTCAAGGCACAGTCTGATTCTGTAAAGTTCACAGTGACGTAAAATATGAAAAAGTACTGATGATTTTCAACCCTCCTCCAAAAGTACTTAATTCCTGTTTATGGATTTAAAAAAAATATATAGGTAGAAATAGCTTAGAAAACCTAAGAATAACTATTTTGTGGTGGGTTGGGTGGCTAAGGACAGTTGGATATGATGAAAAAAACAGAGAGTTGCCACAACAGAAGCTCACATCCAGAATAATCCATTTTGTGTCCCTTGGCTCCATTTTCTTTGGGAAAGACAAAACAGAAACATATCAGAGAAGTTAGTTGGACATTTTTTTCCCTTAACCAGCCTACAACTGGAAAGTTTAATTATTGTTCTCAGAAAAACATTGTAAGATTTCCAACCAGCTGGTTTATTCAAACCTTCCAACATGGACTTTAACATACTGCTTTGCCTTCTCCTGTGAACTTTTGCGAAGTTATGCAGGCAGATAATATGACATGGTAGTATATCTTGACTTGCTGTTTTGCATAATATTTTCATGTCCTGTCTTAGGATGAATGTAGAATGCTCATTTGATTTAAATAAAGAGTAAGGTGAATTTGACATGCTGTGGGCTTGCCCAAGAATGGGTGCTGGGTAGTAAATAACTCCACTGTGTATCACAGCTGGCTTTCTCAGGTCCTGGATAGTTTTTTTTTTAAGGAATAAGGAAGCTTCTGTTTCTGAATGAAGCACAAATTATTTCAGTCAAAAAAAAGCACAAGCTATCAAGCAACAAAAGTATGTGTCAGAATTATGTTCTTGAGTAGTATGCTAGTGATCTCTTCAGGAAAAAGAGGATGTTTTTCTTCTACTCCCCATCATAGGGTTGTTTTTCTTTTTTTCTTTCATTTTTCTTTTCATTAGCTGTAGTGTTGTTTTTACTCTTTCTTGCATGCAGATGTTCTTTTGCTTTGCAGTAATTATCAGAGTGTGTCAGTGGTTGCTGATGCATTTATTGCTTCCTTCTGCACAAATTTCCCAAAAGAATTTGCTATATTGGGAAAACAGCTGTTTCTCCATGCCTCTGTTTGCATTTCATATAATTGCAATGCATGGCCAGCCTCACACTGAAGTTTCTTCAGCAGAACAAAGAGTTATACAAAGCCTACTCGTACATCAGCTCTGTGGAGCAAGCATGTTGATCTACTCTCTGCCTCTAAATCAAGAGCTTTAAAATCATTGGGAGTAAGGTAAAGGTGCAGCTTCAAAGTCGTGGAGTGTAATTAATTTTGTTGTAAAAATAGCTGGTTTTCTATGATGCTCTAAGGCAGTTAGAAATCGTCAAGCATTTCTCTCCTCTGGTCTATGATTTGAGGGTGGAAATATTTTTCTGTGGAGTAATTGTAACCATTATGTGCATTATGGAGTAATACTATTAAAGATTACAGCCAGAAATGCTTAGACCTTGCCTTGCTCTACTGTATTTGAAAATAGGGTCCTGATGAGGAAATTTTCTGACTTTTTTTTCTTAATTCTTCTGTTGTGATTCTCACACTCACCTGAAAAAAACACACTACATCAGTGATAACTACAGCAAATTCGGCTAGTTGGAGATAAAGTATTTGTTTCTGCAACAGTGATGGGACCTGTGGATTTAACATCTGCTGACTCCTTTTATTAAGTATTTGATCAAGTTTTAGTATTTCTAATGGGTTTACTTCTTAGAAATGATGGAGCTCTGTTAGTTTTCCTGGGAGTTATGAGTGCTTAGTCCCACTGAGGTTACAGCAAAGAAATCTGACAGTTGTTGGATTTTCTTTTTAAGAAGCATCAAAGGACAAGGATTTGATGATCGTATCTGGGTGAAATATCAGTCTTTGTGGGCCTATATGACATTCAGAAAAATTTCTGAGTAAAGGTTAGAAAATATTACTTTTTTTAAACTTTATTTTTTTCCTAGAAACTTTTAACAAGAAGAAACTGATTCTACATTTATCTGTCCAGTACTTTAATTTTACCACATGCTACACTCTATCCAGGCTACTACAATATAAAAAACTTTTTCTATTGATATCTTAGGAGCACTTGAACTCGTATTTGAAGAGGTATGCAACTAAATACTGTAATGGTGCATGAGCAGCAGGAAGGTCAATTAATACAGATACCGAGGATGCTATATTGTGTCATATTCAAGCTCTCCCACTAAAATGTGTCTCTGATTTCTGACTGTGAATATCAAGATAGAAAATCTGGAGAGCCAAGCGTATTAATACTTAGATTGTAAAGAGATGTATGCTCATGAGAAGGCAGGTGGTAACAAGTGTTACCTTCTTTGTTTTCATTTTCTCAATCCTAGCTCATTTTCCATACACTGTGCCTTAGAGGATCCCAAATGCGGCAAATCAGCATCACAAAATAGAGATGTGGGACAGAAGGTGAAGGCGGGTATTACGATGATGACTTTTTCTTGTTTATAAAATAGGGAAGATGTAGTGGTGTTGACCTGTTTCCACTTCACATATGGAAGCATATAAGCATTGTCTACAAGTCTGCTGATTATTTTAATATATGTACATGTGTGTAAATACGTGATTTCTAAATCAAGTTAGACTTTGAAATTGTCTGTGACATAGAATGAGCCGTATTAAGCATTATTTTAAATGAAATTATTGTTTCAGTTTTATCGTGGGTTTTTTTGAGGATGGGAAAAAAACTAAGTATCTACAGAGGAAATTGAAATGCCAGCTGCTTAGACTAAAAGACTCCATTATCTTAAGTAAATTATTCACAATAATTTTCCTCCTATCAGTCAAGTTCCAGCATAGTGAAAGTTAACTCCATGATGCTGTTTAGATTTTGCTTGTAGTTTTAGGAAGCTATGATTATGGGTTTAGGGTTTCTAACTGAGTAAAAAGATTTCTTCAGTTTTGACTTTACCATTTATAAAGTCATAACTAATAGGAAATAACAGCAAAACTGACTTCAGCAAGGACACTCTAGCAGGGTATTACAGGCACAGTCACGGCTGCCAGGGCTCTGGTTGCAGGCAATCAGATGTCCTTGTCACATCCTGTGCTTGATGACCAGCAGTTTGGGTTGGACTATTCATCATGCCAGCAGCAGTAAATGTTAACTGTAATAGCACAGAAAGATGGCAAAGCTTTCATTAAAAAAACACAAGGTAAAGCAAAGAAGAAAGGAAAACTTTAAAATGAAGTCATTCAAGAGAGTTTTCCAGGCCAGACACTGAAATGTTTCCAAGTGTATCTCATAGATATATACGCAAATGTGGATGTACATGAATCTCATAGATATATACGTAAATGTGGATGTACATGAGCATATATGTATGCAGCCAAGGAGGGGATGATTCAGGAAGAAAAACTTGAGAGAGTGTGAGGAGAGTATGTAGTACATTTGTTATTTTTCTGATTTATAGTAAGTAGCTCAGCAGCTATCACAGAATGAGAAAATAATTACTGTGTGTAAAAGGAAAGACTCTGTTGTGCTTTAGGACTTTTCCCCCCAAAGGCACGCCTTCCAAAAGACATTTATTTTTTAAAGAGTAAATAAAACCTTAGTTTTCAAAAGATGTGCAACAACAACTGCATTAAGGTCACCTTCAGTAGTGTCCAGTCTATTGAAGAGGGTGCTCAGATGCCTCTGGTGCCTTCTAGTGATTGCTGAGAGCAGGTGTTGTCTTCCCCTTGCTCTCAGAGTCTTTGTCAAAGTAGAAAGACTTTAAAGATTTCTGTCCTTGTTAGTACTTTTAGCCCAGTATTGTTTCTTCTAACAGTTGTTTTCGCATTTAAAATCTTTGCTACTGTGCAGCTAAGTGGATCAAAAACTACTAAAGCATTTCGGGAATTTCTTACTTAAGAGATGAGAAGGTTGTGATGTGATAAATTAGGTTTCAGTATCATGCGCTCCTGGAAAATTTAGGTTAAGTGAAAGACAAACTGTCAGAATGTTCGCTTTTCTTGTCTAAGCAACATTGCTGCCGTTTAGAGCTTGGTGTTTCAGAAATGATCACTAATGACTTGTTAGCAGAAAGCTGTCACAGTGACATAAATCCCATTAAAATGAATAGGAATCTAAGTTAGGTTTCTTAATAATAATTAAATACAGGCAGCTTTGGCTCAAATAATTGAAGTACAGGAGAACATGTTCACTGAATAGTGGTATGGGCACTGAAGGAATGAATCCTAAAATAGCCGACATTCAATTCTCTGTAAATACCACATCTTGTAAATGCATGGCTAAAAGCAAAAGGGAAGAAAGGGTAAGAAAGGAGCATTTCCTTGCTTTATAATATATAGCAATACAAACTTTGTATTAAAAATTAAACTTTGCCTGTGACTACAACATTAAATATAACTTCCAAAGGATTTTGGATGTTATACTTTTAAGACTTTAATGGCATCTAAGCTCAGCTGCTGACAGGCATGGTTCTATGATAGCAGTATCAGCCCTCCTGCGTTACTCAGCAGTACCAGGTTGATCTTGATCAAACTTGGGTTCATAACCATACTATCAGTTTAGCCAGAGGCACAATCTGGATTTAGATGGGTACTGTTTTCTTAATCACCTTTGTGCTACATGGGAGGACGAACAATGTCAGTTGTGATGAAACCCTAGAGTGATGGGGGCATACGATCCAACATTACAGCTGTTAGTGTAAAAATCAATCCACCAGCTTTTTCTTTTTTTCTTTTTTTTCAAAAAATGGATTATCAGGAGAGACAGTCTTGAGAATTGTCAAGAGATTGTCAACATTATACCATGTTTTGCATCAGTCTTATTGTCTTAAAATACAGTCAAGTCAATGAAAACCCATTGAAACATCTATGAGGAAGGAAAGTAGATCACTGGGAAAAAAGGTAAGTGTAAGGATCTTTTTTCCCTAGGGAAAAAAAAAAAGATGGCAAAGATTAAAAGTTAATGCTGCTTCTGCTCAACACTCATTATCTTTGAAGTAACTCATGATACTTCCGAACTATTCAAAATTTTTCCCAAACTCCTCCAACTTGAAGTAAGCTCTCATAAGAAGTTCCCAGCCTTATAATCATAGTTTTCCTCTTTGTTCCAAACAAGCAATTTGTGCCAGGACTTCAGTCTATTTCTTGAGCATGTGTCAATTCTTACTCCTCTCACATGCAATTTAAAACTTTCAATCCTGTGAGGATGTTCCACTCAAAATAAGTGCTTTAGATCTGGCCTTCAGCAGGGACACTGCCACACTGCTCATTTGTCATTATTATTATTTCTGTTAACCAGACAGCCGAGTCAAAATTTATACACCTAAACAGACCTACAGAAATGAATGGGGCTACACGTGTGGGAAGGCAGTATTTTGTGAGCTCTGTGGCTACAGAGAAGTCAGCAGAAGTTTTGCGGTTTGCTTTAATAAGGCCCTATTATATCCTTTACCAGCCAGAATGTCCTAAGCAATCCTTAAGACCTTAGTCCTAAGGACCATTCTTCCCAACCTCTTAAACTCAGTGCCTGATCAAAGAGTGAAAACAACTATTTTCTCATTTTTTTTACTGGAAGCAGTACATTTACCACCAAATCTTGTACTGGGAAAGAATCTAAGCCTTACATATTGTTATAGTGATGCCTGATTCACAATAGATTTAAATACACTTCTTAACTACTTTTATTATCAATAATAGGAAGAATAACAAACAGTTGTTTAATTTTATCCTGAATTTAAGTATTCATCAAGGACAGTCTCTGAATAAAATGATGACATTTTGAAATGGTGACATGACTTTCATCAGAATCTCTGTATCTTGTAAGATTACTGCTGGCATACAATGCACACCCCAAATAGGAATACTGTTATTTTTAATGTCATCATAATCTAAAATCACCCTTCATTTCTTCACAGTTATTAAAAATCTGTGGTGTTGGGTTAGATGAGAACTATCATCTAAGTTTTTAATCTATCAATAGATTAAATAGATTTTTCTCTCTGTAACTCTGCCATGCTTTTCAGGTCAGTGAATATCTCAGATTAGTCAAAGTATCCCTGAGCCATTTTAGCCCCCATTTTTCACTCCAATTTTATCGTCATTTAAATTGTTTCCATCACTGTCCACAACTGCTGGATTTTTGCAAAAAATGATAAAGTGGCATCATTAAGCAAAGATGTAGTAAATTGCCCTACATAAGTGTAGAAGTGGAGAAAGGCAAAATGTGACAAATAGCAAGTACCATTAATATCTAAGTCTGAGGTTTTCAAATAAAAAGTAGTGGATGGGTTTGGACTAATAGAAAGGTAGCTATAACAAAAAAAGAAAATCTCTTTAATTTAGATTTTGGAATCTTGAAACTGTAACCAGTATTAAGTTATTGCACTAATATGACAGATTCACTTAAGTAGGAAAAGAGTTCATAAAACCGTTTGGAGCTTCATCAGGATGAAAGGTAACCAAGCTGTCTGTAGAGGACTCTGTGCTCAGTAAAGTTAGGGAGCAGTGACATTTGGTGGTTTAAAATATCTGGTGGGATCAGCTTTGAACTGATGAACTGTGAGCTGCGGTGAGTGAGGGAACACTGGCTAATGGGTATAGTGCCTTTAATGAGAAGAAGCCTCTGCCTTAAATCTGTGAGTGGGTGTCCAGGAGCAAATGAGATATTCCTCATTCCTCAAGTTAAATAAAAAGAAATGAGCCACAGTGGGACAGTGCAGATGGCTGGCCAGGACACCTGACCAACTGCTGCAGTGCCAGCAGAGTCCCTGGGAAAATCCACACAAATGGGTGTCCAAAACACAGGAACTGAAAACTGGAATTTACAGACAGTAGGTGGGAAAGGCAGAAGTTGACCCAAGCATTAAAAGGTTGTATTCTGGTAGTCTTCAAACTGCCACTGAAAATATTTACCTGGTGTTGGCAGGCATGCTGAAAAGGGTATGAACCATTCAGGTCACAGCTTAAACCTTAGAATGAGGTCTAGATGAGTCACGATCTTTGTGTTTTATGTGTAGTAGTCCCTGAACCTTTCTGGAGACTGGCAGTGCAGAAATAGGAAAATCGCAGCCTGACATGAACTGGAGGTAAACATCAAACAGTGGGAAAGAAGGATTCACTTTCTTATTCATTCATCCAGAACATGATATGCCTAAGCTGAGCTAATGAAAAAGCAAATTCTTCAATATAAATGACAAATGAAAAGAACTAGAACCACATTTTGTCTTTTCATAGCTGTTAAAATAGCCTCACACAGACTTTCTGACAGCAGCTCAGACATTGTACCCACACCAGTGAGTCAGATGAGATTAAAATTAAGTAACAAATGAGAATGAGAAACAGCATAGCACAGCCATTCAACATGACAGAAGTGCAGCATTTGAAGAAATAACATGCTTGAGTGGTCCAGCGAATAACACTATCTGCTGGCAGTCAGCTGTACCATTCAGCGTAGTTTGTGCTTTTGGTAATGAGTTTCCTTGGTGATTCATTGGCAGGTGATCCATGGAGGGAAATGTGGAAGAATAGCATACAGGATCCTGGAACCAGGTGGTATCCTCCAGTGATAAACACTGCTTCAGGACTATAGTAATGGTATAGAAAACTGGCAGACATAAAAGCTTTTCACAGCTCTAAAAGCATTGAAATATGCCAATTTTAGGAACAAGATTTCTTATGAGCTTTCAAGCCATATGGAGCATCAGTATGTTTTCTATCATCTGCTTGTCAGTTTAGAGAGAAATAGTAAGTTTATAAGGCATAATAATTCAGCAAAGTTCACAGGGACTGTGCACAAATGAAAAGAAAGATGTCCTGGAATAGTTAGCACACCCACAAAGGGAAATTTTAACAGGCTTCACACTTCAAATTGAAAAAAAAATAAAATAAGGGGTAGGTGATTTTGAAATTTGCAGTTGTCATGTTCTGGTCATACCTTATGTGATGGTGCTCACCAGCTCTGGTCCAGCTTTTAAGTGAAATCCAGTTAACTTTGTTTCCTGTGGAAATTAAGTATCTAATATTATTACGCTGTGTGTTTAATTGGGTGCGTGCATGCATTGTGTGGGGCCTGTCTTTGACTTGATAGCATTTGAAAAAATCA
This sequence comes from Aquila spilogaster, assembly GCA_024606505.1. Classification (NCBI taxonomy): domain Eukaryota; kingdom Metazoa; phylum Chordata; class Aves; order Accipitriformes; family Accipitridae; genus Aquila; species Aquila spilogaster. The sequence continues at coordinate 24,729,507 of JANHGO010000001.1, read as the reverse complement.
AATCTCCTTCAGATTTGGCAGAGGGTGGGTTCCTCAAAGGTACTACATTTCCCCCTGCTTCATGAAAACTCATGACTGGGAGAGGAAAGAAGCTTGTTAATGGCTCTACAGAGGGAAAAGCCGTGAGAAAGAGAGGATCGATAAAATATCACCTAGGAGCATCCAGACAGCTGCAAATAGCAACTCAAGCAAGAGTCTCGTATTTGTTAATGTTTTGCTAAGTATGTAGAGCTGTATTTGTCTTGATGAGTACACATTTATTTACATTCCAGCTGAACACAGTTTAGCACGTTTAACTGGGAATTTTTACATAGCCAAGTCAATAACTGGTATAGAGTCCATGACTTTACTGCAATATACAATTGCTTTACAACAGACATACAAGAATTAACAAAGTATAAATCATCCAAGTAGTCAGTAAAATAATTGTCAGTGCTCAGTCACTGTTAGAAAATTCTAAGCATTTCACTAAAGATTTTGGATGAATTAAGGCTTTTAAGATTTTCTTTCCTTTTTTGTTTAACATTGTTGGTACACAATAGCAGGGTGATGTTTTTCAACATCTTTTCTCTTTGTAAGGTAATGATAATAATCCAATCTTATCTGTACAAATAGAGGATAATTACTTGGAAAATAAAGCAGCTATCCTTTTTTTTCCATTGGTAACTGTATTCTTTTATATTCCTTTTATATATTTAACATACTATATTTGGTTCTTCACAGAGTCTCTTTTAGAAAATGATAAGCTTCTAAGTAGTAGTCTTGTTACCCATGTTTATGGCAGAGAAGATGCTTTCCTACAATTTTAATGTCTTTTTTTTTTTTTTCCTTTTGAGTCTTTGTTTTACCTGGCTGTGGTTGGCTTTACTGCATCCATAAAAGATATCAAAGTTTCTTACAGCTCTTTTCCACAGCCATTATTTTTTTGGCTGAATCAGTCCTCTGTTCTGCTTCATCATGCAGCCACGGCAGCCACTGTTGCTGCACAGCAGATGGGAGGGAATATGTACGCAGCAGCCCAGGCTGCTTTAGAGCTGAAGGGGTGAAATCCAGACAGCCAAAGGAACTTCAGACTAGGCTCTTCAATTTCTCCAACAGCAGCAAGCCCCCAGCTTTTCTGCACTCGTACTCTATTGCACTACCACATGCAAAGTGATGATTGTGCAGCACACATGGTGGTCTAGATCAGACAACTAATCCTTCTGAAAAATAAGGAAGGGGAAAAAAAAAAGTTGTTTTTCATCTGGACCCTCTCTGAGCCATCCAGCTGCATGAACTGTTGTGCCAGCAGAGTGGACAGGGAGGAGGAAAGGCTGGGGAGAGATCCAGGACAGGAAGGTAGGGAATCAAAAGGTGCTTACACCAGTAGAGCTTTAGGAGTAAAAAGGCGATGGTTGATTGCTTTAGGATAGGTCAAATTTGTGTGGGCATGGCAGCTGTGTTTAGATTATAGTGGGGACAACAACCTAGGCTGTTGAATTAAGGAATTAATTCTACTCTACAATAGTTTATAAGCATAAAGTCTCCTTCCATCCAGCTGATGTCAGTAGTGTATCAAATATTTTATTAGACCATTTAATATGACTAAAGAGAACCCTTTGAAATCCTACTGCAGTACGCAGCTGGAATCGTCACAAATGATGCCATGATCTGCCCTCATCAGCAAAGACAGAGTGGGCCACGAGAACTAGGACCACTCCCTTTAGATGTATTTTCACTTATCAGTTTTGAGTCTGGAAAAGTGATATAAGGGAATTTGAACTGCAGTTGTCTGTATTTGAAGAAAGTGGCTCACATCCTAAGCTGCCATCAGGAATTAAGATCTCAACTTTCTAAATAAGCACTGTGGGGTTAATTGAGATTGGCATGCTCATTTGTGAGAAGAAACCCAGGGGATCTTGGCATTTACACTTAAATTGCACATCCCATGTGTGGGATGTACCACATGTCTGTGTTTGCCTACACCAGACCATGTGTTACGTTGCATGGCTAAGCTCTAAAGGATGCTGTGAATTACTCAGCACTCAAGAGTTTGATAATAAGAACTAAATGCAGTCAACACTCAGCATGACCCAAACACTAAAAAATCATGCCTGTGCTTGTGGTCACACATTTAGCGAAGTTATTACAGGCTTTGATACTGCATTAATAAGAATTTCCACAGCAAAATGCCTAAGCTTTGCAAATAACCTGGAAAGTCTGGCTACACTTGTTATTGCATGGAGCTTCAAAGTCAAAATGAGCAGCAGGGGGTGTTCCACAGACTGGAGGGGGAGTGAGCCTTGTGCCCCCCCTCCATGGGGAGGACTATTAACCAGGCTCAGGTGCCTCGGGAATCACACCTTGACTTCCAGCCTGGGCTATCCCCTCACTTTTCCCAGAACAGCAGTTTGTATTTTAAGCTGGATCACTTCACAGCTTGGTTAACTGCAGCTCCTAAGCAGCTGTGCTTGCATTGTCGTGGTTTAACCCCAGCCAGCAAATAAGCACCACGCAGCCACTCACTCACTTCCCCCCCACCCAGTGGGATGGG
>JANHGO010000001.1:24674512-24726874 GCA_024606505.1 Aquila spilogaster | reverse complement strand
TTCACCGTTGTCAATGGCAGAAAGAAAAAAAAAAATTGCATGCAGTAGGCAGCCGGTCATTTTAATTAAAAAAAGTTCTTTATCATTTCTGCAGTCAAGCAGATATTCACATGAGAACATGATGCATCACATCAAGATAAAGATAGGGACACACAAGTGATATAAATGTGTGTGGGCTGCCTGCGGGGACCTTAGGTGTGACTAACCAGTGGAATCTGTCCTCTTTTCTATGGTAGGACTCAGGCAGTGCAGCACCTGCTGCCATGGAAAAGTACTTGGGAAAAATATAACTGACAATACATTCCATTCGTTACCCTGATCACATCTTTAATTTCACATAATGTTATTTCTTTACTTTCTACAGTTATCACTTCCTTTTTTCTCCTCTTTGTTCATTTTTTAGTTATCTTTTAAACTGAACTTTCTCACTAAGCAGAAGAACAAAGGAGGACTCTCCAGGCTATATGATGTTCATCAGTGTGTGGCATGAAAGTTGAAATTAATAGAGTCACTTTCAAGCTTCAAACCAGGACTGGTTCCATTAATCATAGACTGACCCACAATATACAGGTGCAAGTTAAGCCGAAGATGACACAACTGAATTGTATTAATTTGTAACACTTTCAGGAGATTGATATCTACACCAAGCTCTTAGTAGAGGAGTTGGATACATGAAAAAAGTAGAAGGAAAAGATCATAAAACTGTGGTATGGTTTTGGATTGTAAAGAATTAAATGAATTCTTAGATTCCTCAATCTGGTAAATCTAGGCACGTTGTATTAAAATAGCTAAATATACAATTGGAACAATTGAGATTGCATAGAATTAAATAATAATGTAATCTTTTTCTGACATTAGAAATACTAGAACCAAATTTAACCCCTTAAGTAACAACATTTCAAAACTAATGAAAACAATCCCCATCAAAATATCTATCTTACCTTATTTTTCTTTTCTTTTTTTTTCCTAACCTTAGCTTTCACTAAGTTCCTAAGCATCCAGGTCTAAAAATAATGTATGCTTAACGATCTCTTTAAAGAAAAGAACATAATGAAATTTGTTCTACTGAAAAATTAGCCACTGTGTACTAAACTTAAAATCTACTTGCTGTCTATTATGATGTTAAGTGTTAAAGTTAGAGGAAAGCCTCAAAAACAAAAGTTTTTCTAGGAGAAAATAAGGGTAAAAACTAAGGAAAACATTTGGAATGATAATTTAGATATGCTAGTATGCAATCTCAATTTAAAAAAAAAAAAGTTTTATTACTTCTACTACCAAGGGGATTAAATTAACTTCTCAGTAGTTAAAAAAAGATAAAAACAGCATTCATCTTAGTGTGAGCATGTGTAAGAAAGTAGAACGCAATAAGTGCACTTTTTACGTACTTCCCTCAAGGTCAGATTTCTTTTGGAAAAAGGTTTGGAATTAAAGGTATTTGTCAGTTAATCAGTAGATGCTTTGATGAAATGTTCTTGTTCTTTATCTCATGAATGTTTCCTGCCTGCAAGGACATGGGTGATGTTAGTTCTGGAAATGAGACGTATTTTTCATAGGTAAGAGACACGTGGAAAGCAGTGGGATTTTCTAGGAAAAGACAATCCTCTTCCATGTTTTTAAATCTTCTTTCTAATACCGTGGAAGGAAAAGAATATTTGCTGTTCAACTAATTAGCTAATATTACTGCGGTAAATCATAATCATAAAAAATTAAGTGGAGAAATAATAACCTTCTAGTTATAACATACTTGTATTAATTTGTTGTCTTCATTCTTCAGTAATTCATTCTAGAAAGCTGTGTCCATACTGTAAGGAGGTAAAGTTTCTAAACATTTAGGTAATTTTTCTGTGGTTAATCTCCAATTTGAGAAGAATGGCAATGTTCTCCAGTCTACTCTTTCTGTAATGAATGTTTCCAAACTGTGGAAAAGGATGATATCTGCACTGAATCTACATATTTTCTCTTTACCAAATAAATGAATAAACAGCTTTGTTAGGGATGAACTTTCGAACCTTTTCAAATCTTAGAACTAGTCCATCCATCTCACTGGGAGCTCTGCACAGCAGCCAATCTACCACTCCCCACTATCTGGTGTCTTTGATGAACTTGGTGGGGTTGCTTGCCATCCCACCTCTCAAATAGTTAATGAAGATATTAAACAATATTGTCTCCAGAATTTGTTCCAGAGAAACATCATTCATTACCTTCTTTAGGACTGCTGACTGCATGGTTAAATGCATGCTATGCCAAAAGTGCCTTGTCATGTGCTAATTCTCTGTTCAGTAGTGGGACACTGGTGCAGTTTCTGGGTGGAAGAAGAGGGCTAGAGGGACAGAAGGGCAGTACCCAGGCAACAGAGCTTGGCTCTGCCACAGTGACGTGAAAAAATTGATGCTACTGCTGTGATTTCAGCAGTGAATAAAAAAAATATCAAGGACTTCTAAATAAACAGAACATCACTGTAAAACTGAATCAAGAAAAAAAAAGCAGATACTAGGTCATTTATGATTAGACATCAACTTTCCTACTTATGCAAATGGTGATGAATTTTATAACGTATATTTGCATATTTTAAAAAACACATTCCCTTCTCCTGCTTTCTCCATCAGTAATCATCTTTCCCTGACTTAATGTGCATTTCTACTGTGTAGTGTGATAAGAACATTTGTGGATGGTGATATAAGGCTAACAGCAGTCAGAAGTGATGAAGAAAAGCCCATGAAAGCCTTTGTTTCTGTGAGAGAGTTGCTGCAACAGCAGCTCACATCCAGAATGACCTATTTTGTGTCCTGTGGCTCTATTTTCTTAGGGAAAGACATAATATAAATATGCCAGTTAAGTTAGTTTGGTGTTTTTTTTCTACTAAGCAACCCACAACTGGAAAGCAATAGTATTCTCACAAGAAAAATCTTGCAAAATTTCCAGTTGTCTGCTTTATTACAACGTTCCATCATGTACTTCAGTATATTGCTATATGTTCTTCTGGGAACTTCTGCAGTTGTTCAAGCAGATAAGTCACGACAATGTACCTCAACTTGCTGTTTTGCATAGTGCTTTCATATCCTGTCTCAGGATGAATCTAGAGTGCTAATTTGGTGATATACTCATGGTGGTGACGGGTTGGTGGTTGAACTGGATGACTTTTCCAACCTTTATTGTTCTGTGATTCGTTTAAGAAAAGCACATGCTACCAGCCAATATAGACACAATTTGAAATGAAATTTGTGAGTAATATGCTAGCAATCTCCTCAGCAATAAGAGGATGATTCAGTTTCACTCCCTATTGTATAGGTTTCTTTCATTTTCCCTTTCACTAGTTGTAGCATTTTTTTGTCCTTGCATGCAGATGTTCATTTGCTTTGCAGTAATTATCAGTATGTCAGTGGTTGCTGATGCATTCATTGCTTTTTCCTGCACAAATTTCCCTAAAGAATTTACTATATTGGGAAAACAGCTGCTTCTCCATGCCTCTGTTTGCATTTCATGTGATTGCAATCCACAGCCTGCCCCACACTGACGTTTCTTTAGCCGAAGGGAGGTTATGTATGCGAAAACAAGTTGTACATCAACACTGTGGAGCAACCACATTAAGCACACTCTGTTTCTAAATCAAGAAATTGTCTGTGGCGTACACTAAACTGGATTAAACATTTGTAATGAAATTACTGTATTGAAATATGTTGTTTTAATTATTCTTAGGATAGGAAAACGTATCTACATAGGAAATTTAAATGCTAACTACTTAGGCTAAAAGTGAAAAATACAACACTGGGATAATTAAATTATTCACAATATTTTTTTCCTATTAGTCAAGCTCTGGCATAGTGAAAGTTGAGTACGTAACTCTGTTTAGTATATGGTTTTTGCTTTAGGAAGGTAGGTCTGTGTTGGTCTAGAATTTCCAAATGAGCAGCAGATTTCTGCAGTTTTGACTTCACCATTTATAAAGACATAACTAATAGGGAAAAATGGAAAAACTGACTTCAGCAAGGACGCTCTGGTGGGGTGCTATGGACGTAGTCAGGGCTGCAGGCAGTCAGATGTCCTTGTCACTTTCTGGGCTTGATAACCAGTGGTTTGGGTAGGACTATTTATCACACCAACAGCAGTAAATGTTGTTGTAATGTCACAGAAAAATGGTAAAGCTTTCATAAAAAAAAAAAAAAAAGGCACAAAGTTAAGCAAAGAAGAAAGAAAAGCTTTAGAATGAAGTACTTCAAGTGAGATTTTTACAGACCAAACACACACTGAAATGTTTCCAGTGGTGAATCACATATATGTACATATATGGAAATGAGCATGTGTATTTGCGTAAGTGCATGCAGCCAGAGAAAGGGTGTTTCAGGATGAATGATGCTAGAGAGTGTGAGGAGAGTATGTAGGACATTTGTTATTTAGCTATAGAAAGTTTGTTATTTTTCAGGCAGCTTGACGGTTACCACAAAATTTCTGGATGTCACATAAAAAGATTGCTGTGCTTTAGGGTTTTCCCCCAAAATATATAGCTTTCCTGAAGATATTTATTTTCTACAGAGTAAATAATCTATAAAACCTGAGTTTTTGAAAGCTGCTCAACCACAGCTGCATTGAAGCCACCTTTGGTGGTGTCCTCTCTGCAGAAGAGATGTCTGTAGTGCTGTCAAAGCAGAGAGGAGGTACTGCATTTCCACAGCTCTCAGAGTCTAGAGAAACAGGAAGACTATAAAGATTTCTGTCTATTCTTGCACTTTTATTGCAGTACAATTTCTTGCAACAGTTATTCACATTTTAAATGTTTGCTACTGTGCAGCTGAATGGGTCAGAAACTACTAAAGCATTTGAGGAATTTCTTAAGAGATGAAAAGGATGTGACATGATGAATTAGATTACAGTATTGTTCACTCCTGGAAAAAATAGGTTAAATGAAAGTCAAACAGTCAGAACATTCTCTTTTCTTGTCTAAACAACATTGCTGCCATTTATGCCTTGGTATTTCAGAAATAATAGCTAATGTCTTGTTAGCAGGAAGCCATTACAGTGACATAAATCACATCAAAATGTGAATAGGAATTCAAATTAGGTTTCTTAATACTAATTATATATAGACAGCTTTGGCTTAAATAATTGAAGTACAGAAAACCATTTTCATTAAATAGTGTTATGTGAGCTGACATAAAATAGCTGACATTTAATTCTCTGCAAATTCCACACCACGTAAGTGGATGGCTGAAACCAAAAGGAAGGAGGGAAGGGCTAAGAAAGCAACATTTTACCAGCTTTGTAATATGTAACAGTATAAGCTTTGTATTAAAAACTAAACTTTGCACATGGCTACAACATTAAATATAACTTCCAAAGAATTTTGGAGTTAAGTCTTTAATGTCAACTAAGCTTAGCTGCTGACAAGCATGGCTCTGTGATGACAGAATCAGCCCTTGGCGTAACTCAGCAGAACATGATTATTTTGAGCAAGTTTCAGTTCATCGTCATGTTATGTCAGTGAAGCCACAGGGACAATCTGGATTTAGTCCAGTACTATTTTTTTGGTCACCTTCATGCTACCTGTGGGAAGATGAATAATCTTGGTTGTGAAAACAGTGTTGGGGATCCAACCAAAATCACAGCTTCCAGCATGAACTCAGCCTGCTAGCATTTTTTTTTAATGTTTTTTTTTAAAAAATTGATTGTTGAGAGAGATAGTCTTGACAGTTGTCAAGAGATTGTCAATGCTATACCATTTTTTGCATCACTCTTACTGTCATAAAATACTTAAAGAAAACCTATTGAGGTGTCTATAAGCAAAAAAGCTTATAGAATAGACCATTGAGGCAAAAAAGCATAAGAACTCTTTTCTTTCCACTAAGAATAAAAAAAAAAGAAGAAAAATGAAACTATTAAAAAATTTTCCTCAACTTCTCCACCTTGAAGGATGTCATGCAATGTTCACAGTCTTATAGTCACAATTTTCTTCATTCTTCCAAACAAGCACTTTGCACCAGGCCTTCAGTCTCTTTCTTGTATGTGCCAGTTCTTCTTCCTCTCAATAGCAGTGTACAGCTTTGATTCATGCGCAGACGTTCTGATGGAGTAAAGTGCAGCAGTGTGGCCTTCAGCAGGGATACTGCTGCACTACTCATTTGTCATTATTTCTGGCAACCAGATGGCTGAGTTAAAATTTATACACCTGAGTGGATCTACAGAAATGAATGGGACTACATGAGTGGAAAGGCATTGTTTTATGTCTGAACTCTGGCTATACAGAAGTCAGTCAGTAAAAGTTTTGCCATTTACTTTAATAAAACTCTGTTCTACTCTTCACCAGTCAGAATATGTGGAGAAGTGAATGACCATTGTTCCCAACCTAAACAAAGATAGAAAATGAGTATTCTTTTTTTCTTTTCTTTTCTTTTCTTTTTTTGAACTAAAAACAATACATTTACCAGCAGTTCTTCTGAGGAAGAATCTAAGCCTTACATTGTTATTTTTGATGTCATTGTGATCTGAAGTAATCTTCAATTTCTTAACAATTATTAAAAGTCTGTAGTGTTTGGTTAGATAACTGTTGTGTAAATACTTACTCTGTCAAGAGATTTATATCTCCATAATTCTAACGTGTTTTCATGTCAGTCCACTGAATGTCTCAGATTACTCAAAGAATATCTAGGCCATTTTAGCCCCTATTTCTAACTCCAATTTTATCCTCATTTTGTCTGTTTCCATCACTGTCTGTGTCTGCTGGATTTTTTGAAAGAAAGATAAAAAAGTGGCATCATTAAGGAAAGGTGTAGTAAATGCCCTACATAAGTGTAGGCGTGAAGAAATGCAAAATCTGAAAAATAACAAGAACCATAAATATCTCAGTCTGAGCTCTAATAGAGAACTATGAAATAAAATGAATCTTTTTACTTTAGATTTTCAAATCCTAAAATTGTAACAAGTATTAAATTATTGCACTAATAGGATGGATTCAGACAAGTATGGAAAGAGTTATGAAGCAGTTTGGAGCTTCGTCAGGATGAAAGGTAACCAAGTTGTCTGTGGAGGACTCTGCACTCAATGAAGCTGGGGAGCAGTGACGTTCAGTGGCTTAAAATATCTGTTAGGATCAGCTTTCAACCAATGAACGGAAATGTTTTGAGTAACAATGCTTGCTAATGAGTACAAGACCTTTAATGAGAAGTCTCTGCTGTAAGTCTGTGAGTGAGTGTCCAGGAGTAAATGATATATTTATTCCTCATTCTACCAGTTCTGTAAGAAGAAGTGAGGCACAGTGGGAGAGTACAGATACTGAGCCAGGACACTGAGCTGCAGTCCCAGCAGAGGAGCTTCCCTGGGAAAGTCACACAAAGGTGTGGAGGGTGCTTCCTGACTGCATATCTGGGGGTGAAATATCTAGGTAAATGAAAGTATGAAGGCTGCTCCAAAAGTAATGTCCCCTGTTTTATTATGCTGGCTCACAACATCAGAGGTGGATGTTGATGGAATGGCAGCAGAGGTTGAACCTTCTCAATAATGTTCCATTATGTGTGGTTGCTGTGTGACGGGTGGTGGCAGAGGAGCAGTCTGACAGGATGACATCTGACATGGAAGTGCATATGAAGCAAAGGTGTGTCACTGAATTCTTCCATGTGTATAAAACGGCACCCACTGACATTCACTGACACTTGCTGAATGTTTATGGGAGATGAAACAGTGGATGTGAGTCCAGTGAGGTGGTGGGTGGTGTGTTTCAGCAGTAGCAACAGCAGCAGTGGGGCACCTCCACTGGTGCAGTTTGTTATGAGCATGGCATGTTGGCTGTTGTTCATTGCTGGTGAAAATGCATAGCTAATGGTGGTGACTATGTTTAATAATACTGTTTTATAGCTGAGAATTTGCTCTATCAATGTTACTGTGCCCTTTATCTGTTGTCTTTAACATGGAAATAAATAGAAGGCATTACTTTTGATGCAGTCTGTGAGGCAGTCATGGAAAAACATTCTCGGAGGAAAACATTATCCAAGATTTTTGGTTTGATTCAGTACTTGAGAGGTATTTATACATTTCTAGAGAATAGGCAGGAAAGACTGCAGTTGATGTGAGCATCTGAAGGTTGGATTCTAGGTCTTGAAAAGCGTACGAAGCATGCAGGTTGCAGCCCAGACCTTGGCATGGGGTCTCAGATGAATTGTCTTTGTATTTTCTTGTGTAGTTGCCCATAAGCTTTTCTGAGACTCGCAGTGTGGATGTAGTAAATTCACAGCCTGATGCAAGATGGAGGTAAACATTAAATAGTGGGAGAAGAGCATTCAGTTTCCTCCTAAGTCATCCAGAACATAACATGTCTAAGCTGAGGTAATGAAAAAGCAAATCAATGATAATAATAAAAAAAACCGTAAATGGAAAGAATTGGAACTGCACTGTCTTTTTGTAAGTGTTAAAATAGCCTCACACAGAGTTTCTGGCAGCAGCTCAAATATCATAGCCACAGCAGTTGAGTCAGATGAGATGAAAATTAAGTAGTGAATGAGAAAAGAGTAGTACAGCAGTTCAACATGACACAAATGCAGCATTTGGAAAAATCACAGGCTTGCATGGTCCAGCAAATAGGGCTATCTGCTGGCAGTCAGCTGTACTGTTCAGTGTAGTGTGTGCTTTTGTTAATGAGTTTCCTTGGTGATTCACTGGCAGGTAATCCATGGAGGGAAATGTGAAGGAATAGCATATAGCATCCTGGAGTCAGGTGGCATCCTCCAGTGATAAACAGTGCTTCCGGACTGCAATAATGCTATACAAAACTGGCAGACGTAAAAGCTTTTCTCAGCTCTAAAAGCATTGAAATGTGCCAATTTTAGGAACAAGATTTCTTATGAGCCTTTAAGCCATATGGAGTGTCAACATGTTTTCTGCCATCTGCCTGTCAGTTTAAAGAGAAGTAGTAAATTTGTAAGACATAGTAATTCAGCAAATATTGCAGGGGCTGTGTGCAAACAGAGAGTGGTATCTTGGAATCCTTTGCACATCTACAGAGGCTTTGTGCTTTAACTTGAAATAAGTGCTAGATAATTTTGAGCTTTGTAGCTGTTATCTTCTGAAGCCTTTCTGATCATGCCCTGTGTGATAGTACCATCTCTGGCCAAGAGTTTAAGTGAAATTGAATTAACTTTGTTTCCTATGGAAATGATGGAGTGTTATTACTCTGTGTCTTAATTGGATGCATGCAAGCATTGTGTGGCGCCTGTCTGTGCCTCAATAATGTTTGAAAAAATCCAATTTATTTCAGATTTGAAGGAAGGTAGATTCCTTAAAGGTATTACATTCCCACCTGCTTCATGAAGATACGTGATTGTGAGAAGAGAAAAAAGCTTGTCAGTAGCCACAAAGAGGAAAAAGCCAGGATCAATGAAATACCGCCTAGGAGTGTCTGGACAGCTGTGAATTGCAACTCACACAAGTGACTTGTACTTTTAATATTTTGCTTCGTAATTACAGCTATGTTTGTCTTGGTTAGCACACATTTACTTACATCCCAGCTGAACATAATTGAGTGCCTTCAACAGAATGAGCTGGGAGGTGTTGCCTAAAGCAGCCTATCACCCAGTCACTTTGTCCTCATGGTTACAGAGTGTAGCAAGGGGTGCCAAACTGTCTGCACAGAAATCATAGACCATAAGGTCTTCCCTGAGCCTACTCTTCCCCAGACTAAACAATCCCAGTTCCCTCATCTGCTCCCCATGAGGCCTGTGCTCAAGACCCCTCACCAGCTTTGTTGCCCTTTTCTGAACATGCTCCAGGGCCTCAGTGTCTGTCTTATAGTGAGGGACCTGAGCACAGTACTCGAGGTGCAGTCTCACCAGTGCCAAGTACAGAGAGATGATCACCCCCTGCTTCTGCTAGCAACGCTATTTCTGATACACACACACAAAAAAAATAATATTATACAAGTTTGGTTTGTAGCCCTCTTATTCATTTGTGACTGTAACCATCTATTTATTGAAATTTAATGAAAGCTGGTGGTTCCTAAATCTACTACTTTGTCCCCTTGCTGAGCTCTCACATTGCCAGCCAGTACTGTTGTCATTCACTTATATATATAAGCATAAATCAACTGACAAATCAGCTGCATTATGCTATACCAGGTGACAACATTAGAAAGACTTTTTTTAATGAAAAATCTTGCAAAGAGGAGTCAGTGTTTTAAGCTAAGGATCTAACAGCTCTTTGATGATGAAGGTTATTATTTAGAGAAGGCAGTGTTTCAAAGTGGTTTGTGGAAATTAAAGCACTAGGTGGTACTGCTATCTGATTTAATTTATAATCTCTTCATCACAGTGAGGGAGTGAACGTGATATTTCCAATTCAGTAGCAGTAATCTAATGTGCTCTGATACTGGCTAATGATTTCTCAGATATTCCATATTCACCAAAGCTTTTTTCTTTACATCTGCTCTATAGATAAATTTGCATTTTAATTAAAGGGTATAAATGAGAGATATTAAAGCTTGAAACAGAGAACATAATTTTCATATCCTCTCAAATGCGATTTTAAGTACTGGATTAAATCTATTGAATAGCATTATTGCTAGAATCAATTTATGTTTATTATTTTATGACTTATTCAGTAGTTGTTCTATTTTAATTAAGAATTTTAAATATAAAGATATTTGCTATAAAAGAATACCATTTAAACTACAGTGCTGTAGAATAGCTACTACACTCTGTAAAATGTGTGTGGGTTGCTTTGAAAGTAATGTCTGCTATTTATTTCCATGGAAACTACAACAGATAAAAGGGCACAGTAATACTAACTGATAAGGCAAATTCTCAGCTACAAAACACTATTTTCCAACATGGACACTACTATTAGCTATGCAATGAACAAGAGCCTGCACGCTGTGTATGTATAAATCTGCATGGCCATCTAGAATGTGGCTTGTCTTTCACATTGCTGTCACTACTGCTGAAACACTCCGCTGCCACCTTACTGTGCTCACATCCACTGTTTGGCCTCCGTAAACATTCAGCAAGTGTCAATGAATGTCAGCGAGTGCCGTTTTTTTCACATGGAAGAATTCAGTGACACACCACTGCTTCATCTGCACATGCATGTCAGACACCATTCTGTCAGACTGCCCCTCTGCTGCCATCTGTCACATGGCAACAATATGTAATGGAATACTGTTGGGAAGGTTCAACCTCTGCTGCTGTTCCACCAACATCTGCCTCTGATGTCAAGAGTCAACGTAATAAAACAGGAGGCATTATTATTGGAGCAGCCCTTGTATGTATGACTTTCTGAATCTTTAAGAATCTGCTACCATACAGTGTTTGATAGAAGAATTACAGAGGAAGACAGTCAACTGTTGTTTAGACTTAAATATAAATCTAATGTATGTTTTCAGAGTTTCTGGATGTCTTTGATCCAAAGCTGTTAAAACCGCGATTTCATTTTCTTTGTCCAGAAAATCTCTAAGTAGGATCTCCAGAAATTTTGATGGAGGTCCATTAAGTTGATCACATCATGTTCATTCTCTTTTGTTTCCCTATTAAAAACTTTTATTCTACATGTCTTCTTCATGAACATCTTAATTTATTTTTTTCTATCAGTCTAAGAGATATCTCTCATGTTCTAGTGATAAATTCTGTCTACAAAGAGAGGTGATAAAAATCACCTATTAATCATTCAAGTAATGATAGACAGTAGTAGGTATCTAAAGCAACTCACCTGTGAAATTCTTCATTTGTACGTATTCTTCTAGGAAATAGGCTTTTCTCTACAGCTTATGCTTCTAGTATGTGTATTTAGCTTCTCCTCCCAGAACAGATTGTTAGAGTTTCTTTATCTTGATCCAGATTAGAGTCTGTTTACTCCATGGTAATAGAATTTACTGGTATGTGTCTGTAAGGTCCATCTTCTGCCATCACTTTGATAGTACAAATGCAGTTCTTCCCTCTGTTTCTCCAACCTTCTAGTGTGTCAGTGTTTAATTTTTATAATGCAAAATAGATTTCTTTTGGCTGATGCACAATGTTTACTTGATTCAGAGTCATTCAAAGAGAACGCTTGAGGGAATATCAAAATAATCCTACACACTCATCACATACTCACTTATCATCTTATACTACCTGAACCTCTAAACAGAAAGCTAGCATCAATAAAAAGGCACTGCTAATGAAGTTTTTAGGTGATTGGTAGAATACATTTTTGAAATTGAAGTTTGAGATCATCTGAGACTGGATATGATCTCATACAATTGTATCTGGATGCATAATTATAATTAATTGAATACAATGCTTCCTTCAAAAATGCCTCCTATTCTGAAAGATTTGATGTTTCAGATATTTGCACTTAGTTAAAAATATACCATTGCTTCAGTAACCATTCCTGTGTAACATATTTAGGTCTTATTTTTAAACTACAGTGCATGTATTTTCTTAAAACATTATTTCCGAAGCAAAAATATACTTCTAAGTGATTGAACTTTGTTGTTGTTTTTGTTAGGAATTCCTTAGCTGTAAAAATGGAGTAAGAAAGCTAAATTCACTTTGTGCTGGAATTCTTTTGCTTTATGTTTTTGGGGAAACATGGATCAGACTGTTCTTTCTTTTGTGTGCCCTGTGAGTTAGCTTGAAGAAGTTTGTGTGTTCCATGCTGGTCCTTCAACTGCTGCTTTCTCAGTGTACACCTCACAAGGAGGTGTTTTATTAAAAACAGAGAAAACAGTGGATATGAATCAGTCGACAAAAACTTTCACTTTGAGGATAAAAACAGCTTTCACGCTATTTGTGAGTATTTACAATGTTCTTTCCTTCTGTGTCATTAACGAGTTTAGGTTCTCGTGGGATTAAAACATGGCAAATCAATTAATCAGCCATTTTTACCTTTGCTGAGAAAGACTGGAAACTTTGCTGAGAAAGACTGGAAATGTTCTTTGAGTGTGTTTTACTGCAGGAAGACATACTGAGAAATAAATTTGTTGAAGAAATAAAAGTAGAGAACAGAAATGAAAATTAACTCATAATCTTGGTATATATGTGAAGAGAATATTACAAAAATAACGAAAGTAGCCCTAGGCACAGTTGTTTTTTTTCTTATTTTGTTATCTTAAGCACTTCCCTCCTCACCATGCCTTACAGGAGCTAGTATTTAGAAAGGTTATGTTTATCATGCAGTTTGAGAAACTTCTGGTTGAGAATTCATTTTATATAATCATAAAAATAGTTCTGTTATAAAAAAAAAAAGAGTCAAAGCAGAAACTATTTCAAACATCTTTTTGCTGAGTATGATAAGGTTCTTTTCCTTCATCTCTGCTGTTCTGACAGAGTGCTTAAGAGGGCAGCAAAGAAGCTCCTAGAAGTAAAAATAATATTATTAGAGAAAGGAATGTAAGCTAATATCCATTTAACTTAGAAGGTGACTGAGAAATGATTGTGAAGCTAATAGAATGTTCTTGGAAATTTGTTTTTCTGCAGCCAGAGTCATCTTCTTGCTACGTATTTACATTACCACTAATAGAAGTATTGGAATACTGTCAAATAATGCTGTTTGTGTTACTGCTGTGCCCAGTGAAAAATACTGTGGCTTGCAGAGTCACTGAAGACTTGTTGAATAAAACATACAAAGAATGCTGTCAAGTGAACAAGGGGTGAAAGTCTTTTGCCAGATGCTGATACGGGCTGCAAGTGGATCGGGGTCTCCCGATGTGCCTCCATCCACAGTGAGCCCCACTGAGTCCTCTGCACTTCCCCATAGTCCAAACTGAGGGATCTGGCAGGTTAAAGTGCCTCCTGGCTGAGGTAATCCATTTGGTTTTTGGAAACATGAGCACCTCAGATCTAAATTGGGATTTCAATTTCAGCCTTTAGTGGCCTAACCCGAGTCAGTATTTGTGCTGAAGTAGGATAGGAATGTAAATCTCCCTCTGAGGAGTGTTAAAGCTTATTCATTAGGTAATGTTTTCCACTGTAAAATTTATCTGTAGGAAAGCTTTATTTGCCGGGTATCTTTGCGATGCCCAAAATGTAAATGAATGAAGCACTATGATTACCAAGATTGCCATGTTAATATATTTAAAACAAGGTAAATCATAGAATCATAGAGTAATAGAAAGTAAAAGTAAAGTACTCTGAAGTAAAGTACTCTAAAATGCTGTTTTTCTACTAAGAAAGCCTGCAGAAATTCAAATTTTATCTGTATAAAATTCTGCAGTGCAGGAGAGCACCCTGTCAGGCCTGAGTTTGCTCTGTTATATGCACCCTCTCTGGTTCCAAACTCCTGCGCTACCCTGACCAGTACAGCCCTTACTGGAGTAGCTCACAATATCTTGCTATATCTTTCTTAAGCCATTGAATGTGTTCTTAAACTCACTAGGTAAATTCTACGTACCATCATAAATTAGACTGAAGGACAGCTGTGGAGAACTAGCACTTTTAAAAGAAAAAGAAGAATTTTAAAAAGTTATTTGCAACTTTAGGCAACACTTTATGTGTTTGCAGTTCATCTCTGCTTTTCTTTCTGATGCTGGTCATGTACTACCAGTTTGAAACTATCTGATGCTGTATCTTTAGAAGGGCTGTGCAGTGAAAAGGACCTTGCCTTTCGCTGCTGTTTTTCTGGAAACATTTGAAATAACAGTAAGAAGGAAAAAAAAAAAAAGGATTATAGAGGAAGATACACTGATGAAAAAAAAGCTGTTGGAAAAGCTTGCTTCACATAGTTGCTCTTTTTCAATCTAAGTTTTTCTTTCAAGAAGTAAAAAACCACAGAAATTCTAAAATTTGAACTTACAGGTGGAGAAACATGAGTATTTGTTGGGAAGTGTGAGAGAATCACCTTTCCAGGCATATATTTTACCTCTCCTCAAAAAATGCATGTATCATAAAGGAGATCTTGAATATGAGAAAAATCACAAATCTATTATACAAATGCACCCACTGGTAAATAACTGATTATTGTCCTATGGCCGTAAAAGTTCTCTTTGCTGCTTGTTGGCTGTGTCTTTCTTCTTCTTCTTTTTTTTTTAACCTTGGTTGTTATTTGTTGTTGTTTGTTCTAAATATCAAATCTAAAAGTTATCTGACCTCAGAGTTACGAGAAAAATTATAAATGAGCCCATATAGGTTACATTAAAATTCAGGAATGAAATGATTTTATGGTTTTTCAGTTAAATTTCCAAACAAAAGAAATTATCTGACATTAATTTGAATCCTTTTGTGTGTGTTTCTGCTGTAGTAATACTATTCTTCATTTGAAAATGTGCTGTAATATTTCTGAGTAAGCAATATATTAGGGGAGCAAAGTTTGAGTGTTCAGTAAGTGATTAAATGGCATTCTACTCCATGCACTGTTCCAACTGCAGCATATCTGCTGATGGAGAAAGACGAGGTTGTTCCTTAGCTTTGGCCTGACCATGACAAGATGCTGAAGGAACATGCAGGAGAGATGATAAAGTTGAAACAGCTGGAGAGAGGCTGCTAGACCTGGAATATATGCTCTTGTCTAAACCTATATGAGAAGAGTGTTTATACTTAACGGTACCTAAATCTCGTAAATGAAGGAGATGTTTACATACCCAGCACCTAGTACACATGCATGCAAGAAGGCAGCCTGGCAGCTACTCCCCATTGGAGAGACTGTTGCAGTCCCTCGCTGCCAGTCTTGCTGAAGGTATTATTTTGAAGGGGTATTGTTTTCCATAGCAGTGTTGGAAGTAGTAATGCAGTTTGATGAACATAATAAATTACATTGAATAATATTTAGTGACCTAGATGACCTCTAGTTAGGCAATGTCTGTTGTTTCATAAAGCAGTACTCCAATATCTGGATAGTAAATAACTTAATATTTGCCTTACTGGAGTTTAATACATATACTAAATAAGGCCTCAAGTTGAGGCAGGGGAGATTCAGGTTGGATGTTAGGAAATACTTCTCTAAGAATGTGTTCAGGCACTGGAACAGGCTGCCCAGGGAGGTGCTGGAGTCACCATCCCTGGAGGTGTTCAAGGAACATTTAGATGTTGTACTGAGGGATATGGTTTAGTAGGAAATACTGGTGATATGTAGACAATTGAACTGGGTGAAGTTGCAGCTCTTTTCCAATCTTGGTGATTCTGTGATTACTTCCCTAGTGCCAATACTGTTGTTTGGGTTTTTTTTTCTACGTGTTGCTTGAAAGTTCAGTCGTTTGGGTTAAGTTTTTCTCTGAGACTGCATATAGTCAACATTATTTTATTGTGGCTATGGGTCATTTTATTTTGTTGCATACTTGGGGCACAGTGGTTGGCAAGCTACACAGAGGAAAAGGATCTGGAGATGTTAGTTGACAGCCAGCTGACAATGAGCCAGCAGCGTGCCCAGGTGTCCAAGAAGGCCAGTGGCATCCTGGCTTGTGTCAAAAATAATGTAGCCAGCAGGAGCAGGAAGGTGATTGTCCTTTTGTGCTCAACTCTGGTGAGGCTTCACCTTGAGTACTGTGTTCAGTTTTGGGCCCCTCACTACAGGGAAGACATTGAGGCCCTGGAATGTGTCCAGAGAAGGGCAATGAAGCTGGTGAGGGGTCTGGAGTACAAGTCTTGTGAGAAGCAGCTGGGGGAACTGGGATTGCTTAGTCTGGAGAAGAGGAGGCTCTGGGGAGACCTCATTGCTCGCTTCAACTGCCAGTAAAGAGGTTGTAGCGAGGTGGGTATCAGCTTCTCCTCCCAGGAAGCAGTGATAGGATGAGAGGTAGTGACTTCAGGTTGTGGTAGGAAAGGTTCAGGTTGGATATCAGGAAAAATTTCTTCTCAGAGTCATGAGGCATTGGCACTGGTGGAGGTGGTGGTGTCACCATCCCTGGAGGTTTTCAAGAAAAGTTAGAAGTGGCACTGAGGTGGTGATAGGTTGATGAATGGACTGGATGATCTTAGAAATCTTTTCCAACCCTTATGTTTCTATGGTGAAGCATTTTTTTTCCCCAAAATGTCCAGTTCAAAGAGCATAGTCTTGTCTGCATAACCAGTCATGTCTGTTCATTACAATTTGAAGAGTAGATAGGCATCCTACAGTTTTGTACCTATGGAGGTATTTGTCAAATAAATAAAAGATAGGCTATTGTTCAGATACCAGGTGTGTTAATAAAAGGTAATTATGTTGACTGAAATAAAGTAAAAGCTCCATCTAGCAGACACGATTTTTTCCATCACCTTCAGAAACAAATGCCTTTTAATACAGTGGAAAATTACTAGGCAAGTCTGAAATAACTAAGCAATTACTGAAGGCTTTGTTTAAAGTTCCTCAAGAGAATGTCACAAAGAAAATGATTACCATTATTTCAACAATGAATAAAGTACAGCGGTTTCACATGAAAAATAAGCTCATATTTAACTATTAATTAGCAGCTTTTGATACTTTGAAATTGTTTCAGCGTCAGTGTATTGATTCATGTATCTGTCTAAACATGCCTGAGGAAAAATAGGAAGAAGTACAAGTTCTGAAGTACTGCATTTTGAGAATGTTGCTACAGAATTTCTTTTTTGTTTAATAAACGACCTACCAGGTTCCTCTTTTACATTGCCTAAAAATCTGGCTTATTGGCAGGTGTTCTTTTCTACAGAAATATTGTCATTCAAAGCAATAAGTTAGGAATTGAAAAAAGGAAGAGATATAATAAATACCTCATATTTTTTGCTAAAAATCAGATTTTGAGTTCCGGAATAACATGTTTAAAAGGGTCAGAGTGGTTTTACTTGTATCAAATGCACTTCATACCAAATATCTGGAGCCACTGAGATCTGTGCTTAGTGGTGAAGGGGTCTGTCAATATATGTGGCTGGCATGCCGGAAATAGAACTTCCAAATGTAATTTGGTAAACCTCAGTTTCTTCCTCCATCTTCTGTAGCACGTGTTAAGATTCAGTGCTGGGGCACAACAGGAAGCATTAAAAGCTGCTGCAGAGGATGCATGTGCGCAGCTTACCAAAAGTTTTCAACCTCAAAATACTGCAGCTACAAAATGGGGACAGGTCTGGTTTTTGTGCCACGTAGCACACCTGGAGCTAACAGGCAGTGGGGTGGAGGGCACTAGCACTGGTGGCAGTGCCACTCCACAATATGGAGTAAGGTTAAATGTTTCTCCTTGCTTCCTGACTAAAGCAGCCTACCAATTTAGCTGACAGGAAGAAGACTGCCAAAATAAACAACCAGTGTGTCTTTGATTAAACCATTCCCTCTGCTTACAATTGTGCATTCTTAATCCTTCTCAAAATAATGGACATCACACCTAAATTTTTAAAGGGATGATTCCTACTATACGCAATTTCTTAAACATTCCACTGTAATTCAGTGCACACCTCTTTATGTTTCCAGCTATTCAGTGTCAGCCTTAGTTGTTAAGAGCAGTAACTATGAAAGTGAGTGGAGCAAGTGGGAGAATAACTTATAAATTACAGAGTATAGATGTTGTGGTGACACACTGTCAACAGCAACTCGTACCATGCTCCCTATCAAAATTTGACTTGCCCTGTGATTTTTATCTCAAGTGAACGATGTCCTCTGGATTGAAAATAAAATAATTCCAGCATGTCAGCTGCAAACACCTAAAATCACTGCAGTTTATTGCACCAGATAAATGTTCTCCTGATGCCTATGTCAAAAAATTAACTAACTGTAAGGCCTGCATCCATAAAGGCACTGCTGTGAAAAAAAAAATCCATGTTTAACAAGTTACATGGGAGAGCACCGTAAATGTTATTCGAAGCTTTTGTGTGTATGTGTGATGCAGTAGCAGAAACGTCGGAGTTAGCCCCACACTGTCTACCATCAGTGCCACAAATCAAACTAATAAGAACTTCTCGTTTAAACTTTCTAACCAAACAAGTGAGGTTTTGAATCCAAATAGATCCCAATAGAAAGCAAGCAATGGAGTGTAATTACAGGTCTGTTGTGCCTTTAAAAATGTTCCCATCATTACCTCAGAAAATAATTTCTGACTGTATATAAACTCAGCCTTCTCCTATAGGAGAAAGGAAGAGTTAGGTTTCCCATTCAACTCATCATTTTTATAGCACAATACTATGATGTAGCATGGATGTGTACTGCCCTGCTTTCAAAGTCTGTGCATCTCTTTTGGGGTTGTTTTGTTTGCATGAGTGCCCTGAATCTGACAGGATGGGTGTGAACAAGAGGTCTCGGGTGCAAGGTTTAGTTTTTATGTCTAGAAACTTTCATATGCATCCTGCTGGATACATGCCAACAAAGATAGGGTTACTGACAAGGAGAAAAAAGATTTCTGTACTTCGCACAGCAGTGGAATTTTTAGTTAAATCATTAACGTTTACTCTCTATTCTGTCACCACCTGAAGGAACTGTGAACTCCTATCAGTATTAAAAAAATGTGTTGTAAATAAAAAGCACTTTGCTAGTCATCTGCAACGAACTGTTTTCATCTCTGTATTACTCTTTTGATATTGATAAGTTTTAGCTTGGCAAGGTCTTTTTTACTACCTCTTTCCTAATTCTTCATTGAAAAGCCATTCCTGGGATTTAGAAAAAAGATCTTTTCTAAGAAGTTTGTTTGCAAGTTAGTTTGCCCAATTCTATTCTTTCAGTTTGCTTTTTTTTTTTCAAATTTACACAGGTCTCTTTACCTCCTTTTCAGTGTTTAAATGATGGTTAACTGTGAAGGAGACAAAAATAGACGAAGTAATTGACACTTTTTTCCTGTTGCATTGTGTCACACTGTGCTGTACATGTATTTAATCTGAACAGAACCAAAGGAATGAAACCTAATTTAATAGCTGTCAATCAGAGGTAGGAAGCCTCCAAGAAGGGCTGCATATTGGACTCAAATTTAGTGAAGGGGGGGAAAAACGTAGTATGACTAAGACCATGAATCTTTAGGAACACAAGACTAGAAGGAACGATCAGAGTCATCAGGGCTCTCTCTTTGTGGGTACTAAACCGCAGAGATAAGTACACCTAGCTCTTTCTTAAAAACAATTCTGTCTTTTTGTTCTGGCAACTTCAGTTGCGAGACCGTTCCTCTCTGGAAATTCAGAATCTTCTGATTTCCAGTCAGAATTTTTTATTCATGGGCAGTGTAATCAGTGTTTCTTCCTTCATCTTAAGTAGCTTGTCTGTACAAGCTTGTTTTTATCCTTTCTTATTCAACTGTGGCCAGAAATAGTGTAATTACATATCATTTTGTTATAACAAGTAATCAAACCTTTCCTGACCTCTCTCAAAGAGGAAGTCTGCAACATCTGGAAGATGAAGAGAACAGGATTTTAAAGAACAGTGAAAATCTTCTGCTTTTCAGCTAATCTGGCCAAAGTTAAGTTATTTTTTCTTGGATTTGAATGGACAGAGATGTGTGCTGTACAGGGAGGCTTTTAACTTCAGTTAATTTGAACAAGTCAAAAAAAAGAAATATATTGTTAGGTCTACATTAGTATGACAGTAGCTTAACTGCCTTAGGTGTCGCTTGGACACATTTCCTGCAATCTGGTGGAAAGCGTCTCTTGCAGAACTAGAATCTAAGGGGCTTCTTGTTAAATGTGTGAAATGTATCAAACTTGGTAAGAAGGTTATTTCTAACTATTACATGTAAATTGGGAAGAGCATTGCAGCATTATTTTTCCCGTCCTGGTTTTCCTTCAGTCCTTGATGTATAATTGCAGGGTGTCTTACAGTATTCACAGTCTGAGTTTCCTGGTTTGAAACAGTCCCTCTCATTGTAGATGGAAAGGGAAACAGCTTTTGACTGTGAAGAGCACTTCAGAAAAAGAAGAATCATGGCTGAAATTCTGAGAGATCCTGAAAAAAAAAGACCATCAATGTTTTATGGATGAAGTTATCTGAAAGATGTGGCAGAGAGAATTTGAAAGTAGTGCTATAACTCTTTGATTATCAATAGCCTTTTTACTCTTCATTCCATAGTATAGCTGAGTTTAAAATAATAAAACAAAATTATGTCTCTAGCTAAGAGGAGTCCAAAATGATGCACCAGATCAGTGTTGATAGAAGAAAAAAAAAAAAAACGTTTTCCTGAATAAACTCATCCATCTTCTTATAAAACAATTGCCCATACCAGTGTTTGTTGATTAATGCTTATTAATCTAATAGGTCTTTTAGCTTCCTAGAGTTTTCTTGTCATCTGATGTGCCCTGGGAGGGGGGGAAGTGAAGAGTGCTATTAGCTGGAGAAAGAGTAAGGATGAAACAGAGCCAGAACTGACTGAGGGCTGAAGAACAAAACTGAATTGAAGCAGAGATGGGTTCATTATCAGAATTTGTTTAAAAGTTTTCTGTCCGGCTCCCAGAACAACGGGAATGGATTTTTTTTAGTTTTAACTACTTCAGTGTTTGGAGATGATCTAAGGCTCCACTGTCTTTTGAACATCATGGCCTCCACGATGAAAAAGGTTTTATAATTGCATTTTTGAGAAGCAAGGCCATATTAGGAGCAGGATGCTTTTTCCCCGTTGCATTTGTTTCTGTAGGGCTTGTTGAATAAGTAATGGAAAGGAGTATCAGTCTTTCTCTACCCAGCACAGCACAAGTCACACATGTGAAGAAACACGTTGTTGAGCTGAAGGGCTCGCTACTTCCTTCAGTTCACACAGAAATAGAGAGACAGCAGGAGATGTGGCCTGACATTAATTCTTGCGTCAGAGGCAGAGGTGTCTGTGAAGAAGGGAGAAGAAATGAGGCATTTGATTCCTAATTTTGTTCAGCTTTGATCTAAGAGTGTGGAAGGTATCAGCTTTTCACTCAGGCCCCTGCATTTCTAAATGCGTTGTGCTGACAAGAATGCGGACAGCTACAAGAGCTCCTGCAGCACAGTAATTGTGTGCTTCTGTTCTGAAGTGCTGAGAGTGAACTGAAATACTTGAGAGGGAGGTGATTTCTTTTGCATAGTGTTATGATAACCCCTTGAATGAGTTCTGTTATTTTGGCTGATCCAGAGATGACTCAGTTTCCTATCAGCCAGCTCAACATTCATTTGATTGAAGTCAGCTTGGTTGCTGCTTTCTATAATCGTACTCAGTGGAATCCGGTGTAATATGGAACTGCTGCAAATGTGCCAGTAAGCCACTACTAGTCACTTGTCAAATATATAATAGGGCTGTTATATACGTTATATTTTTTCCTACCAAACAGTAGGCAACTGTACTGATGTATTGACTTAAACCCCTTTCTCCAGTTCTTTGTTCGACAGCATAACAGCTGTGTAATGTCCAACTTTCAGAAGCAAGGGAGCATTTCTGGGTCTTCCGTGTAGGTGTTACTTATGATCTCTCTGTATTTTGTATTCTGTTTTGTTTAATTTTTTTAAAAATATTTTTTTCATATCTCTGGATAGGTAAACTATGAAATGAGATGGTACCAGTTCTTATTTCTGGCCATTCCAGATAGGACTTTCAATGTGGAACTCCTCTGGCATCAAGATTGTAAGCCTACCGGGAACGTGTTTGTCAGTGTGGCCCTGCAAAATACAGTTATTTCACTTACCTCCAAAAAAGATGAATTACACTGTATTACACTACAAGCGTTTATCATTGAAGCCAGAGATAATTGTACAGAGAATTCAAGAACTGCATTTCTTCTGTGTTACTATTATTTACCTTCCTACTTAAATACTCTCACGGGTCAAATTTGTTTTATAGAGAAAGCTTTGAAGAGGTACGTGAAAATCTAAGTGGCTTTAAGTTTTGGTACTGAGTTTGTCCAAGATACACGAACAGTGTCCTTGAAAGCAAATATCTCAACATTATGTTGCTGAAAAAAGATGCCATCATCTTCTCTTGTCAGCACAGAAAATGGGAGTAATGTCAGTAGACAGGTCAATGAGTCAAGTCAAAGTAAAATCTAAAAAGCCTGAGAAAGTGATGTCACCACCTTCAGTTGTACAAAGCAAAAAAACCAGCTATTAACGTGAGCATATTTTTTTGTTTTTACCAGATGAAGAATGAAACTAAAGCCGCAATCATCTCCAGTGCTCTGCCAAATTTGTAGTACAAGGATATGTCATAATGCCTGTGTGATTAGAGAGATGAAATGTATGAAGAAAATGCTAAGGTACCTGGAAAGGAAAAACTAAGAACTGCAGAAAAGATATTTCTGAATGCCACTCCCGTTAGTTACTCTTCCGTATCTTTTGTCTTCTTTTTCCTCATTTATGTATATAAGACATAACATTAAAGCTTCTGTCTTACTTAGAGACAAAATGAATTTGTCCTTGAAGTGCTACAAGAACAGTGCTCAGAATGGACTGGATTACTACAGATTATTATTAAAGATCAGTAGCTATAATTACTCATTGATTCATTTGCATATGGGAAATGTGGTGACAGTGCTGTTCACTAAATTCACAATTAACCTATGAGTAAGAGAAGGTCCATCTTTTCATAGGTCACGTTTCCTGTAGAAAATCTAGTACTAATTTGTCAGTCATTAATAACCTTATTGAGTGGCCTGTATCATATACAAGAATGCAGAGCCTTATTTTTGAGAACTCATCAGAAAGCGGGACCACTGCTTTTCAGAGACCTAGCCAAAGAAAAGTTATCGAATTATTTATGTATTACCTGTGCCTCTCTGCTTGTTTTCAGGAATTGACACAGTGCATGTCTGAAAGCATGTAACTCAAAATAGTTGCAAGACTTGAATTAGCACCGAGCAGTTTGCAAAGATTCAGAGAATATTTTCTTGTCATGTAAAAAAAAATCAGCTTTTCTGGCAAGAGTTCTGGAAAATAACTATTCTAATGATCTGCCATTCACTTCTAACAATATGCCTTAGACTGAAGTCTGCATAATGATTAGCTAGTTTTAGGAAGTGGTGACTAATAATTCACTTGCAAGATCCTTCACTTAGCATATTATTACAACAGATTTTATTCATTTTCTTACACACATATATTTCAGCAACAGTCCTAATTTAAAAAACAGAGTTTATGTAAGAAATGAACAGCAAGCAAAAGTCCCTTGCTGTGACTGATGGCATTAGTTATAGTATTGCTTCGGGTGTAATCAGGACTATTTGTCTTTCTGACATTACTGCAATGATATGAGATACAGTATGCTAATATGCCTATCTTGGTTTATAAGGTTTTATTAGTCCTTTGTTTCTTTCAGTCTCTTAATTAGTGACCATTGTTTAAAGTCATCCATCTTTGGTCACATTTATGCAAATATTCCTAATTATTAACGATAGCATCAACAGGGTCATGTTTATCCATTTTTATCAAGAAAATATTTTTCTAAAAGTCTCTTGTTACTACTCTTTTTCTTAGGGAAACTTATTCTGTTAATAAATCTAGCTATTCAGAGGAGCAAAGAATTACTACCTGTGAGTTGCAGGTAGATATGTTAGGGAATTTATAATATAAGTATGTACTGTATCAAGAATTCATAAATGAATTCTTCCATCAATTGCACAGCAGTATTTTCACAGCATACTATGGAGTGGCACATAATATACAGTGTTGACAAAAACAGCCAGCATGCAGCTGATCATTTATAATTAAAAAAAATAAGATTATAAATGCATGTACCAGGGAGACATGGAGATGTAGCAGAAAGTCTGATGCTGGGCCACCAATATGATGGTGAGACTGGAGCACCTTCCTGGGATGAGAGGCTGAGAGAGCTAGGACTGGAGAAGAAAGGCTCAGGAGGATCTCAGCGGTGTCTGTAAACACCTGAAGGGAGGGTACAGAGTGGACAGAGCCACGTTCTTGTCGGTAGTGCCTCTTCGCACTGGACACAAACTGGAGTGCAGGAGGTTCCCCCTGAACACCAGGAAGTACTTCTGTGCTGTGTGGGTGACAGCACTGGCACAGGCTGCCCTGAGGCTGTGAGATCTCATTGGAGATCTTCAGAAGCTGTCTGAATGTAGACCTGGGCACCCTGCTCTGCTGTCCCTGCTGGAGCAGGGGTGGGACCAGGTGACATCCAGAAGTCCTTTTGAACCTCCGCCATGCTGTGATTCTATGATGCACCTGACTGGAGGGTAGGAAGGTACATAGAGGTAAGCAGATCAGGGTGACTGTTCCCTCTTCCCATACCATGGAGTAGCAGGACAGTTTTCTGTTCTCCACTTTCCTCCTTTCTTTCACTTTTTTTCTATTTATGGCTTTGTCAGTGATGGTGAGAACAGCTAGCCAACAATTTGCAAAGAGAGATGTGCAATCAAAGCATTCACTCAGTGTAATTCAACATGCTCTAACAAGAGGTTACAGGGGTACTATATTTCTTTTTCTTCATGAAACAGTGTTTCCTAGGAGATGACCACTTTAAGCCTCTCTGGATTGGCATCGGAGGTTACTGTGATGTGTAAACTTGGTGCCTTATAAGTATGATAAAAGTGTCTCTGTCCTTGTTGATACTACTGATGAACAGCATTCTTATGCGGCTATGCCATTATGTTAGCTCAGGGTCCAAGTGATGTTCCAAGACTAAAAAAAAAAAGTAAACCTTTTAAAGAGCTTTGAAAATTAATACATGCTGGTGCCAAAATAATATGCGGGATGGCTGAAGGAAAAGTAATTTGACATAATTCTAATCATAAACCAGAAGAATGTTGCATTTGAAGGAATTAATGCGCTTATGATTAGCTTATGACTATCATTTTCATTACGAATTACATATATGCACCATCTCTCAGTTTAGAGAGCTGCAAGTGAACCATTCTTAAGTAATATCTTTAGCTTAACTCTTATCCCAGTGCTCCACAGCAGCACGGAAACAAAAAGAAATGTTTTTTTCAATGCTAAAATTAACCTTGTTTGTAGTTGAGGAACATTTCTTCTTTTGTAGAAGAAAAACAGCAGGGTAAATTTGATGAAGTTTTCCTTGATACTTGAGATATAGTCAGTTCTGCAGTTTCATCTATTCTTTCAAAAAATAAAAATTAGTAATGTAAAGCTAAATAATAACTCAATAATCAATATTTGTTTCTTTATTCTGAGAAGGAATATATAGACTATTAAAAAAAAAGTTTATTCTGTTTCTGAAGCAAGAACTATCAATTGAAAGAGAAATGTACTGACTGATAGGAAAAGCTCTCTGTCACATGAACAGGCAAATTAGCAAATGAAATAGAAGAATTCTAATAATATTTCTGTTCTCATTTTTCAGAGTGTATTCTGCCTGTCAGGAAAACAGTCTGAAAACTGCAGTTTGCTGTCCTGGCTTTAATAAATGTATTGGTATATACACACGAAGATGTTTAAACACGAAAAGTAAATTGACTTTATTAAAAAAAATAGAACAAACAAAAACAACCAAATGACAAAAGTTACTAAGTAAGAGTGAAATTCCACTAATTTGGACACTGATTACATTTTTAATAATCTACAGTCCTTTCTCCACAGGTCTTCCTCTCCTTATTTTAAATAATAAAAAGTTAATGGGAATAAACAATAGTTTAAAATTATTTGCTGATCAGTATCCTGAACTAATCTGTCCTTTCCTTAGAAATGATAAAGTTTTGTATCTTCACGATATATCCCTGAAGGTTTTAGTAGGCTGGGTTTGTATATAAAACAGGCAGCTTCTGAAGATCTCCAGCAAGGAGATCTCACAGCCTCTGGGCAGCCTGTGCCAATGCTGTCACCCACACAGCACAGAAGTGCTTCCTGGTGGTCAGGGGGAACCTCCTGCACTCCAGTTTGTGTCCAGCGCAAGGAGGCACTACTGACAAGAACATGGTTATGGTATGATGTGACTTCTGCTGGTTTAGTTTTGGCCACGTAAGGCAAGACTTTATTTTCACACTTCTCCTTCCACTAAATGGTGCTATTTGTCTATATATATTTAGCCTTTTGTTGTTGTTTTTGCATGATTGCAAACACAGCAATGAACGCTACATCATAGCAATTTCTGTTCATAATTTGAGTGTTGGGTGTCCTATATGAACAGAGCTGTTTCCCAGAGAAATACATTACTAAAGGCTCCATGTTTGCATTCATTTTGTTTAAGTACCTGCACGCATTACTATTTAATGCATAAAGGGGGAGGTACTTGAATTTAGATGAGGCAGTATATGAATGCCTCTCACTTGAGAGTGAGTCTTCAGAGGTACTGTCCCTTTGGAACAATTCACAAAATAGTTACAACATATTTGTTCATGTTTGGCACAGCTTTTATTTGCCTTTAGTTAGGAACAAATTGCTGCTCAGAAGAGCAAAGGGCAGTTTGAATGAAGCCTTGGGTCTGTCTCTCCTGAAGATCAGCACCTTTGTCTTGATGTTATACTACGAAGCTCCAGCTTGCTTTTCAGATGGAAACAGCCCTTTCTTTAACCAGCATGCATTATTTATCATTTTATTGGTAGCAGCTAAGGATGCTCTAAAAATAGATGTGTGAAATGATAGACAGTTCATGATTTGTTGGCATGGAATCAAGACATGACAGCAGGGACCGCACAAGCCAATTGCATCCTCACTGCCCAGGTTACCATGGAAGCTTTAACTCTTTACACTCCCTTTGTCTCTCTTGGTCACATAACTTTGCAGTACACTTTAATTGTTATGGATGAATTGTATTTCATAGTGTAAAATCCACCTGCCCACATTAACTGAAGCTGTCAGACATGATTTAGGTAGCTGTGTATATTCCATAAATTCTAATAGGAGAGTGCAGGTACCTCTGCCAAAGTCTTCAAGGCAAAAAAAAAAAAAAAAAAGGAACAACCAAAAAAAACAACCAAAAAAACAGTATATATGCAAACTTGAAATGTAAATAAGTGCTAAATTTTAACATTTTTACATACAATGAGAATTTAGGGGAAAAGTACCTCTAAGAGTGAAGAAAAAGGAAAGAAAAACTAAAGAAAATAATGAGAAGTGAAATCTCTTATTCAGATTTCGTTAGCTGCTTTCTATGTGGTCCTAAAGTACTCCATTTCTCATCCTTCAGTTCTAGTATCCTTTTATTTCTGAAACTTTACCTCTTCTGTTATTTTAGTATGTTGTTCTCTCTCAGCTACATACAATATTTAATTTCAGTATCTTCTTGCTTAATGTGACCATCTCCTAGCTTCTTCCAAAAACTACTCCTTGTTTTCTTCCACACCTGAACATTGTATTCTGTTTTTTTCTTTAGAGATAGCAGGGGGTGAAGATGTTGGGAATAATGGTTCCTAAGAATCCCATGTACTTTCCCACTTGTTAATACCCAGAGTGGATGCATTAACAGGAACTTATTCCTTTGTATCATCCTGTTTTCTTGACCAAGTAGCAGAAAAGCCTGGCAAGGGCTGTAGGCTCACAGCTCTCAGTAAGGCTTTCCGCTTTCAGCTTTTTTTGTTCTATAAGCCTCAGATTACAGACTAAAACAGCATGTAAGTAAATGACAGTACGCAAAGTCTCTCATTTCTGGAGCAAATAATTTTTCTTCTTTTCTCAGTACCCAAGTCCCAAAGGAATTTTCCTTTTCTCATGACATCTGTTGGCCATAACCTAAATAGCAGAGGTGAAACTTTCAGTCCAATTCCCTTAGACCTCTCTGATAGTACACAGAAAAAATCATCGTGATCTGTTTCTCTGCCATGGACTTGCTTCTGCCCTATTTCAGTCTCTGTCTCTCTAACACAAAATCCTTGGAGATTTTCAAACAAATGCCTGTAGAAGGGGTGGGGAAGCAAATCTGCATAACTTTTCAGTAGTTTCAGTCTCAGAAATGTCTCCTCTACTTTAATTTTGACCCGCAGAAAATACACTTTCTTTCTGAATGTTTTACACCTGGCATAGTTATTGCTGCTCGTCTTGCCAAACTGTGCCATAATTTTAATTGGTGTATGACTACTAAGCTGGAATGGTCCTATCTTTCTGAGTTGAATGTCTTGTTGCAAGATCTGTTTCTTCCATGGCTCAGGAGGTATGTCTTTGCCTGAACACAGTTTCACAAATCTGGGACTTGTTTGGAGCTCTCAGTCTTGTAGAAAGTCATTAATAATCTGGGAGTTTTAGGATGGGAAAAAAAAGTATACAGCAATTTGTTTTAACCTTCTAAACACCTAGTTAGCCCATTTAAATATGTAACTCCAATCACGCTAATATCTGGATAAATGACAACCATATGTGCTCAGGTCAGCTTTTGAACAAAACTCCTCACCATGTGACTATCACGTGGCAGTTCAGTGCTAAAGCTCACAGGGTTCTTCTTGTCATGGAAATTACTGCATCTGTGTAGGTCAACAGCCACACAGACAGGGCTGGCAGGACATTTCCTAGCTCAGTGGTCTCACTGTATGTGGAACAATGGGTCACATTTAGGATATGGCAAAATCCAGGTTTTTAAATTGATTATGTAAACTTCAGGGGTTTGCATTATGTTTTTGCTGGAAAATGTTTCAACAGCTTGTACAGTTCAAATCAAAACTATGCCAGTAGATTGCGTGCATGAATTTAAAAGCTTATCAGCTTTTTTGTTATTTCTAAGTGCTCCTAATCTTTCCTTTTCCCCATTCAATATCAGTAGAGAGCTGCAAACTTAAAAGATTTGGATTTGGCAGTTCCTAAGTTGTGTTATTAAATTGCCTGTTTATCCTTTCCAGAATATAAAAATCTGAAGTTTGTCAGCTCCAGTGCTTTATGTAGCCCTGTTAATGCAGTACAAAATGAGGAAAGAGGTGGGTAATCACAGTCAGGTAGTGGATTCAGCTTGTTCAAGTTTTTCCTCAGGAAGCTTGGATCAGGATTTGAAATCACATTAGGAAGAGATTGGAATTAAGGAAATGCTAAGCAGTGGTCTTGCATTCCTGATTTTTTGTAGCTGCAGAAGTCTCTATGTCATGTAGCATCTTGTGCCATTTTAGCCAGAATGATTCTTTTGATGTCCAACTTAAGAACCTGTTATTCTTTTCTGTCCTCTGTTTGACGTGAAGAAGTTCAAGTGACTAAGCAGATCTCATTTTCAGAGTGAAAAGAATTAATGAAAGAATTAAAGAGAAAAGTTAAATTATTAATTAAGATTGTGCTAGAGAATACAGCATGTAGAAATAAATGCACAATCATCAGTCTATGTAGTCAGTTTTTCATCCGTTTGATTTTAGGGAGTTTGGAAGCTTCAGCAGTTGATTAAGCCATAACGATTCAGACTCCTTATGAATAAACTTTTAAGATGATAAATTTCAAAGAGTTTTGGAGTCTCTTTAATCTTAATTCCATAGTTATTAAATAGACAGCATTTGCGTTTTCCAAATTGCATTTCTGCACAGCAAGAGCTATTCTCTGCCTTCCCTTTTTCAACCTTTCACAGTAGACTAATATTCTCAAAACAGTTACAGATATTACTGCAAGAAAATTAGAGTATTGTCACAGATACTTTAAAGATATCTTATAGTGTAGTAGACAAACTGAATAATCAGGTTTTGGGATGGGTATCAAGGTCTGTGTATTATTGCTTACAATATATGAAGTATGCATGGAGAGATAGATGAACCAATTTTTAGAATACACTAAGAATGGGTTAGTGAAGTTAATTCATACAAAAAAAATTGAAATTTTCCTTACATAGAATCCAACTCATAGACAAAAATGTTTACCCAGAGAAGTGTTATTTGCCAGTATTCCTCTTGAAGTAAATCAATCATAGAATCATAGCATCTGTTTCAAAAAAACCCTACACATTAGTAATGAAATCTGTTACTTTTCACTGTGTTAATATTGCTGCTATCCTGATCATATGAAGTGAGATTAACTGTGTTCACAGGACTTTAGTGAGGGTGCAATAACATGTATAAATAATGTCTTTCCTTAAATGTAAAATATGCGAGCAAAGAAACATGATTGGAGGGCTGTGACTCCTTTATCTTAAAAAATGAGGTACTTATCTATTCCTGTATCTTTATTTTAAAAAATGTAAAGGCACTCTAAGGCATTCCAACAACGTGTGTTAAAACAAGCAGCGAGCTTGAATTCTGTTTGTGAATATCCTTTGTTTGATATTTTCTCTCCCATTAAAATAGCCCAGTGCAAACAAGGCACTGTCTTTCAGTCAGTCAAAGGTTTGTTTTGGTTTTTCTTTTTGTTTTTTAATTCCTGTAATTCCACATAAGAGACTTTCATACAAATCCATGACCCACAACCATGGTAGTTAGCAGTTCTGCCCGTAGGATGAGAGGACATGGATCTGTTCCCTCTATGAGTTAATAACTACAACTATTAGCTGTAACACAACTGAGCAGTCCCCCTTAAAGCCCCAGCCATGCAAGGATGCTCTGCAGAAAAAAAAGTTTAATATGGCCATATGGTTCCCAAAAGCAGAACCAGTATGCCACAGGGTCAGATAGTTCTGAAGAGAAAAAGCACAGAACAGCAACTGTTACCATCAGAAGAGAAACTGTTGCTTCGAAAGAGTTCATCTCAATTTCAGAAAGGGAGGAGCCTTGCTCTGCAGGTTTCTGCTTCCCTGATTGCCATCTTTCGTGTACAGTTCTGGGTTCCCCAGTTCAAAAAAGTCAGGGATTTCCTAGAAGGAGTCCAGCAAAGGGCCACAAAGATTATAAAGGGCCTGGAGCATCTCCCATATGAGGAAAGACTGAGTAACCTGAGTCTGTTTGGCCTGGAAAAAAGAAGACTGAAGGAGGATCTGATTACTGTTTATAAATACCTAGAGGGAGGTGGGAGGCAAATGCATGAGGCCAGGCTCTTCTTGGTGGTGTGTAGCAATAGGACAAGGAGTAGTGGCCTAAAACTTGAACATAGGAAGTTCCATACAAACATGCAAATTTCTTTATGGTGAGGATGACAAAGCACTGAAACAGGCTGCCCAGAGAGGTTGTGGAGTCTCCTTCTATGGAGATATTCAAGACCCCATCTGGATGCCTACCTCTGTGACCTAGTGTAGGGAACCTGCTTTAGCAGGGGAGTTGGACTAGATGACCTCTAGAAGTCCCTTCAAGCCCTTGCAATTCTGTGATTCTGTGATCATTATTCCGTGCCCCACATGGGACACGCTACTCTTTACTACAGTGCTAAATAAAACATAATTTCAAACTCCTAAATTTTGCGCCTGTGTTGTACTTTTGGAAATGACCATGTGTTACAAACAGATAGTAAATTATGTCCAGTACCTTTGAGCCTAGCAGTTTATCAAATAGGTCCTGTTGCTTGCAGGTTATGTCAAGGAGTACGTAGGATTTTAATTTGTTTTTGTTTGTTTGTTTGGCTCTTTCCACTGTGAAATGAAGGAGAGACATTATCTCACACATACTGTTCCCTTGATATCTATGAAATCTCATGTAATGCTTTCTCAGCACTCAGGATGGGATTGGGTCTACACTAAACAAGAGGCAACAGTGTTTCTAGATGATTCTTACCCCACTTACTTGGGGCATCATTCTCCCTGTCTAACATGACAAGTTCCAACCTCTGCAAAACAATCTTATTTCCTGAAAACAGATGCTGTCTTTTTGGATGCTGTAACAGATGCTATTTTTCTTTCCTGTGTTTCTCTGAATTCTGCTTTTCTATGACCCATGCTTCATTTGCACTTAATTTTCATTTAATTTATCCTGAACCTTGTAATAATTCTCTCTAGTGTTCAGTAAATTACATGGGATTGAAATCTAGCCACATCAATTGTTAACATGCCGTGAGATAGTTATTTAAAGCCCATCTCTGCCCAGAGATAACACATTCAGGAGTGAAATAATTTATATGTTGAGGGTGTGGCAGAAGCTCCCTCAACACAAAGCAATTTCTCTGCTGGGATACTGGATAGTATGGTGCTGAAAAGATTTCATGAGGTCAGTAATATTTATTTCTGATCAAAATTTCCTTAGTTAGGTCCTGGCTTAGATGCATATAACAGATTAAGTGGTCTGTCTACCCAGAAGTACCGTATCAATACTAAATTGATTTCATACAGCAGACGTTAGATTTTCTTGAGTGAATGATGTATACAAGGTATGTAATTGTTTTCGCAAGTCAGGAACTCTATGATTACCCTTAACTTCATTTATTTTTCAGCTAATATAGAGCTCAAAATGCAAAATCTCTGTGTGCAAACATTCCCTGTATTTGCAAGATTTCTGGTAGGACTTTCTTTTCCTGTGCAATGAGCAAAAAATAAATCTGAATGCCTTTTTTTTTCTGGTCACAGTACAGAGGTTAGGGACACATGCTGACCTCTGCTGAGCACCATATACCTGGAATAATTTTGCTGATCTCAGTCTGAGGATCCAAATGAACCTATGGAAACAGTGGTTCTCAGAGGCTTCCGAGTGAAACAGAAAGTATGTTCCCATCAGACTTCAATTTAGTTATGTTCCACTTAAAAAAAAGCCTGGGTAACTTCCTTCATTTTATTGGCATTTACTATTTAGATTATGATATAGCTGGGATGATATACAACAACATGTATACATGTTTGTATACTGGAATGTATGTGACAACACAGTCAATGCCTAGGGAAGCTTTAAGCTTAAATGAAGAAAAATAGAGAAAAGAGTACAACTTAAAATGAATCAGTTTTAATATGAATTATGCTTTCCATAGGCTGTAAAAAAATTTAGAATTTGTTTTGGATTATTCGAATATTTCTACATTTATGAGTATGGAAAAATGTGTTGGTTTTTTTTTTTTCCTTTTTTGAAAAACTGTTTTTAAGAAAAAGCTCAAACATTTCAGGTGTTCAGTTTTCTTATTATTAAAATAATGCCCCAGAAGATCACTTTTTCCTTATACCTAGGTTTAGGTTAGATATAAGGGAAAGGTTTTCTACAGTGAGGGTTGCTCAGAGATGTGGTGGATGCCCCATCACTGGAGACTTTCAAGGCGAGGCTGGATAAGGCCCTGGGCAACCTGATGTAGCTGTGCATGTCCCTGTTCATTGCAGGGGGGTTGGACTTGATGACGTTTAAAGGTCCCTTCCAACTCTAAGGATTCTATGATTCTACAATCGTAAGTAAGAAATTTACATCAGATATATATGAAGGTACTTATGGATGTTTTATTATTGCTTCAAATAATTTTTTCTAGGAGGAAACCTGCTTGTTCTGAGGGACAGATTTACAGAGCTGCATGATTACTATGAGAAAAAATGGGCTCAAACAGCAGCAGAAGAGAATGGGGAATTTAGGGCAACTACTGGGACTGGGGTTAACTTTGCTAGAGGGTGAAGAAGTGCTGGAGTACTTTGAAGGGGGCTTTAATTCTTTTTAAATGTTTCTCAGGAGTTAAATGAGTATAATGCAAGAGACTGGATCCTTTAAAGCTGCAGATCTTTAAAATTCTGAGTCTGCAGAATTGCCTTTAAAATATTTTTATTAGGTAGCTGTTTTTTTGTAAGCTTTAAGTTTTTAAGTCTTCTTTCCAATAGGAATGTTTTTGATTTGTTAATAGTTATCTTGTATGGGTGGTGTTTTACAAGGATTCATTCACTTTCAGTGATCCTATTTGAAACCTGAAATGTAAGGTCTACGTATGTATGGCTCTCAGCAGAGGTATGTGCATCATTTCAGATGATCACTAAAATATTGCTCTGGTTTCAGATAATTATTACATTAAATTTTTACCCTGACACTTTTACTACTTTTGCAACAATATGAAGTAGTGAATTGGGAATAGGAAAGATTTCAAAGCTTCGTGAACAGAACAAGTTGCACTGATGTAAGTCATCAGAATGAGGAATGATTCCCTCTAAATTGTGCCGTTTTTCAGAATGTCTTCTGAATTTATTCTGTATCACTGAAAATTGTCCCCATGTGAGAGGAAAAAAAAAGCAGCAATGCAGTCTGCTAACTTGCCCTGTGTGTAGCACTTTTTTGATTACAGGAGTATCCCAGCTCTCACACTTACTAAGTACCAGGTAGTAATATACCATGTTTGGTTCTCTTACAATCCATTTGATATTTATTTATTTTTTCTTATTTTCATGTGAAGCTATGAAATGTCTAATTGATGACATTTCAAAGCTGCTAGTAAGCAACTGCTAAACTCATTAATTAATGGATCAGCTTTATTCTGATGTCACTATTGTAATATTTTCAGAGCTAGCACATAAATATTTAGCGTAGGATCATATCATCATAGTCCTAGAGTCCACAGGCTTTTATAACATTAGTTCACAAATTACCAGTTACAGGGACTATAACCAAGTTGTAAAACATTTTAGTGCCCCCTGAATATTATATCAAATCAATTTCTGGTATTTTCCCTGCATTTATTAAAGCAAAGCAGTTCACTGGTTTTACAGTGATTAGCAGTTTGGTGAAGTTTTTTAATAAGCAAGCTATGTTCCAGTCTTTCTTTCGTAGCACTTGATCCTGTGTTCACTTCCTGTGTGACTTAGTTAATTAACGTGTTGTAAGACCAAGTAGCAAGGATATGATGTAAATGCATCTGTAAAAAAGCATATGGTGGAAGTTAATTTCTCCTTGTAGTCCAAACCAGCATATTATATCTTTTTGGAAATAGGAAGAACCTCCCTATATTGAAATGACAGAATTATCAAAAAGATAATGGTGAAAAGCCACAGCAAAGAAGGTATCATTGCAGGATATTGAAGCTGATATATGTAGCCATAGAGTGGAGACAGTAGAAAACAGTGATAATATTGAATGGATAGAACGTCATGTGCAGTTCATACTGGTATGTTATTTACTGAGACTTGCAGGTGTATTTCTGTATTTGATAACTGCCAAGAGGATACTTTGTCTTAATGTACTAGTATGTCTGATCCATCCATTCTTTGGCACTTTGATAGTGAGTTGCCAGATAGAAAGAGATTGTCAAGGTGTCTGAATTGGTCTGAGATCAATATAATTTGGCACACAGCTACATTGTCAAAACGTTGTTCAGCTGCAACAGGAGCAGATTTGAGCTTGAAATTTGAAAACAATCCCTGGCCAGTTTAGAGAGCGCAGATATGAAGCTATAGAAATTTGGCCAGCGATTTTTTGACAGTGAACAGTTATAAGGAGAAAGTTAAGTGATCCAGAACAGTGATTTCTGACCTGAGCCCTGAATGTGGATGTGACTAGATTGTGCCTTTTGCAGGAAGTAATGGAAGGAAAGCTTTATCACCATTAACTAAGCTGTTCCATTAGTAGAATTCTTCAAATGTTGAAAGGATTAGCCTAATTTGTATATAAAGTGGGCTAGCTACCTGTAAGACCTTGACTGATACTACAAATTTGTAAAGTAAAAAAAAACGGAAGTAAGTCTCAAAGTCAAAGTATCCAGTGCATTATCAAAGACGTATTTGGTTGCAGAAAGATTTATAGCTAATCTGGATAATTTAACAGAAAAATAGTGATTCTGAGTTATGCAGTGTACTCAAAAGAATAATCTACGGTAACAGAACAGAACCTGAAAAAGCAGAGGCAAACTTTCACCTTTTACTTTAATGTTCATATTTTAAGTGGTTAGCACCTAGGACAAAAGAGAACAATGTGAACGGTGTCCAAAAGTAGAAGCTGCAGACTGACTGATGCCATTAATGATTGGCAGTGTGAGCAGGAGATACTGTAAAGCCATAAAAGAACCTGAGAAGATGAAAAATTATACTGAAGTGAAAAATGCTGCAACCAATGAAATGAAAATATTTCTTCAGAAATAAAGTCACAGAAAAGTAGGCAAGCACAGAAATAGCCAAGCCCACAGGCCAGCACAGGCAGATAACAAAACCACAGGTGTTGCAAAGTCACTGCTTTATAGCTTGTAGGGTTTCTAAAGTATAATCATGGGAAAATTCCTATGACTGCTTCTGTTTCTGGGAGGTGGAAGATAAGCACAAACCATAGCTATGGTTGCCTGTTCATCAGGTTTATCCACAATGAAGTAAAGAATTTGCATGGATGCTGCTGTCATTTTCATGATGGAAGAGAATATAGGGATTGAACAGCAATCAAACAACTGATCAGATATTCAGAGAAAGCAATAAGAAACACAAATAAACAAATACCTAACGGTAGCAAAGGTTTTCAGGTGTCACACTTGTTTTTTACTTTGACAAGTGAGGTACATTAAATGTCATATTTCATATTGTTTTACATTTCTGAACTCCTTGGAATGTTTTGAACTCTCTTAATCATATATTGCCAGTGAATAAAAAAGCAAAGTACATGTCTGGCCTCTCTTGGAACTTCTTATAAGTTATTAAAATGAAAGAGCAACGCTCTTTAGACGTTTAAAAAATATGTGTAAACACGTCTCAATGCCTTGTGTATTTTGCATGTATCCACTAGATCTCTTCTTGCCACTTAAATTTTTGCACCCTTTTGGAAGGCTATCAGCTCACACAGAAACAAATTCACGTCCCAGAACCAAACGGAGAAGGTATAAATCAAGACCTAATGGTTACAATGCGTGAAATATGAATTTAAATAAAAGCAGCCTTCAAAAAGCCTAGAGTGATGAAGACTGAAGAACCAAATAGATTTAATAATCTGTAAAAAAAAAAAAAAAAAAAAAGCAGTCAAATTTCTGATATATAAATGACTATTTTATGGAGAAAGATATACCAACTGATAACAAAAAGTAAGGAAATAGAGGAAGGAGTGGTAATACAGACCTGTATAATATATAAAGATAGAAGGGAGAGAAAAAATATTAACAAGAAGAATTTCCTGCCTCTTAATTTTGGAGTAGTTCTGTTGAGTTTAATACTGTTCACAGTCTCTGTGTCTCTGTGCTTCATGCAGAGAAATCTCATCCGCATTCAAATAGTAAATGCCAGTACTTTATGTTTCTCTGGACTGTTGCACCAACCTTTAAACCTATGCTATAAAGACCACATAACAACTGAAGGTAAGACTAATTGTTCACTTAGAATGGCCAACTATCCTTGTCAGATGGTTGAAAACCACTTTGTAACAATGATTGGATGTTGAAAAATAAAACTTACTATTGAATACATGACTGAGATAAGTTATTTGTGTTTCTTCAGGATGAGAAAAATGGTACAGTCCTTGATTCTTTAGAAAACCCAGCCCTCCCCTCACGAAATTTCTCTAGTAAGATGACAGCATCGCTCAAAACTCCTTCATGTGAATGTAGGAGCTTTGCTTAGGCACATGGATTTGTATGCATTGGGCTTTTATGTGGTAAAGGTCTGTAGGAACAAAAGACATTGTCAAGATTTGAAGACACTTGTTGGGCTCCTTCACAGTGCTCCAAGTAGGCTAATTGGGCAGACTTGTAAACAATGTCAGCTTGCTTATTTTCTTTATGAATGTTGGTTCACTTCATATAACCAGCCTGAAAAAAAAAAAGACATTCAACTTGTCACTTTTTTTTCTGTTATTTGCCTTAATAATAATTTCTGGGAAAAGTGGGAGCTCACCATTTAAACTAGGAGTACACTTTAACAGGTCACTAGTGCTTAAGTCAGACTGTAAGATTCAGTAGTTTCTGTTTACCTGGCTTCTTGGTTCTGTATTGTTTTGTGGTTGATTTTTGTTTGTTTGTTTTTTGTTTTGTTTTTTATTTTATTTTATTTTATTTTGTTTTAGGGAGAAGTTTGAAAGGTGCTGCCTTGTTGCAGTCTCTCAAGCTGTTTTCTATAAGTGTATGAGCTAGGCTTTCCTGTGACTTTTTACTGTTGATTGGCATAAAAGTCCTTTGTTGTCTACAGCAAGCTACTAATGAACCAACAAGGGATTAGGAGGAAAAGTCTGGCGAACATCCACATGCTACATCAGCTGAACTGAAGGAACCCTTCTGTCAGTCTTTTATTTCGAGACCGTAAATAAGTTTTCCAAACATATTTATGATAAAGTTCACTTAACACAGTGTTCACAGCTAAAGCCCACAGGAAGCTTGACAGTTTTCCAATAACATGCAGAAAAAAATATAGCAAAATAATGGGTATATTTCTAATTTTTAGTGGTTCGTCTTCTCCCTCTGTAATCTGCATGAAAATTTTACTTTATCATAATAAAATTTTCACCTTCCATCCATGGCTATGGATTTAATAATGTAGGCATCCATACACTCTATACCATTGGAACTACATTTCTGCCTCTTGTGCTAGAGATTATAGAAAGTGATGAAACAGATATACTTCAAGCTAGTTTTTATTGTAATCTCTCAGTATAGTTTCTTAATGGATTATAATTTTGGACAAGAGTTTGAATAGCTGTGTTTGACATAGTTGTGTTTTTAGGAAGACCTAGTATAATTTTAGTAAGCTTTATTAACAAAACTATCTTATTACCAGGATATCTATTTAGTTTATGGTGCGTGATTTTACAAACACAGCAACTGCACATAACGTGTGAATGCTTTCCCAGTATATTACGAGGCTGTCTATTGCGAGGCTAAATAGTTCCAGAGAAAATGTGAGTAGGTAACAGTTTTTATGGTTTTGCCGTTTCCCTGCTGATCACTGTAAAAGTCCTTTCTAGGGTCATTGCACCCTGTGAATGAATGAAAAATAAATATATATCCCAGAGTTATATGGAGAAAGCTGTTCTGGAAGACAGAAAAAAAGTGATCTACAATGTGGTCCAGATATGTTGAGGAGAAGTTTTTGTGCAGTTTGTGCAGTTTGCATTTAAATCTGTTATTCCAAAGTGACCTAACATTTAAGAATAAAGTAAGACCTCAGAAGTGGCAGAGATAGAATACAATTATGAATAGGATGCTTTGTGATGACCACATCACTCTGCCTTGTGAGGTTTTGGCAGGACATTGTGGACTTCCATTATGCTAGTTTAAGGAAGAATTTGAGAGAGAACAGATGTAATGATATTTCAGAATATTAAAAGGCCGTATTAGAGCCAGTAACATTTCTTACGAATAAA
Source organism: Aquila spilogaster (assembly GCA_024606505.1). Classification (NCBI taxonomy): domain Eukaryota; kingdom Metazoa; phylum Chordata; class Aves; order Accipitriformes; family Accipitridae; genus Aquila; species Aquila spilogaster. Next base: position 24,687,185 of record JANHGO010000001.1, on the reverse strand, counting down.
GTTTAATTTATGATTAAGTAAGGCTAGCACTATTGATTGAGAAAGTTAAAAGCCTATATTTTCTGAAATTCAGAAGTGTCTAAGTATGGCAGTAGTATGGTAAGATTGACCTTGAAGGTGATGGCAAATACTGCATATATTAATAAGTGGGTCCACTAGATGAATGTAAAGGGAGGGCTGAGGTAGTTGTAGTGACAAGCCAGAATGACAGTATTTGTAGCAATACCCCGAGTGGATTAAAAAAAAAAAGAGAGAAAATTAGCACTTCAAGGAAAAGCAAAGAGAAAGTCACAGTAGTTGAGATTCAAAACCATGAAAATCTTAATGAAGATTTTTGTTCTTTGATGGAAAAAAAAAAACAGAATCATAGAATTACAGAAACTCAGAATCATAAGGGTTGGAAGGGACCTCAGGAGATCACCTAGTACAACCCCCTGCTAAGGCAGGCTTCTTACAGTAGGTTACACAAGCTGCTGCGCTGCTGGCATGATATATATCCCTGATTTGAGAACATAAGGGGAGAAATAAATAAGAAATGCCCAAGTTGAGGATCTACAGGACTGACATAGCTAGAAAAAAAAAATCAGTGAAATTAATTGTCTCACAAGCTCAGACACTTTGGCGTAATAACAGTCTCTTGAACAATACTGGATGTAATGGAGGGGTGGGTCATACTCTACTAGGAAACCTAAAGAAGCATGGTGAAAAAAGCTGCTGGGAACCTGGTAGCACCTGTGGCATCGCACAGTTGTGAGGCATTGGATATGAATTTTTTGAGGCCATCTGTCACTTAGAGAAAATTAAAGCAAATATAAAACATCATCCCTTGACACACTATCTCAAAATTTGAAATAAAAGAATTGCTGCTTCGTTACTAAAGATGCTCGGGAGATTTACAAATGACTCTGGAAATTCTTTTTGAAAAGATTTCCTCTGTAGTTTTGAAGATGATCTCTATATTCTCTCAAGAAAAATTCGTGCTAATAAATAAGTAGCACAAACAAATCATGACAGCAGTTGAGTTTCATCTGTGAAATTGTAACAGCCAAACATTTTTCAGCTTCAGTTTCCACAGAGTTTGAAAATAGTTGTCTGACATTTTTATGACTTTTTTGATGACTGTTACTTTTTAATGAGGTTTAAGGATTTACAGTAAAGATGGACTTATGAATGACATTTTTCCGCGTAATGAAAAAAATTCTGTCTTTTAATGACATGTAATTCATGGCCACAACAAGTATGATGCCTGCATCAGCTTCCAGAAATACATGCTAACAGATTCCGGGAGCCACATTTTAAAGGGATGGACTAGAAATATAATTCAATTTTAAGGACTGACGAATACTCAAAGAGTATTCAAAAGACTGTTTAGATTTATCAACATCTTGACAGTTTGTACGCTGCTTCTGATTTTCTATAGCAAATCAAAACTGCTGATGAATGGTGTTGAGATAGTATCCAGAGCTTCGGGTATACTTTTGAATTTGGCTTAGAACTCAACTGGTTGGTAAGGATGTCTTATGTCACTGAATCTTTGAAAAGCCTATTTATGAATATTGCAGTACATATCTTTTTCTATGTAGTCACTTCTGTAAAAACACGAGATGTATGTGTTGCTGTTTGCTGTAAAGCAGAGTGTGAAGACCCAAAACTTCTTTTTCATGTCTACATGTTGTCCCCTGTCCAAGACTGAAGACTCATTGGGTGAGATATATACTGTATGCCCATAAAATTATTGTTGCCTGCTAATATGGGACTAAAATTCTTGTTCAGGGCATCATGATATGTATTATTATTATGTCTTTTGAAGACAAGCCATACTGCTGTACTGCTGAGAAGAAAGTTGCAAGGTGTGGACCATTATAAGATTTAATGTTTATAACAACTGAATACATCACTGCATTTTGCATCTGTTTTTTTTTTTTTTTTTAAATTCATTGAATATTTACTAAGAAAGGTTACATTCAAAGGAATAAAACTAATCACATTGCTGGTTTTGTTCAATGATTTGATGAACTAGAAGATATACTTGTTATATATAGATGCATTAGTTCTTTACATTTATGTTTCATTTTATTCTCCATTTTTTATGCTAGCAGTAATTCCATAAAGTGAAAAATGTAAACAAATGAGTTACAGGGACAAAAGTCTAGCTGCACAGATAATAAAGTATTTGTGTGAATTATGATCCATGAAGATTTTCTGGCCCATTTCCTCATTTAGAAACAATTTTACCCATTTTAAAGAAAAAAAATATATATTATTTTTGAATAGCTATTCTTGTAGATGTATGTGTTTAAAGTATATTAAAAATAAGTTATAAGTACTTGTTTGAAGCTGTTCTTATTAAAGATAAGAAAAATATTATTTGTTTTTGTAATAAGTTGCAGGGACAGTACTTTTAAAATGGTCCTATGGATTTAGAACATTATTTGTATCTTCATCATATGCACGCTTAAAATCACTCTTTAGATTTTTCTCAGTCAAAATCAAGAAACTGTAGCTTCTCTTACAGATTCTGTTTTCAGTTTTCCATATTGCATGGGACTCCCACTGGTGCTTTGAGCTTTCTGGACTGGACTCCCATTTCAGTTTTGTCTTGCTTTGCATAGACATCATCTTCATTTAGCTCTACCAGTGAAAAAGACCATTAGCATCTCCTGTTGTTAGCTGTCCTACCAATGATAGCCTTTCCCAAAATCTGTTTGCTTAACAGTTCCTAGAAACATACAGGTTTTGCTTCAGGCAAAGTTGTGAGGATTAGTTCAGATCACTTATGTGAACTTCTTAAGGAAATCCAAGTGATTTTAAGTGATGCAGGGCAGGCTCCCATAAACTCTTTCATTAGGTGATAAGGAATGGATGAGGATAGTAATCATCCTGGAGCCATGAAAAAAATGGAGAGTAGCTTAATGGCAACCCCAATGAATGTGAGTGCATAAGAAGAGGAAATGTAAGGAAGAAAGATAAGCATTCCTGGGAACTCTCAATGTAAACCCACTCATCAATTTTCAATTCAAATTGATTGGGCTTTTTTATAACATTAACATTTCATGATATACAATATTAAGCAATAGCATGGGTACCTAGGATCTTAGTAATGTAAAATATTTACTGTATTCTAGTTTAAAGCTGCATCATGAGATGAGAAGTGATCAGTTAGATGTGTCCCCAGCTTGAAATATGACCAGTGATTTCAATTTCATATATTTACTCTTGTGATAAAAGGTAAGATTTTATACTAAATGCTTTGTTGAATAGGAGACAGCAAGAGAAATACCTTTTCTAAGGTTTCATAAAGTTATACTAAAAAGTAATGAGCTAATAAAGGAAGGAATATTTGTATATTATATTATCTCCATACAAGTCAAAAAGTGAAAAAAAATACAGAGGAGATTTTCATGGCTGGTTCACAGCACATGAGAATCACAGAATCACAGAATGTTTGAGGCTGGCAGGGACCTCTGGGCCCATCTGGTTCCATCCCCACTCCAGCAGGGATACCAGAGCAGGACCTACAGTCCTTAAAGCCACTAATAATGCAGCTTAGCAGATAAGATTTTCAGCTTGTTTGAAAGAAAGAAGAAGAATGTAAGGAAAAAGTTTGCAGCACTTAAAAGCAGCTAACCAAGGAAAAATGGCCTGCAGAAGTGAAATGAATGCAAACTTAAAGATTTGCACTATGTCTTAAGCAGAGCCAGCAACGGTCAATTTCAATATATTTAGGATGGAGCATTTAAACCTTAAGTTTTCTAACAGAAAAAGTGTAAAGCAGCTTCAGGGAATTCAATCTTGTGCAAAAAAAGCATGGGATAGTGACATGCAAACATGAATCTGGATGGGTTTATCTATTCACAGTAGAAAATGTTGTTGGTTTTTGTTTTGTTTTGTTATTATTCTATCATTTGTTATACGACTCCTCTTATTCCCACGGCTTTTCACTGTTTTCAGTAATGATAACCCACATCATAATGCGAGTATACCTGGGGGATTTGGAAGTTCCTGCCAGTTCTTATGTGACACAAAGATGTTTTTTGAACCTAATCCAAAGAAAGAAATGAACAATAATGGATTCTAGCCATGTGAGGGACAATACTCTACCAGAGAGGATTAAATCTATTGCAGTTGTTCTTTGCTCATTTTTGTTGTAATAGAGTCGCTGTTTTTCTAATGCAAATTCCTTCTTAGATGCTAAATTATTAAGGGATTTAAATAGCGTTGCCTTAGCCATGCGTGGCACTCAGTGCTGCGTGAGGCAGAGCTGCAGACCTATGCAGGAGGGCAGGAGGTGGGAGATAACTGATAGTCCTCTGGCTGCATTTCTGCTGTTTCTCTGGGAAAACACACTGTTTAGCACATGCTACTGAAGTGAGAGTCCGTAAAAAACAACGAGTGTACTTTTCCCTCTTCCTCTCAATCTGTTCTTTCAAATCTTTGTTTTCCAAATCAGCCTGAGCACTAAATAAAGCTTAATAAGGCAGGAAAATTAAATAAGTCGTTGTCGTTGTTAATTATGAAAAGTGACTCGTAGCGCACGGCTCTGCATAACATCTCTCGTGTTGCCAGCCACATGCTGCACCTCTCCTTTTTCTCCCTTCCCTAGGAGAAACTCGCAGAAAGTTGGCACGTCGCACCCCGGCACACGCAGGGGGTCCTGCCCCGTCCCCGCGTCCCCCCCGGCTCCTTCCCTCTTCTTGCTTCCAGCTCTTTTCTGTCCCTCCCTGTCCAATGCGAGGCCCGGTCCCCGCGTCTCCTAGGCGACGTGCTACCCACACCGACGCTGCCAGCAGCCGCGCGGCCACGCCGGCGGCTCGCCGGCCCCAGGTGGTTCTTCGCCTCGTTCTTCCCGGCCCGGGGGCCCTTGGGGTGGCCGGGCCCTCCGCTCCGCCCGGGAGCGGGGCTGCGCCCGGCGGGCCGCGGCCAGGATGTCCGCTCCGCTCCCCCCTGCCCCCGCGTAGGGCGATGGCTTTGCCAGGAAAGCCGGACGGGAGAGCACTTTCCTCAGTGGCTGTGCTCAGACCATGACCTAACTCACCATGAACTTGGAAGGGCTTGAAATGATAGCAGTTTTGATCGTGATTGTGCTTTTTGTGAAAGTGTTGGAACAGTTTGGGCTGATTGAAGCAGGTTTAGAAGGTAAGGGAGTGCTTTTTGGTGGCTTGTCGTTTTTCTGTTCCAGTTCTGCTCTCGTGGGCACCGGTGATGGGGTGTGCGATGCTACCTGGTCACCCCAGCCCCACGGGCACGCTGGGGCCACACTGTCCATGTTACAGCTGCGGGGATTTTCTCTTGCAGGAAAAATAACTTGACATCCTGCATACTGCTGAGTTGACCAGCAGGGATAAACACCGTAAGATCAGAGTATCTGGTTCCTGCCGTAACTCTGCAGTTTTAAATCGCTAGGTGTCAAAGGATGTTTCAGGATGCTAGCATGCAAATATTGCCTTAAATTTTTCTTGTAATCTGTTCATGCAGGCATCTGAACTGGGATTGTTGTAAATTCAAGACAGTTATTTTGTAGTATTCAAAACCTGTTGCATTTTGAATCTACTGTTAAAATGTGAAAATGGTCTTGGAGAAGGGGAACTGTGATGCTCAGATTCATAATAAGCAACTTTAACATTCACTTGGGGCAACTGGGTGCAAGTTTTGTTGCTTGATGCTTTATTTCAGATCACCTCCTTCCTTCTTAGCAGTATAATTTGTATATAAAACAGTATTAAAAAAAAGCTTAATTGTTTTTAGTGTACTTTTTATTTGTAAAAGAACACTGCATCAAAGTTGATAATGTACTGTTATTCACGACATCCCAGTGTTTTATCAGGTTCCAGACTGAAATGTTCTGTCTCAAATACTGAAAAAATACATATTCTCAAATCTTCCTGTAAGCTAGGATTTAAGTACGATGTATGAACTTGTACCTGTGAAAAGGGGAACTTTGTTGACTGATTGTAGTTTCTTGTGTTAATGAGTGAGAATACAAGCAAAACTTGCTCCCATGAAATGATCTAAAGTAATGCTGTTTATATTATACTTTTGAGAAGTGCAGTCTTTTCTTCAAGTGACTCTTAGTATGGAAGTCTACACAAATGTTTCTCTGTGTTGCTGTGTAATTAAAACTAGCAAGTTTTAATTACAGAATCTGGAAAGCCTGCAGGTACTCAGAAAAATGGGTTATCAAGTGCATTTTTATAGAGAAGGTGAGTATCTACTGGAGTGCATTACATTGAGTTGAAAATACAGCAGATTCCTTTTTAATGTATTAACTTAAGCTTTTATTTTTGTTTTGTGTTCCGTTGTAAATAGAAATGTCAATCAACTTGAGAAATGCTGTGATAAGAGTTATCTACAGCACTAAAGGTTGCAAAGATTCCGCAAAATAGGCAGTGTTTTCCATCTAGGTAGGTTGACAGATCTCTCTGTGTTCTCTTGAGTCTGATTGTCACACGTGGTCCAGTTCCTTGGTAATATTTAGCACTTGATTATTGTCTATACTTGTTTTTATGGCTGGGGAGGTGGTAATGGGAAGGCAATTAGGAATACAGTGAAGCTGCCTGCTAGTGATTGCAAGATTTCTGTAAGAAAGAGGTTGATCATGCAGCTGCCTATTTTATCTGCCTCGACAGTCAAAAGCCTGTCTGTCTGCATGCAGTCTTTAAGTTCCTTCTTCCCTACTGCAGTACAGCTTTCCAGCACGCCAGCTAAATGAAATCACAGGAAGATGTGTATGTCCCATTTCTCTGTGATGTACAAATGGTATAAATGAGAAAAAAAGGTGTGTTATATGAAAATCAAGCAATGGATATAAAGTAATAGCTGTAAACAGTAATGTATGAAAGTGGGCTTTAGATAAATAGCACAGACTTATGAATTCATTTCCTTGTAGTTCAGGAACAGTGCAGGTTTATTCCCAAGGTATTTCTTAAACTCGAGAATTAAAGACTTGTTCACAATAGAAAATGGTAGGTTTGTAACTTTTTACTGGGCAGTTGAACAAAATTTTACTGTAATAAGTATCAAGACTGTTCAATTCTACCCATACACAGTGAAAAGTACATGCATCATAAAACTGTACACGTCACAGATGCTTTTAAGTAAAATATTAGGGAAAAGGGAATTTTATAAGTGTACTCATGACTACCCACATGCTTTCCTGGAAATTAGTGAGGAAGTTAGTGGCAGTTTCAGGAAAATGTTGTTTGTTAGAAGAATATGTGTTTTTGTCTGATTTAGGATAGCTCATATCCTTTCTTCCCACCCCCTCTCAAAGAATGGTGTGTCCCAGTTATATCTTGCTGCATGTTTCATACAAATTAGTTTTACATACTTGTGGCATGTGAAACACATCCTACATCTATCTGTAAACCATCCATAGATTCGGTAACAGTCTGTACTGTAGTACACGCAAAGCAGGATGCTGAACCCTCTGAAGTTTACTACAGCTTTGGTAGAGATCTGAGCATTAGACTTGGTCCCTACCTAACTCCCTACCAAGAGCTTGAAATTAGTCTGTCTTCCTTACCAAACTGGTTTATCGTGTTCCTGAATGTTGTGAACCGCATCCATATTTAATTTGAAAAATTCAAGTGCAATTTACGTAAATCAATAGCAAAATCTCATTTTTCTCATTGTAGTCTTTTAATAACTGTCATGAGTAATACTTTGCTTTCTTCATAATTTTAATACAAACAATATCTATAATAGTAGCACAGAAAGACATTATTTCTGAAAATAATGTTTTCAGAATAAAATATAAGAAGGTATGTTCTTAGATTTATTTCCTGGTGCACTGCACTCACTTAACAGTATGCTTCTGTGATTTTGCCATTGCCTTCAGCTGCTGAGTGATTCTGTTGTTGTTATAAAAGTATTTTCAATGCTTTTAATATAGTATGACAGCTGCTACAGTGATAAGTAGCAGAATAGATTTATATACTTCTGTAGGTTGTGGGTTGCAGAGACTTTATCTGTAGATGATGATGCATTGCACTCACTTAGGTAACTGCTTTCTCTGGTTTTGCACAGTTGTCTTTAACTGCTGAATGGTTCTAATGTTGTTACAAAGCTGCTTTCAAAAATATGTTTTCAATATTGTGTGACAGCTCCTTAATTGATAAATAGTAGAATAGATGTATTCACTCTCATGAGTTGTGCAGACTTTGTCTCTAGGTTAAATATTTAACAGTAGCTAGGTTATATCCTCCTTAAGAAAGTTTACTGAGTTTTAAGAAATGAATTTATTAGATTTATGGAAAATCCATAGCAAAGAAAGTTGGTAGATACAAATTTAAAATCAACTATATTTCTTCTTGTATGGAAAGCTTTTACAAAAGTCATTCACAAATAATATTAGGTACAAGGACTGAGCAAATCAAACATATGAACAGAATCAAGACATGGAAGAAAATTTGTATTTGAATATCCTCCACTGACTGCAGTTATTCTGGGTAAATTGTTGGAGGCAATTTTTTTTTTTCCCAAAAGCTAAATCAATCCCTCATTAACAAACAGTAAAATAAGCAACTCTTCCTCAGTGTAAGTACTGAAACCAGTACCACCAGGGATAAGGTTCAGAGAAGAAATGTAGAGGATATGGGTGAATCAAAATATTCACATAAAAATGTGCTGTTCACAAAGAAATGCTTTCATAGCAATTAGTAGCTCCAACAGAGAAGAAAAAAAGGCTTACCAATATTTATACATGTTACTGTCAAATATGGCTTCTGAGTTTCTATGTTATTCATATCTAATATGATAATTTCAAGATTAATGTCTGAAAACCTTACTTCGGAGCCTGAAGAGTGGCAGTAGTAGAACTTTAGAGGTAACATTGTTATACTTGAGATATATTACTGAAAAACATTATTCCTCCAAAATGTCACAACAGCTTTTAATTCCATTTTAATAATCCTGGCTAATGACCACTTCCAGTTCATTGTCTGGAAAAACAGGAAAACCAAAGAGGCACAGAGAGTTGCTTGTGATATTTACAACTGATTTTGACAAGGACTGTGTATGAGTGGAAATGACACTGAAGTTACATGTGGTTGCTCTGAAGCTAGCAGTCTCTGTACATATTTTTTGATCTGCTGGAAATTTCAATGCTTCCACAGCGATATCACCCTTTATCATGATGTTCATGATTAGAAATGGAGGAATATTAGTTTCAGAACATTCATAATGACTAATATTTCATACCAGAAATGTTTGTAGTAAACATATGGGCTTTTCTGCCATTTTGCCTTTCTTAAGATCAACCTGGAACACTCTTTGTCCTTGATGTCAAAGAGAGTTATGTGCAGAATTATGAAGTGTGAAAGCAATCATGGACCAATATGTGAGATGACTAGATGGAGCTGACAGTGTTCAAAAGAAAAAAAGATGATATAAATGTTATTATTAGCAATTTCAGGCATTCCTTAGAAGTAATTTGTTCAATTAAGTCTCCATATATAACAAGATAAATTGAATTAAAACCGCTGTTAAAATGATTACTCTGATGCAGGCAAGTGAGCAGCAGATAGATACCTTTAACACGGCACTCCAATGAAGTTTTCCTTGGTTAAGTATTTCTCTTCAAACAGCACTAATGAGTCATTCTAGACAGCAGGCAGGCTGTCTTCCACTCTAGAAACTTCAGTTCTGGTTGCAGCATCAAAAAACAGAGGTGGGTGAGCAAGTTTTGTGGCCAAGGGACTTTATGATAGGTGCCCTCAGTCCATTGCTGCTTGCTTTAAAGCAGTCTCATGTCTCTAAATACCTGCTGAAGGCTGGTCCATTGATACTGAAAAAGCTTTCTAGTGTTCCTAGGTCAATGTCTACTGAAGGGCTGCTTTCTCAAGGCTAACTGTCACACCGATGACCATATGCTTGTAACTTGTATAATTACTGTAACTGCAAAGGAAGAAGAGATGTCAAAGAAATAAGTGAATAAAGACCACTATGCACCACATTACTTGCTAGTACATAATAAACTTTTTTTAGATAATAGAAGAATAATAATATTAGAACCAAGCGAGCTGTTTATCAGAAAACTCAACTTTCCTCTGTGATGAGTAGTTGTGATGAATTTTGTGAACACAAGGGCCTCATTCCTGTTGCCAGTTTGGTTATTAGTTATCTTATTCGAATGGGACTTCGAATAAATGGAAATTACCTCCACTACAGAATGGAAGAAAGCTAAATGTATGGCTCAGTTTTAGTATTTTGCAATTTTTGATCATAAGCTCAAAAAAAAATTATGAGAATAATGTGAGTAGGAGAAAGATATATGATTTTGGTCTAGTAAATCTCCACCAAGAAGACAACTTTCATATTTACGTACTCCTACTGGCTACTCAATATTGAATTTATATTTTGTAAGTACCTGTTTGATTTATTTGATTTAAATAAGTAAATTTGACATTCTTACTGCCAAAGAGACACAGTAATCAGAAGAAAATTGTACGCAGCACAGTGTTTGCCTATCACTATAAATTGCCTTAATTTTTACTTATTCTCCACAAGGTTTAATTCCCTTTTAATGAAAATCTGTAGATGCCCTCTAGAAATACTTATTGACTCTTTTTTTCTTTTTCCACTTCTGGCCTGTATGTTAGCTAAGAACAAATGTAGGTGCTACAAATTGACATATGCGCAATATATACCAAGTTTTAAGAACTTACTACTCTTCAGTACTTAAGGCTGAAATAGCAAAAGAAGAAATCTTTATTTATTTTCTTTTTAGTTTTAAAAACAATAGAAGTTAAATTGATGCTATGGATTTTTTTTTCCTGGGTATTTAGAACTAACGAGCTTCATGGTCTACTGAGTGAAAGAGTTTTAAAAGAATGTGGTTTTGTCAGTGAGTAGCAGAAAAAATGACAACTTTGTAGACAGAAGGAAAGCTCAGTCATGAGATCAGGTGATACCATTCTGTTAATAAATATATTAGTGCTCATAAGATTTTCTGTACTTTTTTTTCTGTAGAGTTTAAAATGTTATGCAACAGTACAGGGAATTACCTCCTGATATGTAGAAATACATGAAGAAAATGGAGGCAGAGACTAGAGATTTTCACAGGTTGATTCATGGAGTGAATCACAGAGTCATAGAATTGCTCAGGTTGGCAAAGACCTTCAAGATCATCAAGTCCAACCACAACCTAACCATACTACCCTAGTTCTAATAACCCACTGCTAAATCATGTCTCTGAGCACACCACATCCAAATGGTTTTTAAACACATTCAGGGATGGTGACTCAATCACCTCCCTGGGGAGCCTATTCCAGTGCTTAACAGCCCTTTCTGTAAAGGAGTTTTTCCCGATATCTAATCTAAACCTCCCCTGATGCAACTTGAGGCCATTTCCCCTTGTCCTGTCACCTGCCACCAGTGAGAAGAGACCAACCCCACTCTCACTACAATCGCCTTTCAGGTATTTGAAGAGAGCAATAAGGTCTCCCCTCAGCCTCCTCTTCCCCAGACTAAACAGCCCCAGTTCCTTCAGTAGCTCCTCATAGGGCATATTTTCCAAGCCCTTCACAAGCCTTGTTGCCCTTCTTTGGACCTGCTCCAGCACCTCAGTGTCCTTTCTGTACTGAGGAGCACAAAACTGAACACAGTACTTGAGGTGAGGCCTCACCAGTGCCGAGTACAGGGGCAGGATGACTTCCCTAGTCCTGCTCACCGCACCATTCCTGATACAAGCCAAGATGCCATTGGCCTTCTTGGCCACCTGGGCACATTGCTAGCTCATATTCAGCCAACTGTCCATCAGCACATCAAGGTTCCTTTCCATCAGGCAGCTTTCTAGCCACTCCTCCCCAAGCCTGTAGGGTGTTGTGATCAAAATGCAGAACCTGACACTTGGCCCTATTGAAACTCATACAGTTTACCCTGTCCAATCAATCCAGTCTATCCAGGTCTTGGATCTTAGAGGTATTTTCCAACCTTAATGATTCTATGATTCCATAATATCAAATACTCATAGATAAGGACAATTTAGAATGTTCCTTGTTTCTGGAGCGGGTGATGCAGTGTGGTATACACACAGTGACTATGATAAAACAGAACACCTCTATTTAGCGAACTGAATCTGTCCCTGCTACCCAAGAACTTCCAGGAACATAAAAGAGAATTGTATTTGATAAAAATCTTGCCTTTATACGCAGCACATTAACCAGTTCATTGCTTCTGAATATGTCTGCTGCTGTACTCACATATGCACATACTAACAAAACAGGATTTTGAGCATGAGATATACAAATCTCCAAGACAGACTTAAAATACAAGACATTATAAAGAGCACACATATGTGTATACCTGTATATAAATACTTTGGTTTTATGGATAGAATATTATAATTTATCACCTGCATGAGTATTTTTCATCCTAAAGGGAATAAAATGGGCTATCACAGCAAACACTAATACTTTTATAAGTGAGTCATTGTACAGTAGAAACTAAGAGTGTCTTGATAATATTTGTTGTAGTTTTTTTCTTAATTGGTAAAACTTCTGAACCTTGAAAGCCAAAGGCCATTGTTATTAATCTTCATAAGGAGGTCACAGCTTCTACTGATTTGATTTTCTGAAAATTCCTGTAACATCTCACTGACAGGGGTTAAGAACAGTCATCTTATGAAAACTAGCAGAGGAAAACCCTTTCATCACTGAGATGGAGAAATATTTTC
>JANHGO010000001.1:24632327-24674412 GCA_024606505.1 Aquila spilogaster | reverse complement strand
TCAGCTTCTCATGCCCAGCCAGCAAGAAGGCTGGAGGGGCACAAGAAGTTGGCACAGGACAGAGCCAGGGCAGCTGATCCAAAGTGGCCAACGGGGTATTCCATACTGTGTGACGTCATGTATAGTATATAAACTGGGGGGAGTGGGAGTGGGGGTTTGCCGCTCAGGGAGTAGCTGGGTGTCGGTTGACGGGTGGTGAGCAATTGCATTGTGCATCACTTGTATATTCAAATCCTTTTATTATTACTATTGTCATTTTATTAGTGTTATCATTATCATTATTGGTTTCATCTTTTCTGTTCTATTAAACTGTTCTTATCTCAACCCACAAGTTTTTCTTCTTTTCCTGATTCTCTCCCCCATCCCACTGGGTGGTGGTGGGGGAAGTGAGTGAGCGGCTGCGTGGTGCTTAGTTGCTGGCTGGGGTTAAACCACAACAGACATAATCAGGAATAATTCATCCATAAAAAGCTAATAAAATCTAGAGCGGCTTCTGACAATTAAATTGAACAAGTCAGAAAACAATAATGAGTTATCAGGTCTGCAAGAGTACAGTAGTGTCTTAACTATCTCAGGTGTTACTTGAACATTTTCTACCCTCTAGTGGAAAGTATCTCTTGCAGAATAGGATTTAAGGGACTGCTCTTTAAATCTATGAAATATAGCAAACTGCGTAAGAAGTTCACTTCTACTATTACATGTAAATTGGGAAGATTACTGTGTCATTATTTCTGCCATTCCGGTTTTTCTTTGGTCCCTAATGGATAGTTACAAGGTTGCTTACAGTGTTCTCAGTCTGAATTTCCTGGTTTAAAACAGTCCCTGCCATTGTAGAAGGAAAGTGAAATGGTTTTTGACTGAGAAGAGCACTTCAGAGAAAAGAACATCATGTCTGAAATTCTGAGAGATCCTGAAAGAAAAAGAACTGCTATCTATGTTTTATGGACAAAGTTAGCTGAAATACAAATGTCAGAGAGAAGAGGTTGAAAGTAGTGTTATAACTCTTTGGTTATTGATAGCCTTTTTGATCTTTGTTCTGTACAGAGTTGCTCAGTTTAACATAGTAAAAATAAAATTATCTCTCTCTAACTAAGAGGAGTCCAAACCAAAGCACCAGATCAGTATTGAAGGAGAAAAAAAGCATGTATCCATCTTCTCGTAACACAATTGCCCACACTAGAGTTTGTCAATTAATGTTTATTGAACCAATAAACCTTTAGCTTCCCAGAGTTTCCTAGACTTTTGATGTGGCCTGGGAGTGATGAAAGCAAAGAGTGCCAACAACTGAAGAAAGAGCAAAGATGAAACAGAGGCAGAAATGATAGAGGGCTGAAGAAGAAAACTGATTCGAAGCAGGGATGGATTAATTATCACGACTTTTCTCAAAAGAGTTTTCCTTCCTACTCCCAAAACAGCAGGCACAGACTTTTTTCTTGTTTAAACTGATTTCAGTGTTGGGGAGGAAAGCTAAGGCTTTGCCGTCTTTGAACTTCACTCGCCATATGTGAAGAAGCAAGTTTTATAATTACATTTTTGAGAAGGAAGACCATCTTAGAAGCAGGACACTTTTTCTCTACTACATTTGTTTCTATGGGAATTGTTAAAAAAGTAATGGAAGAGAACAGAGTATCAGCCTTTCTTTACCCAGCACAGCACAAGCCACATAGATGTGAAGAAACAGGATGCTGAGCTGAAGGGCTCTCTCCTTCTTTCAATTCAGACAGTAATAGAAGGCAGCAGGAGATGCAGCCCTACATCGTTTTTTCTGTCAGAGATAGTGGTAACTACATCTACGGAGAAAGTGGAGAGGAAGCAGGGCACTCAATTCCTAATTTCCTTCAAATCTTTGATCTAAGAGAGAGGAAAGGATCAGCTTTTCGCTCGGATCCCTGCTTTTCCAAATGCTGGTGCTAACAAGCCTGCGGAGAGCCCCGGGAGCGCTAGCAGCATGGGTAATTGCACGCTCTCGCGCTGAAGTGCAGAGACTGAACAGAAATACTTGAGAGGGAGGTGATTTCTTCTTGGTTGTGATCATGCTCTGTATGAATTCTGATATTGCAGCTCACCCAGAGATAATTCTGTTTTGTGAGTCTATCAGCTAGCCAAAAATTCCTTTGATTTAAAGTCAGTTTGGTTCTTGCTTTCTATAAGCGTACTCAGTGAGAGCTGGTATTGCTCAGAACCACCGCAAATGTGCCAGATGCCACTGCTAGTCACTGTTGTCAAATATATGATGGAGCTGTCATTTACAGTTCATTTTTTCCTAGCCAGAGTCAGTGCAAGGAAACAGTAGTGATGTATTGACTTCAACTCCTGTCTCCAGTTTTTTGCTGAACAGCTTAACAGCTGTGTAATGCCAGTCTTTCAGAAGCAAGAGAACATTCCTGGGCCTTCCAGGCGGTGGTTTCTTATGGTCTCTCTGTATTAACTATTCTGTTCTCTTTTTTTCCTTTCTTTTTTTTCTTTTTTTTTTTCTTTTCATGGCTACGGACAGGTAAACTAAGAACTGAAATGGTAGTGTTTTTTATTTCTGTACTTTCCAGGCAGAACCTGCAGTGCAAATCTCCACTCACATCAAGGTTATAAGCCTGTGATGTCATTCTGGGAGCATTTCTCACTGAGCACCCACAAAACACAGCACTTTTTCTCTGGCCTGCAAAAAACACAAATTATGCTGTGTTGTCTTCCAATGGCTTCTCGTTGAATTTGGAGCTAGCGGGCTCATAAAATGGAACAACTGATTTTGAAACTTGAATCTGTCACTGACGGTTCAACTTGAAATCAAACTAATATTTTTTCTCCATAGTGAAACAGTATGAAATTAAGTTGTTATCACATAGGAAAATTAATAATTTCTTATTCCATATTTGATTATTGTCATGCTTCCATGTTTAACCTACTCTAAAAATTTTCATTAAAAAAAAAAAAATCTGTCTAACCACAGATAATAGTACAAAGAATTCAATAACTAGGTTTCTGCTATCACTAGTATTAACCTACCTACCTAAATATGCAGCACAGGTCACATTTGTTTGATAGAGAATGTTTTGAAGAAGTAGGAAGAAATCAGAGTAGCCTTAAATTTCGGTATTGAGATTGTCCAAGATAACAATAAACAGTGTCCCTGAAGGCTTCCTGTCTTATTGTCACATTAGTGGCACATATTTTCCCCAGATTTCTAAGTAGAATTTACCTTAAGAGCTTTACTTGTCTTTTTTACTTCCATGTAACTATAAGGGAAGGAACAATTTGTGATTAACACCACTTTGCTGCAGAAAAACTATCATCATGTTCTCTGCCCAACAAGGAAAAAGAGGAGTGCTGTCAGTAGATGGGTCAAGGAGTCTGGGCAAAGCACAGTCTAAAAACCCTGAGAAATAATAGATGCCCCCACCTTCTGTCTTGGGTAGGAGACAGCAGCAATTAATGTATGCACTTTTGTTTGGTTTTACTGCATGCAGACCAGAACCAAAGCTGCAGCGATTTCCAGTGCCTAGCCAAATTCCTGGGACAAGGGTATGAATGTACAGAGAAAACGCCAAGGTACTTACAAAGGTATCCTGAATGGCTGCTGAAAAACTGAGAGATCCAGAAAGAAAAGACTTTTTTGAATGCTGATCTCATTCCCCCCCTGCTTTACGCCCATTTATGTATAGGAGATACAACATTGAAGCTTATATTTTACTGGAAAGCAAAATTAATTAATCCTTTAAGTACTACAAGAACCATGCTCAGAAGGGACTAGGTTATTGTAGATTGTTATTAATAACAATAGCTGACATTATTAATTGATGGACTGCCCTTCCATTTGTGCATGGGAAATGTGGTGACAGTGCTGTTCACTAACTTCAGGGTTAAGTTAGGAGTCAGAATACATCCATCCCCTCAAAGGTCTCATCCCCTGTAGAAAATATGGTAATAATTTCTCAGTTCCCAGTTACCTTGTCAGCTGGCTCACATCATATACAAGAATGCAGAGCCTTAGTTTTGAGAAGTCCTTGAAAAGTGGGACCACTGCTTTTCAGAGGCTCATCCAAAGAAAAATTATTTAAGTATCACCTGTGCCTCTCTGCTAGTTTTCAGGACTTAACAAAGCACATGTCCCAAAGTATGTAATGCAAAATAGTAACACATTGAGTAGCAGCGAGCAGTGCTAACTGAAGTTAAATGACTTTTTATTACTTCTTTGTGAGTAATTTTTCAGCCTTTGGCTAATTCAAAAAAAATCTCACAAATGTTCAGTCATAAAAGATTTTGTTGTTGTGTAAAAAGCAAACAGCTTTTCTGGCAAGAAATCTGAAAAATAGTATTTTCTAGCTGGTCTCTTCCAACAATATGGCTTAGATTGAAGTCTGCATAATGATTAGCTACTTTTAGGAAATGGCAACTAATAATTCAGTTGTAGGGAGATCCTTCAGCTTCCATGTTATTGCAACAAATTTTATTCATTTTCATACATACACACATTTCAGCAACATACCTAATCTAAAAATCAGAGTTTATGTAAGAAATGAACAGCAAGCAAAAGTCCCTTGCTGTGACTTACTGCGTTAGTTATAGTATTGCTTCAGGTGTAATCGGGATTATTTGTCTTTCTGACATTACCACAATGATATGAGATACAGTATGCTAATATGCCTATCTTGGTTTATAAGGTTTTGTTAGTCCTTTGTTTCTTTCGGTCTCTTAATTAGTGACCGTTGTTTAAAGTCATCCATCTTTGCTCACATTTATGCAAATATTCCAAATTATTAATGATAGCGTCAATAGGGTCATGTTTATCCATTTTTTTTCAAGAAAATATTTTTCTAAAAGCCTCGTTTTGCCACTCTTGTTCACATGGAACAGAAACTTATTCTGTTAATAAATCTAGCTATTTTGAGGAGCAAAGAATTACTGCCTGTGAATTTAAATTATACATATGGGCTGTATCAATAATACATGAATGAATGCTTCCATCAATGCTACATCAGTATTTTCACAGAATACTATGGAGTGGCACACAAAATAAGCAGTGCTGACAGAATGGCCAGCATGCAACTAAGTGGATTTAATTTTTTTTAAAATCACAAACGCTTTTATTTGCAGTGAATGAAAAAGGAATATCAGAGAAAACAGTAGAAAAAAAATTTCTAAATCTATAGAATATCTATTTTCTAAGGACTGACTGCTAATTTCCCTTCAGTGGTGTCTGTGTTCACTGGTGATCCATGAGGGACTGGAAAGTGGTCAGAAGGCCCTTCCCCTCCTCCTGGAGAAGGAGGTACAGGAGTGGAGGGCAGGAGCAAGCAGACAGAGCTGAGCAGAGCCGGATGACTATTCCCTGACCTGTTGTCCTGGGTTTGGCTGGGATAGACTTAATTTTCTTCTTAGTAGCTGGTACAGTGTGTTTTGGATTTAGTGTGAGAATAATGTTGATAACACACTGATAGTTTAGTTGTTGCTGAGTAGCGCTTATCCTAGGTCAAGGATTTTTCAGTTTTCCACGCTCTGCCAGCAGGCAGGTGTACAAGAAGCTGGGAGGGAGCATGGCCCGAGCTAGCCAAAGGGATATTCCATACCATACAACGTCATGCTCAGTATATAAACTGGGGGGAGTTGGCCAGGAGGGGCGGATCGCTGCTTGGGCATCGGTCAGCGGGTGGTAGCAATTGCATTGTGCATCACTTGTCTTTTCTTGGGTTTTATTTTTCTCTCTTTTTTTGGCTATATTCCTTTTAATTACTATTATTATTATATTCTATTATTATTATTGTTATTATTATGTTTTATTTTACTTTAGTTATTAAACTGTTCTTATCTCAACCCACGAGTTTTACTTCTTTTTTTCAATTCTCCTCCCCATCCCACTGGGAGCGGGGGAGTGAACGAGTGGCTGCGTGGTGCTTAGTTGCTGGCTGGGCTTAAACCACGACACCTGTGAACAGCAGGACAACTCTCTGTTTTCCTCCTTCCTCCTTTATTTCACTTGTTTTTGTTTATAGCTTTGGCAGTGACGGTGAGAACAGCTAACTAAAATTTTGTGAAGGAAGATGTCATGCAATCAAAGCATCCACTCAGTGTAATTCAACATACTCTAACAAGGAGTTACAGGGGTGCATTTTTTTCTGCCTCATGCCATGGCATTTCCCGGGAGATGGCCCTTTTATGCCTATCTGGGTTCTGCGGTTTCCCCAATGGAGGTGACTCTCTGATGTATAAACCTTGTGTTTATAAGTACAGTGAAAGCGCCTCTGTCCTTGTTGATCTTACAAATGAGCGGGACGCTTATTTTGCTATGCCGTTATGTCAGCTTAATACTAAGGGCCTGAGTGGCTTTGCAAGACTTATAAAATACAAACTTTTTAATGAGCTTTGAAAATTAATTCTTACTGGTGCCAAAACAGTATGTGGAATGACTGAGAGAAAAGTAATTTGACATAATTCTCCTCATTTATGAACTAAGAGAATATTGCATTTGAACACAGTTATAATTAGCTTTGTAACAAAGCTGATTTTATAAATCATTTGGCTGTTTTTTGAAAGGTATTCTCTGATTTTTTTTGTGGAATTGTTTTTTTTTTAATTTGTTTTTAAACAGTTAATGAGAAGTTTATAAATTATTTTCATTACTAAGTACATGCAACATCTCTTGATTAAGATAGCTGCAAGTGAACCATTCTAATGAAAAGTCTCTAGCATGTCTAATTCCAGTGCTTCCCAGTAGCATGGAAACAAAAAGAAATCTTTAATTAAATGCTAAAATGAGCCCTGTTCCTAGCTGAGGAAGACTTCTTCTTTTGTAGAAGAACAGGAGAGTGACATTGATGAAGCAACACTTCTAAAGTTTTCTTTGGCACTTCAGACAAAATAAGTACTGTAGAGTTTCATCTATCCTTTTGTAAAAAAAAATCTGTAATTTAAAAAGTATATAATACCTTAATTATCAATATTTTTATTGCTTTCAGACAAGGAATATATAGAAAAGGGAATATTAGAAATGAGATTTTCTGCTTCTGAAGCAAATATAATGCATTAAAATAAGAATTTACCTGTTTGTATGAAAAAGCTCTCAGCTGTCACATAAACAGGCAGATTAGCAAATGAAATAGAGGAATTGAAATAATGTTACTGTTCTCATTTTTCAGAATGTATTCTATCTGTCACGAAAACTGTCTGAAAACTGCAGTTTGCTATCCTGGGGGTAATAAGAAGTGCATTGTGTACAAAAATGTTTGAATACTAAAAGCAAATTAACTTAATTTTGAAAAAACCTTTAAGACTGAAATTTCAGTGGTTTGGGGACTGATTACAGTTTTAAGAATCTACAGTCTCTTCTCCAAAGACCTTTCAGTCCATATTTTAAATTATATAAAGTTAATGGGAATAAACAGTAGTTCAAAGGTATTTGCTGATCAGTATCTGTAACCTGTAAAATATTGAGTTAATACTCTGTGCTTAGGAATTAAGGAGCTGTGTGTCTTCAGGATATATTATGAAATAATACAGAAAGCTGAGTTTGTGTATAAAAGTTGGCTTGGAAGTCTAGGAGATATTTTATAAGTCTAGCAAGTGATGCTGGAGCAAGGCAAACTAAGTGCAGGGCATTCAGAGTAAGGCGAAAGTGATAAAGGTCAAACAAAAAGAGAGAGGCAGAATTACGAAGAGTGCTGACACTGAGGTATTGCCTGACTTCTTTAAGGCATTATCATCTGTAAGCACTGAGGGCACTTTAGGTGGAAAGTTTTGTGTTGAGTTTCTGTGCCATGGTATGATATGACTTCTGCTGGTGTAGATCTGACAACCCAAGGACTTATTTTCAGGTTTCTCCTTCCACAAAGTGTGTCTCCCCCATTCGTCTACATATATTTTGCCTTTTTTTGTCGTAGTGCAGACACTGCTATGAATTGCTTGTACAACATAAGCAATTTCTGTTCATTGTTTTGGGCATTCATTGGGCATCCTGTATGAGTAGAGCTGTCTCCCAGCGAAATGCATTATTAAAGATTCCGTGTTTGTAGTGGTCATATATCATTATTTAAACGTGTTTAGCATATCTTCCTGTTCAAAGCACAAAAGAGGAGCTACTGCAGTATAGATGAGGCAATACCTAAATGTCTTTCACTTGAGAGTGGCTCTGCAGATATACTAGCCCTTTGGAACAACTCCCTTAATAGCTCCCAGCATATTTGGTCATTTTTGGCATAGATTTTGTTTGCCTTTAGTTAGGAACAGGTTGCTGCTAAGAAAAGAAAAGGGCAGTTTGACCGAAACCTCTAATCTGCTTTTACTGAAGGTCAGTACCTTTGTCACGTTGTTTTGCTCCAAAGCTCCAGCTTGCATTTCAGATGGAAACAGCCCTTTCTATGACCAGTATTAGCCCTCTGTGAACATGTATCATTTATCATTTTATTGGAAGCAGCTGAGGATGCGCTAAAAATAGATACGTGAAATGATGGACAGTTCATGATTTGTTGGCATGGAATCAAGATGTGACAGGGCGAGCCAATTGCATCCTCACTGCCGAGGTTACCATGGAAGCTTTAACGCTTTACACTCCGTTCGTCTCACTTGCTCACGTAACTTGTGCAGTACACTTTAATTGTTATGGATGAAGTGTATTTCATAGTGTAAAATCTACCTGCCCACATTAACTGAAGCTGTCAGACATGATTTAGGTAGCTATGTGTATTCCGTAAATTCTCATAGGAAAATGGAGGTACCTCTGCCAAGGTATTTGAGGCAAAAAAGCAGTAGGCGTCCAAAGTCGAAATGTAAATAAATGCTCATTTGTGTAAATGTAAATATATTTACATACTGAGAATTTAACAAAAAGATCCCCAGTGAGGAAGGAAAAAGGAAGGCAAAAGTAAAGGCAGAGATAATAAGGAAAAGTGAAATCTCTTACTCAAATCTCTTCAGCCAGTTTCTTTGTGGTCTATAAGCATTCCATTTCTCACCCACCCTTCAGTTCAACCTGTCCTCATAGTATCCTTACAACTCTGAACTTTTTTTCCTTTTCTGTCATTTCAACATATTTTTCTCCCTCGGCCACATACACTGTTTAATTTAAGTACCTCCTTGTTTAATGCAAGCATCCCACAGGTCCTTCCACGAACCACTCCTCAATTTCATCCAAACACAAACATTGTGTTCTGTCTTTTCATCTTCACAGAGAGTGTGTGGAGGAAATAATGGCTTTTAAGACTCCCTTAAAATACTGCGCTTTCCCACCTGTTGATACCCAGAGTAGATGTAGTGACAGGAACCTTTTCCTTTTTAACTTCCTATTTTCTTAACCGAGTAACAGAGAAGTCTGACAAGGACTGTAGTGAGCCTGCCCTCTTTCCAGTTCTTTTACTCCACTAGCTTCAGATTAAAGATAAAAACAATTTTGCATATCAGCAGGTAGGTAAATGGCAGTATTTAGTGTCTCATTTCTGGGACAAATAATTTTCCTCCTTTTCTCAGTACTAAAGCCCCAAAGGAATATTCCTTTTCTCTTTACTTCTGTTGACTACAACTCGAATAACTTTCAGTCAGATTCCCTTTGACATCTCTGATAATACACAGATAAATCCATCACAGTCTCTCTCTCTGCCTTGGAATTTTCTTCTGCCATATTTCAGCCTCTTGCTCTCTCACACACAATCACTAGAGGTTTTCAAGTAAATGCTTAGGGTGAGAAAAGCAAATGTATTTAATTTTTCACTAGCTTCAGTCTCAGAAATATCTGCTCCATTTTGATTTGGACCTACAAAATAAATATGCATTCTGTCTGAATGTTTCACATTTGTAGTGGTTATAACTGCCCCTCAGGGCAAGCAGTACCATAATTTTAACTGAAATATGACTACCAGATCCAGCTAGAATGGTCTTGTCTTTCTCTGAGTTGAATGCATTGTCACAAGATCTGTTTCTTCCATGGCTTGAGGGGTATGTCCTTGCCTGAATACAATTTCACAAATCTGGGATTTGTTTGGAGCTGCCAGACTTGACAGAGTGCCATGGATAACCTGACAGTTTCAGCGAGGATGGAAAAAGAGGGATACAGCAATTTGTTGGAACCTCCTAAGCATTGGAAAGCTCATTTAAAGATGTAGCTCCAGTCAAGCTGACATCTGGATATATGGGCACCAGACCATGCTCAGGTCAGTTTTTTGGCAGCTGGTCCTCACTAGGCCCCATGTGATTGTACAGGCCTGGCAGGTAGGACTTGTCCCAGCTCACTGGTCTCACTGTATGTGTAGTAATGGGTCAGCATTAGGGGATGGCAAAATCCAGGGGTTTTTATTAGTTTTTATTAGTTAAACTAATCCATTAGGTTTTTATTAGTTTTATTAGTATATTAAATATACGCATTTATATTATGCATTTGCCAGAAGGTGTTCCAGTAGCATATGTGATTCCAATCAAAACTCATCCTAGCTATAGATTGTGTACATGACTTCAAAAGCTTATCAGCCTGTTATTTCGAAGTGCTTCCAGGCTTTCCTTTCCCACATCCAGCAACAGCAGAGAGCTATGAACTAAGAGTTTTGGATTCTGCTGTTAATATGAATTCAGAAATTGTCTTACTAAAATGTCCATTTTTCATTCCCGGAATATAAAAATCTAAAGTTTGTCAACTCCAATGCTTTATCTAGCCCAACTAATGCAGTCAAAAATGAGGAGAGATGGTTAATAACAATCAGACAGTGAATTCTGCTCCGTCATTCTGGGATGTCTTCCAGTTGTACCTCACAATGCTTGGATCAAGACTTCATATCACTTTGGAAATAGGCTGGAACTAAGGCAGTGCTAAGCTGAGTTCTTGCCTTCTTGATTATTTTTAGCTGCAGGATTACCAGAAGCCTTTATGTCATCCTATGACATAAGCCTTTATGTTATCCTATGCCATTTCAGCCAGAATATTTCCTTTAATGTAAAAGGGAGAATGTTTCTTCAGCATGAACTGGGAATTTAAGAATGTTTTGTTCTTTTCTGTCCTTTTTATTTGATATGAAAGGATTCAAGTGAGGGTGAAGATCTCATTTTGAGACTGAAAAGAATTCAGGGAAGAATTGTTTTTTTAAAAAAAATGAAATGTTAAATTCTTTACCTAATTGATCCTATGCTAGAGAACACAGTAGGTAGAAATAAATGCACAATCGTAAATCTATGTAGTGAGTTTTTTCACACATTTGATTTTAAACAGTTTGTGAGTTTCAACAGTTGATTAAGCCATTATAGTTGAGACTCCTTATGAAGAAACTGTTTAAGATGACAAATTTTGAAGAGTTTTGGAGACTCTTTAATCTTAACCCCATAGTCAGCTGTTATTTTATAAAGTAAAAGTCTGCTTCTGCCTTTTTGAAATTACATGTTTTTCACAGCAAGAGCTGTACTCTACCTTCTCTTTTTCAATCTTTCACAGCAGACTAATACACTTAAAGCAATTACAGAAAATGCAACAACAAAATTAGAGTGTTGTCATAGATACTTTAAGCTTTATTATAGCAGACCAACTGAATACCAGGATGGACAACAGGATATGAAGGTTATACTGTCGACTCTATAACTGTGTTATAAAAAGCAGCTCATTACCTTTTAGTTTGCTTCCCTTTCTAAAGGTGAGCAACAGATACTTCTGCAAAACACTTTTGAGAAATACTTTCAGGATTTTGGGGTAGGTGTCAACTCTTATGTACTATTTGGTTACAATATGTGAAGAGTAGGTATATGCAGAAATGAAGCAATTTCCAGAATACACTAAGAATACGTTGCTAAAGTTGAATTCATAGCAGAAATTGAATTTTTCTTTGCATAGAATCCAAGTTGTAGACAAGAAAATTTACCCAGTAAAGTGCTACTTGTCAATATTCCTCTCAAGGTAAAATACCAGATCTCATTATCTGCTTCAATAAACCACATTAACAATGAGGTCTATTGCTTTTCAAAGTGTTATTATTGCTGTTATCCTGATCACATGAATTGGAATTAACTATGTTCACAGGATTTTGATAAGGATGCAATAGGATGTACAAATAAGGTCTTTTCTTAAATTTAAAATAAAGGAGCAAAGAAAAGAAACATAATTGAAGAGCTGTGACTCATTTCTTTTAAAAACTGAGGTGCATGCCTATTCATGTACCTTCTATTTTTAAAAATGTAATGACACTCTAAGGCACTCCATCAGCCTGTGTTCAAGCAGAAATACAGAGCTGAATTCTGTTTGTGAATATCCTTTATTTGGTATTATCTGCCGCATTTAAAAAGCCCAGCCTAAATAAGGCACTGGGTTTCAATCAAAGTTGTTTTTTCGGGTTTTTTTGGAGGGGGTTTAGGATGGGTGGTTTGGGTTGTTTTTTTTTTTTTTAAGAACTGAATCATACTTTAATAAGATAAACTTTTTATTTCACTACCGTTATCCAAAATACAAGGTGACTGTTTTCAGAGTGACTAAAGGCTTATGTCCCTTGCTTCTCTGTCTCTGCAGAAAAATGAGTTATGGCAAGCAGGCTTTCCATTAGGCTTGAGGCTGCCCCATGCAGATGCTAGCAGCGAGGAATGGTCCTATTCCTCTCTTCATTGCACAAGCCAGGCCCAGGTCTCCAAATTAAAGACGAGACTACCTGTCCATATGAGCAGAGAATTCTGACAAGCAGCATTTTACTTGCATTTGATACAAGTGCGAATGATTATATTGGTCGCAAGGCAATGCAGCTCTGGTAATTCTGCATGAGGGACTCCGGTGTACACCCATGAGCCACAGCTGGGCTAGTCAGCGGTGCTGCCCACGGGAGGAGCAGATCCCCTCCCTGCAGGACATGGTCCTGCCAGGTTCCTTGTGGTGCCAGCTTGCATACAGCTCTGTTCTCTTTGGTGTGTGTAGTGACATAACTGCTTCTTGCCCTGTCTGGGAGAGAAAACTTGAAGTCATAGCTGTCCCCTGCCTAAGTTAATAACTATTTGCATAGGAATATGTAGTAGTTGTAACAAGACTGATCAGTGCCCTGCCTTCAGGCTCCAGCAATACAAGACTGCTCCACAGGAAAAAGTTCCTTGTGACCATATGCTCCCCCAAAGCACAGCCAACATGCTGCAAGGCCAGAATACAGCTGGAGAGAAAAAGTATAGAATACTTCAGTCTGTCTTTTCCTTTTCATTTTCAGTTAGTAAAGTCAAACATAAATCATGAGGTTAAAACTGTAAGCATCAACTTCAACAAGAGAGAAGTCTTGCTCTGCAGTTTTCAGCTGACCCTGGTCATCTTCTTTCTCATGCTGGCATGCTTGTATTAAATACCAAATAAGAGCATGCCAGCATGCCATTTAGTACTCCAGTGATAAATAGCTGACATGTATAATTTTAAACTGGTAAAATTTTGCACCCATTTTCTACTTTTGGAGAGGACCTTGTATTGCAAACCAATAGCAAATTAAGTCCGGTACCTTTGGAACCACTGGCTTATGTAGGTCTTGTTGCTCACAGGTTGTGTTACACCTTGCATAGGGGGTTTGTTTGGTTGGTTTTTTGTTTGTTTTTAGCTGAGCTCCTTCAATTGGGAGAAGAAAGAGAGACATTATCTCACATATTATTCCCCTGATCTCTGTGAAATCTCATGCTGTTCTTTCTCTGTACTCAAAATGGGATTGGGTCTACGCTAAAGGAGAGGCAAAAGTGTGTGCAGATGATTCTTAGCTCAATTTCTTTGGGCGTCTTTCTTCTTGTCTAACAAGACACGGTCCAACCTCAGCCAAACCATTTTATTTTCTGATAACAAATGCACTGGAAATCCATCTGTCTTTTTGGATGCTGTAACAGATGCTGTTCTGCTTTCCAGCATCTCTTTGAATTCTGCTCATGGATGACCCATACTTCATTTGTACTTGATTTTCATTTAATTTATCCTGAACCTTGTAATAAAGCTCTCTAGTGTTCAGTAAATTACACGGAATTGAAATCCAGCCACATAAACTGTTAACATGCAATGAGATAGTTATTTAGGGCTCACCTCTGCCAAGAGATCAACACATTCAAGAATACAATAATTTATACATTGAATATTTGGCAGCAGCTCCCTCAGTAAAAAGCAGTTTTGCTGCTGGGATACTGAATTCCTCCAAAAGAGTTCATGAGGTCAGAAATATGTATTTCTGATCAAAATTCCCTGAAATGGGTCCTGGCTTAAATATATATTTCAGATTAAGTGGTCTCTTCAGCCAAAACTACGATATCAATGCTAAATTTATTTCATAGAACAGACACTGGCTTTTCTTGAATAAATAATGTAAACAATATATGTAATTGCTTTAGCAAGTCAGGAACTCTATGACTACCCCTAACTTCATTTGTCTTTCAAATAATGCAGTGCTCAAAATGCAAAATCGCTGTGCACACACATTCTCTGTATTTGCAGGATTTCTGGCAGGACTTTCTTTTCCAGTGCAATGGACAAACAGACTGCAAGTCTCCATGTGATTTTTTTTTCAGTGAACATGATCATAGTACATACTCGTATGAGTCAGGGATACATGCTGACCTCCATTAAACACTGTATACCTCAGATAATTTTGCTGGCTGCAGTTGATCTGAATTTGAGAGGCCAAATGAGCTTATGGAAACAGTGGTATTCAGGGGTTTCCAAACAAAATAGAAAGCGTATCCCCACCAGACTTTTCAGTTCAGTCATGTTCCACTTAAATAGAAAGCTTAGATGCTTTGCTTCATTTTATTAACATTTATCATTTAGATTATGATACACCTGGGATGGTTTTCTGAATGTATACAACACAGTCAATGCCTAGGGAAGCTTTTAACCAAAACAAGGAAAGATGGAGGAAAGAGTACAATGTAAAAGCAAAGTAGTCAGTAGTCAGTTTTAATATGAGTTATGTTTTCCACAGCTGTGGAATAATTTAGAATCTATTCTGGATGATTCTGAAATTTCTACATTTGTATGTTAGGAAAAATGCATTTCCCAAAACTTCTTTTTTCCCTTTTTTGAAAAAGTGTTTTAAAAATAGCCAGAACATTTTAGATATTCAGTTTTCTGATTTAAAAAAATGCACCAGAGGATCATAAGTAGGATGTATATGAAAGGACATATGAAAACTAATTGACCGCTTCAAAGAATTCTAGTAGCTTCAGTTTAAATTTTTTAGACCAGATCCGCGTCTGTGAGAGACAGATTTACAGAGATGTATGAATAAGACAAGAATAAATGGGCTCAAATAGCAGCAAAAGAGACTGGGGGAAATACAGATTTGGGGTCAGGGATCAATTTTTCCAGAGAGTGATAAAGTACTAGAGTTCTTAGGGGGGTTATGCTCTAATTCTTTTTATGGTTTTTTTTTAATGTCTGTCAGGAAAGTACAGTGCAAGAGTCTGGACCAGGTGAATTCCTGAGAGCCCTTAAAATTCTACAACTTTGTAATTCTGAGTCTGCAGACTTCTTTGAAAAATATTTTTAGTTGATGCTTCTCTCAGCACTATTTTTTGCAAGCTGTATTTTAAGTCTACTTTCCCAAAGGAACATTTTTGGTTTGTTATTGTTGTCTTGAATAGGCCATGTTTCTAAGGGTTCATTCAACTTCAGTGAACCTGGTTTTGAAACTTGAAGCGTAAGGTCTATATGTATTTAACTCTCAGCAGAGCTACGTGCATCTCTGATGGTTATCACGAAAATATTGCTCTGGTTTCAGATAATTATTATATTAAATTTTTAACTTGACACTTCTGCTACTTTTGCAACAATATGAAGTAGT
The DNA here is from genome assembly GCA_024606505.1 of Aquila spilogaster. Classification (NCBI taxonomy): domain Eukaryota; kingdom Metazoa; phylum Chordata; class Aves; order Accipitriformes; family Accipitridae; genus Aquila; species Aquila spilogaster. Next base: position 24,658,684 of record JANHGO010000001.1, on the reverse strand, counting down.
AATTTGGGAATAGGACAGATGTCAAAGCTTCATGCACAGAACAAGTTTTGCCAATGTAAGTCATCAGAATGAGGAATGACTCCCTGCAAATTGTGCAGTTTTTCAAAATGTCTCTGAATTTATTCTGGATCATTGAAAATTGTCCCCATGTGAAAGGAAAAAAACCTGTCTGCTAACCTTCCCTGTGCGCAGAACTTTGATTATAGGAATACCTCAAAAGCTCTCATACCTAGTTAATTATCAGGCTGTAGTATGCCAAATGTTTGGTTCTTTTACTGTCCACTTGATTTTATTTTTTTTTAATGAGAAGCTGTGAAATGCCTAATATTGATGACTTTTCAAAGCCGTTATTACTAAGCAACTGCTAAGCACAGTAATTAACGTCTCATTGAGAAGAAGGATCAGCATTATTCTGACATCACAAACTTAATATTGTCAGAGCTAGCACATAAATATTTAGCTTAGGAGCCTATCGTCATACTCCAGGATTCCATAGACTTTTGTTCCTACGATTCACAGCTTACCAGTTACAGGGACTGTAGCATAGTTTTAAAAGGCATTCTGGGTACTTCCTGAATATTGCATCAAATAGTTCTTTGGTATTTTCCCTATATTTACCAGAACAAGGTACTCCATTATTTTTACAGAGGCTAGCACTTTGGTTAAATCTATTAATAAGCCAAAGAGCTATATCCTGGGCTTTCTTTTGTAGCATTTTATCTTGTGCTTACTGGAGTGTTACTTAACTAACAGGTTGTAAGACCACCTAGCAAGGATACAACATAAATGGATCTCTGAAAAAACATGTGATGGAAGTTCCATTCTTCCTGTAGTCAAAATCAGCATACTGTATCTGCAGATATGTTTTTTTGAAAATTGGGAGAAACCCCCAATATAGAAATGACAGAACTATCAAAAAGATCATGGTGAAAAGCCACAGCAAAGATGTTTGTTGGGGCGTCATTCATAATGTATTGAAGATGGTACACACAGCCATAGTTGAGCATAGACAGAATAGAATCCTAATACTGAATGGGTAGAACATCACATGCAGTTTATACTAATATGTTATTCACTGAGGAGTGAACGTATGTTTCTGTATTTTGATGAATTCAAGGAGGATGCTTTGTCTTACTGTACCAGTATTTCTGATCCACCCATTGCTTGGCAGCGTAGAAGAGATCACATTGATGTTTCCCTTTGACAGTGAGATACCGGATAGGAAGAGATGGTTAATGTGTCATATCAATAAAGAACTGGTCTGAGATCACTGTCACTTGACACACAACTAAATTGTCAAAATACAGTACTCTGTGGCTCAACTGCAATAACAGTTCAGAATAGGACCTGGAAAAAGCAGAGGCAAACTTTCTCCTTGTAATTTGATGTTCATATTTCAAGTGATTAGCGCTGGGGACAAAGATGAGAACTTCATCCAAAAGAAGACGCCACAGAACGACACATGCTGTTAGTGATTGGCAGTGTCAGCAGGAAATAGTGCGAAGATATAAAACAGCCAGAGAAGATGAAGAAAAATTATACTGAGAAGTGCTGCAAGCATGAGATGAAAATAGTGCTTCAAAACTAAAGCCACACAAAACTCCACAGCCCACAGGCCATGGCAGGCTGATTGCAAAACAGGCATCAGAAAGTCACAGCTTTAGGTTTGTAGGGTTTCTAGAGGTATAACCATGGAAAAAATCCTGAGCCTATTTCTATTGCTGGGAGGTGGAAGACATGCAATGGGATACTGTGGTGATCCTACGTAGGGTTTGGATGGATGTGTACCACAGCTCAGCTGTGCAGGATCCTTTCACTGCAGAAGCAGTGGAGCCTATGTTGTGGAGAAGGTGAATATTGGGAAACAGAAGCAAACTCATCTTGTCATCTTCCTGTGGGCTGCCTTCCTCATATACAGCAAGACTGAAAAGACGTGGTGGACTCTGCTCCAGCCATCAGTACTGCTGCATTACAATTCTGTGGAAGAGCTCTCTACTGGCAATGACCTCTGCTCCCGTGGGCTCCTTCTGCCAGACCCTGCTGTTTACTTTGCATACGGAGCTCAGGTTTTCTCTTTGGATGCAAAACACTGCAAATGTGTCAGAGGGATATTCCTCAGAGGGAAGAGAACCCAAAGAATGGCTGAAGGTACAAAGGAGGAATTTTGCATTTGAAGCATATTGATAGTGCTAAAGAATGTAAGGTGTGAATCACTGTTACCTCCAGCCACTCCCATGTTGTCTATATAGGTATGTATATTTTTAATTTCACAGTTCTGCTGTCCTCTGATAAGGCTATATTCATGGCTGAATCTAAATCACATTCTAAAATTAATTTCTAGGTAGCAGTCTTTGGATGACATGTGAACCCTATCTGGTTCCCAGCTTGGGGAAAAGAAAGTGTTTCAGAACCTCTTTTCCTTCTTCCATACTGGTCTGTCTTTAGCTCTGTTGAGTCTTAGACTTTACTGTTTTTGCAGGCAATCTCAAAATATTGGTCTGGAGCTCTTTAAATGACTTTCTTTTTAACCTGTCTAGCACAATTCCAGCATTAGTGCTTTTCTAGACAGAGCACAGACACAATCTACTTGCTTCAAATATATTTTTAAGTCCTTCCATGTGAAAGGAAGCATTCAATTTTTTTTGTTTGTTTTACTCTGCAGAATATTTTAATGACCTGACAGCCTGTGGAAATTAATCCTTTCTCTGTCATGTAAACTGACAGACAGCTGGGTGAAAAAGTTATACTGGGCCATCATGCACCATGTGCATCCTCTGATGCCTGTCCTTACAGTGCTCAACCTTGCTACTTGAGTAGGCCCTTTTATGTTTTCAACAGATGAGGAGAAAATATGGGCTCTCTTACTCGATTATATCTGTGAAGCTAGAGGTGCTAATAGTGGTAGCAACAAGTCTCATGGAAAAAGCTTGATCTTTCTTTGTCTCATGACAGTCTATCCTTCAATCCTGGCAGACCTGGGCCATTCAGAGCCCTGAAGTGACCATACCATATCTATGGGTGCCTGCTCTCTTTTACTGCTGTCTCCCTTTTAATTACTGTAAGTCTAGTGTAGTGTTTTCATTCTTTGTTCTTTTTTATTCCTGAGGAACAGACACATTCTGACAGTCATCTGCCCCTTAACTCTACTTTCTCATGTAAATTGCACAAAACAGAGCGATGGTTGCCTCCTGGACTAGTTTATCCACAATAAAGTAAAGGATTTGCACAGATCCTAGTATCATTTTTGTGGTGGAAGAGAATGTGGGGATTGACCATCAATCAAAAAACTGACGAGGTGTTCAGAGAAAGCAACAGGAAACACAAAATAAACAAATACCTAACTGTAGTGAGGCTTTTCAGGCATCCCACTTGTTTTTTTGTTTGTTTCAACAGGTGAGGTACATTAAATGCCATATTTCATATTGGTTTACATTTCTGAACTCCCTGGAACATTCAGAGCTCTCTTCATCATATATTGTCAGTGAATATAAAAGCAAAGCAAATATTATCTGGCCTCTCGAAGAAATTCTTTTAAGATATTAAAATGAAAGAGCAACACTTTTGACACATTTAAAGATTAATATGTAAATGAATTTCAGTGTCTTGTTTGTTCTTTGTGTTTGCCTTTGCTCCTGAAATTTCCACACAATTTTGGAAGGTTACCAGCTCACACAGAAACATTTTCACCTTACAGACCCAAGTGGAGAAGGTATAAATCAAGACCTGATCTTTCCAGTGCAGCAAAACTGAATTTAAATAAAAGCAGCTTTCAAAAAGCATAGAGTGGTGAGGACTAAAGAACCAATAGAATTACTAATCTGTTTAAAAAGAAGTCATATTTTTGGTATGCAAATGCCCACTTTATAAAGAAAAATATTCACCAAACACCAAAGAGTGTAATAATAGAGGAAAGAAGTGGTAATACAGGCATTTATATTGCATAAAGACAGGAGAGGGAGAGAGAATTTAGATAACAAGAAGAATTTCCCGTGTGTTAATATAAGAGTAGCTCTGCTGAGTTTAGCAATGTTGAAAGTCTCCAAGTCTTGGTGCTCAACGCACAGAAATCTTCTGTTCATTTAAATAGCAAATGTCAGTGCTTTATGTCTCTCTGGACTGTTACTACACTCATGTTCTTCAAACCTATGCTGTAAAGGCCACACATGCAACTGAACTAGTTAGGACTGTCTGCCGAGACTGCTAACCCAAGTGTTTGTTTCTGTACAGTTGTTCACATAAAAGGGCCATCTGTCCTTGTCAGCTGGTTTAAAACAACCATTAACAATCATTGACTATCAATGAGATAAATATTACTATTGAATATATGGTATAAGTTATTTGTAAGGTGTTTTTTCACCATGAGCAAAATGGTACCATCCCCCTTGAATCTTCAGGCACCTTAATGCACCCTTCAGTGCATTACAGTTTCTGTAATAAGATAGCTTAGCATCACCCTACCAGAACAAAACTCCTAGAAAAACTAAGACGCTGATGTTTGAACCTACAAAGAGCTTTGCTTAGGCACATGGATTTCTTTGTTTCGGGTTCATACATGGTAGAGGTCTGCAGGAAAGAAATTAAGAGACATTGTCAAATTGTTACGAAGAAACTTGTTGGGCTCCTTCATAGTGCTCCAAGAAGGTTAATTGGGCAGAGTTGGAAACTGAGTATATCTGTCAGCTTGCTTTATTTCCTTCATATATGTTGGTTAGCTTTGTATAACCAGTCTGAAAAAAACCATTGAACTTGTCACTCTTTTGTTCTGTCATTTGTCTTAATAAAAACTTATGGGCAAAGTAGAAGCTCACCCTTTGGACTAGAAACACACCCTAACAGCACACTTGAGCTTAAGTCAGACTGTAAGGTTCAGTAGACACTGGCTTCAGATTTCCCTAGCTTTTTGGTTCTGTTTTATTTTGTGGTTGATTTAAGCAGAGCTATGAAAGATGCTGTCTTGCTCCAGTCTTTCAAGCTGCTTTCCATAGGCATATGAGCTAGGCTTTCCCGTGACTTTTTACTGTTGATTGGCATAACAGTCTCTTGTTGTCTGCAGTGAGCTACTAATGAACCAACAAGGGATTAGGAGGGAAAGTCTGGCGAACATCCACATGCTGCATCGGCTGAACTGGAGGAACTCTTCTGTCACTCTCTTATTTTGAGGCTGTAGATAAGTTTCCTAATCATATTTATGATAAAGTTACTTAATACAATGTTCACAGCTAAAGTCTGCAGGAAGCTTGACAGTTTTCCAATAATATGCAGCAAAAAATGTAGCAAAACCCAGACTGTATTTCTAATTATTAATGTTATTTCTAATTATTAATGATATATCTTCTCCCTTTGCTATCTGGATGAAAATTTTACCACGTTGTGTCATAAAATTCTCACTCTGTCCATAGCTATGTGTTCAGAATGTCAGCATCCACATGCTGTGTATCACAGAAACTTTGTAGCACAGAGAGAACAGATGTAGTAATATTTCAGAATATTAAGAGGCTGTATTGGAGCCAGTAACATTTCTTATGAATAAAGTCTAATTTATGAATAAGTAAAGCTAGCATTATTCTTGAGTGGGTTAACAGCTCAATATTCTCTAAAAGTCAGCAGTGACTAAGTGTGGCAGTAGTATGTTGGGACTGGCCTTGAAGGTGATGGCAAATATTTTGCATATGATGAAGTGGATTCATTATAAATGTAAAAGGAGGGCTGAGACAGTTGGAGTGGTAAGCTAGAATGATGATCTTTGCAGCAGTATCCTGAGTGGATAAAAAGAGGAGCAAGATTGCACTTGACAAGGACAGAAAAGAGAAGGTCATGATAGTTGAGGAGCAAAACCATGGAAGTCTAAAATAAAACTGTAGTTGTCTGACAGGGAAAAAACATTGAATCTTAGAGCTGTTGCACTGAATGCACTGGATCCACCCTGGATTTGAGAGCATAATGGGAGAAATAAATAAGAGGTGATATCCAGGTTAAAGGGCTGCAGGACTGACACGGCTAGGAAAGTTTCAGTGAAACTACTTGTGCCCCAAACATTAGCTCACCTACTTACACTTTGGCAGACTAACACATTCTCTTGACCAATACTGACTGCATGGAGGTGTGGGTCACATTGTACTAATAGGCCTGATGAGGCATTGTGAGATAAGCTGCTGGACACCTGGTACCACCTGTGGCATCCCACAGTTGTGTGAGGCATTGACATGAACTATTTGAGGCCATGTGTCCGTCAGAGCAAATTAAAGCAAGTATCATAAAACACCATCCCTTGACACATTCTGACTATCTCAAAATTTGAAGTGAAGCTTGCTGCATTAGCTCTTCATTGCTGAAGATGCATAGGAGTTTTACAAATGACAGTTAATAACTCTCGTGAAATACTATGTGACCAGATTTTCTCTGTAGTTTGGAAAATGATCAATATGTTCCCTCAAGTGCAAACACTTGAAAAGTCATTAACTTTCTCAGGAGAGAAATCCTTGCTAATAAATAGGTGGCTCAAACAAATCATGGGAACAGTTGAGCTTAGTCTGTGGAATTACAACAGCCAAGTATTTTTCAGCTTCAGTTTCCATAGAGAGTTTTAAAATATAGTTGTCTGACATTTTTCAGACATTGAACTTTTTTGAAGATTTTTTTCTTTTTAATGATATTTAAGGACCTCCAGTAAAGATGGAGTTATCTGAATGGTGTTTTTCCATGTGATGAGAAAATTCCTGTCTTCTAGTGACATATAGTTCATGGTCACAGTTAATATGATAACTGCATCACTTTCCAGAAATACACACTACCAGATTCAGGGAGCCATATTTTCACTGTATGTATAATTCCATTTTAAGGGCTCCAGAATATCCACATACTATTCAGAAGACTATTTAAAATAACTGACATATTGACAGATTTTGTGCTGTTTCTGACATTTATAGCAACACAAAACTTCTGAAGAGCAATGTTATGATATTATCCAGATCTTCAGGTATACTTTTCAACTGGGACTATGTTTCAGTTGGCTGGTGAGGATGTTTTACGTCAGAGTCTTTGAAAAGCCTGCTTATGAATATTGTAGTACATTTTCTATTTTAATCAGTTCTGTAAAAGCACAGGATTTATGCATTGCCATCTAAATATATGCCAGGTGTGAAGGGCTAGAACTTCTGCTTCATGACGACATCTTGCCCCCACCTTCCACGACCAGAGTCAATTTGGGTGAGATACAACCTCCATGGCAGCCCACAAAATTATTGCTGCCTGCTGACATGGGGCTGGAATGCCTGTTTAGGGAGTTATCACGCATATCAGTAGTATGGCCTTTTGGGTGGGACTGGGAAGTAGTCTTCTTCTGACATGACTTAAGCATCATCATGTCTGAACTGTGGCAACTCCTTCAGTTGTGACAAGTGAAAAACATTGGACCCAGTTCAGGATGCAAACTGAAATAAAAGTTGTGAAAAGGTAGAAATAAGGCACTGTGAGGTCAGATTGCTGTATTCTTTGTTTTTTTACCAGTGCTTAATCTGGGAAAGATCCTACCAAAGTCAAGCCACGTTGGCTCAGTGCCTAGAGGAAAGTTGCAAGGTGTGGGCCATTATAAGATTTAACATTTATAATGGCTGAATGCATCATAGCATTTTGTATCTTTTCTTTGGATCATTAAATATTTACTAAGAAAGACGGTTACATTAAAACTAAAAGAGAAAAGTTTCTATCTTTTTGCTGGTTTTGCTCAGTGATTCGATGAGCTAGAAGATTTACTAGGTTTTATATTAAAAAAATATATTAATGTTTTATTTTATTCTCTTAATTTCTTATGCTAGTAGTAAATTTAAGAGAGAGAAAAAGGGAGACTAAAGTGTAATAACAGTTAGCTGCTGAGATAATAAAGTATTTGCACTTATGATACATCAAGATTTTCTGGCCCATTTTCTCCTTTAGAAAGAAAGAGTGGTTTACACCCTTTTAAGATTAAAAAATATAAATGTCTTTTAAATAGCTACACAGAATAAATATTGTAATGATTTTATTGGATGTTGGAATATTTATTCAAAGCTGTTCTTATTAAAGATAGGAGAAATATTATTTATCTTTGTAATAAGTTGCAGGACCATCACTTGTAAAGCAACAATTAGATTGCTCTAGCTTTACAGCATGATTTTTACGCTCATCATACGCATGCTTAAAAATATTATTTAGGTTGTTCTCAGTCAAAAATCAAGAAATTGTAGCTTCTAGTAGAGGTTCTGTTCTCAGATTTTATGACATGGGATTCCCACTGGTGCTATTCCATTTCAGCTTTCTCTTGCTGTACATAGACGTCCTGTTTGCACCCAGCTCTGCCAGTTAGCTCTCCCACTAACCACCCCCCTGCCAATGATTGCCTTCCCCAAAATCCGTTAGTGCAGCAGTACATGTGTGCATCCTGGTTTGCTTTATGGAAAGTCATCAATGTTAGCTCAGATCACAAATCTGAACTTTTTAAACAAATCCAACTGATTTTGACTTATGCAGGCCAGGCTCCCATAAACTATTTCACTAGGTGGTAAGGAATATCAGAGGATAGTAATCATCCTCATGGATGCCATGATGAAAACCTGAGAGTGGCTTAATGGCATCCAGATGAATATGAACGCATAAGAAAAGGAAGTGTAAGGAAGAAGTATAACCATTGCTGGGACTCCATCTGTAGACCCACTCATCAATTTTCAGTCTAAATTGATTTGGTCTTTTTTTAACATTAACATTTCATGATATATAGCATTGAGCAATAGCAGTAAGATTAATGGTATCAAGGATCTTAGTCATAGGAATGTAAATAGAGTCAGTGTATTGTGGTTTAGAGCTCCATCACAGGATGGGAAGTGACCATTTATATATGTCCCTAGCTCAAAATATAACCAGTGACTTCAGTTTAATATATTTACTCTCACGATAAAAACTAAGAACCTGCAAAATGCTTTGATGAAAAGGAGACAGCATCTATAACACTTTTTAGGCTGAAACCTTTTATCTGCAGTTACACATAAGAAAAACACAGCTATGTGCTGTTGTGTATAAAACACCTATATGGCATGGTAATTTATGCATTAATATCTTTCCTCCCATTCCTATTTCCTGCCTTCCTACTTGTAGACCTTTTCCAAGTTTAATTCCACAATATATTAAGGCTTGGGTAGTTAGACAAGAGAGAAAATAGTGTTTCAGTATTTGCGAGTATGTTAGCTACATTCTTCCTGTCATGTTTTGATAAAACTGTATAGGTAAATGAAGATAACTTTTTTTTCTTAATGGAAGGCAAAGAAGAAACCCACAGGCCACTTCACTGGTTTTGGCAAGGTACTTGGGGAGAGAAATATTTATGTTATGCAGTTTGTAACCCTACCTGTCAATAGAGTCAACTCCATTTTTAAGCAGGTAGGAGTGTGAGGATCAGAGAGAGGTTTGTGCTATTTTGCGTTCCTACAGAAGAAATATCTTTTGTAAGGTTTTATAAAGTTTTGCTAAAGAGTGATCACCTAATGAGGGAAGGTATATTTAAGTACATATTAGATTACCTGTATGTATATCAAAAGGAGGGGAAAAAAAAAAAAAACAAACAACTCTCATGGCTGTTTCACAGCACTTGAGAAACCCGAGTTTAGTCACAGCTTTCTTGCAAAGTCCTTGCCTTCCCTGGAGATGATTATTCTTACTGTGCTTTGGCATCCATCTGTAAACCTGGAGTAATACTAATTCCTTCCTTTCTTCTGTACCTCCCTGCTGTGCCTTGGAAAAAGGGTCAGGATTAGCCACAGGTGCAGTAGATCTACACCTCTGGGAAAAACTGTTTACTTTGCCCGTACTTGAGGAGGCAGATCACAGACAGTGGATTCCCACGTGCTTATTTGTCTAGTCACTGCCAGCCGTGGGGTCCAGGTTTGGGGGGGCAATGACAGCCGCCTTCTTCGCAGCACCGCCACCACAAGCTCTGCTTTCCCGCTTTCTGCTGTCGGCTCTGAGTAGGTGCGACTGTCACAAAAGTAGTAAATATTGGGTCTTTTAAAAAAGCTTTTTCATGTTAACATTTTCAGCAGACAAATATTAATGAAAGGTATTAATGAAAATGAATATGCCAGTTCAGGTGGCAATGTTGCATGTACCCAAACACAACTTGTATCAACCTTTTGCGTAAAGGCATACAGATTGCGGAGGTTATGTTGCTGCGGCTGATAAATTAGCCCATTTTAGTCCCACATCGAAAGAGAGCTGGACCTACTGTCCTTAAAGCCATTGATAAGATGGCTTAGAGGAGAAAGATATTTAGCCTTGTTTGGAACAAAGATTAAATGAGAGAAAGAAGAAGAATGTAAGAAGAAAGTCTGCAGCAAACAAAGGCCTTTAAAGATACCCAAGGAAAAGCGGCCTGCAGAAATGAAACAAATACAGTATTTAGGATGGAGTGTTAAACCTTAGGTTTTCTGACAGAAAGTCTAAGCAGCTTCAGGGAGTCCAACCCTGAGCAAAAAAGCACAGAATAGCGACATGTGAACATTACGCTGTATGGATTTATTTATCCACTGTAGAAAAAAGGGTACCTATATTGTATCTGTTAGCCCCTTTACTCCCACTTCATTCTACTGTTTTCAATAATGGTAACACCCATCATAATGCAAGTATACCTGGGGGATTTAGAAGTTGCTGCCAGTTCTCACATGATGCAATGATTTTTTTTTAATCTTATCCAAGGAAAGAAAGAAAACCGAACCCTTGGTAGTAATTGATTCCAACTATGTGGAGGACAGTACTCTGCCAGACAGGATTAAATTTATTGTAATTGTTCCCCTGCTCATTTTTGCTGCAATAGAGGCGCTGTTTTTCTAATGTAAATTCCTTCTTAGATACTAAATTATTAAGGGATTTAAAGAGCAAATCCTTAGCCACGAAAAGCTGCATGTGACAATGCCAGAGTTGCAAACTGTTGTAGATAGGCCGGTGTTACTGGTGTAAGATACCAGTTTGGTCCTGTGGTTAGTATTCACGTCCTTCACCGCGAGCGTTTTCCACGGAAAATACTTTGTTTATGAAATATTACAGGAGTGAGAAGCTCTCAAAACTAACGAGCTTGCTTCTCCTTCTCCTTCTCAATCTGTTCTTTTCGATTGTTCTTTTCCCAATAAGCCCGCGTACCGAATAAGAACTTGAGACGGCCCGGTTGGGTTTTTGTTTCAATTCCAAAACAAGGATTCTGAGCGCGCCGCGGTGTATAAAGTGCCGCGAAGCACGCGCCACACGCAACGGTCTGTATCCCGCAGTACCGAGGCCGCTTTTTTGCCGGGAGAAACGAACCGAGAAGTTGGCGAGTCACACCCTGGCAAACCCCTGACGGCCGGCCCGGTTGCGGAGAGCCAGGGCGAGGCGCGGCGAGGGGCGACTCCCGCCGCGGCTCCCCTGTGAGCACACCTTCCTCCCCCCGGGCACCGGTTTCACCCCGGATCCTCCTCCGGCCGCTGACCAGCCCACGTCCCCCCACGTCCCGTCCCGTCCCGTGTCCCCCCCCCGCGCTGTGGCGGCCGGGCCCGTGTGCTGTCCCTCGGTGCCCGCGGGGCGCGTGCCGGTCCCCGCGTTTCCCCGGCAACGGGCTCCCCGCACCGACGCTGCCTCCCGGGGAGCGGGAGCGGCTCGCGCCCAGCCGTGCCGCCGCCGCCGCCGGCGCGGCCCTTTTGCCGGGGCCGGTTCCCGGGTCACCTCGGGGCGGGGGGCGGGGGGCCCCTCGCTGTCCGCATGGCTGCCTGGCTGCGGCGGAGCCCCGGGTAGTGGCGGCAGGCCGGAGTCGATCCGGCTGCCGCTGCCGGCCTCCGCTCGGGTAGACGGGATGGACGTATTCCCCGCCGCTCCCCTCCCGCTCGCCCCCTTCCCTCGCAGGAGCCTTCTGCGCCTAGTTTAATGGCTTTGCAAAGAGCGCTTTCCTCGGTGGCGGTGGTCAGACCATGACCTAACTCATCATGAACTTGGAAGGGCTGGAAATGATAGCGGTTTTGATCGTGATTGTGCTTTTCGTTAAAGTGTTGGAACAGTTTGGGCTGATTGAAGCAGGTTTAGAAGGTAAGGGAGTGCTTTTCAGTGGCTTGTCGTTTTTCTGATCCGGTTACTCTCTCGCAGCGAGGCGGGGGACACCTGTGAACTGGCTGTGAGACGCTACCCGAGTCGCCTCCAGAGCGGTGTGCGCGTCGGTGGGTGGCTGTTGTTGACGTTAAAGTTGCGGTGATTTTCTTTCGCAGGAAAAACAAACGTATCCTGAATACTGCACGCGTAAACTTAGATGTTAAGCAGAGATAAATGCCTTAAAGTCTGAATCTCTTACTCCTGTTTTAAATCTGTGAATTTAAAGTAGTAGGGGTCAAAGCAGGTTTCAGGACGTTAACGTGCAAATACAGTTGCAGTGCCTTAAAATTGTCTTGTAATCTGTTCAAAATTGTTTTGTAGTCTATGCATGTTAACATCATCTCTACTGGGTTTGTTATAATACCAAGATACATATTTTTATCCAGTTTAAAAACCTGTTGAATGTTTAATTTACTGTGAAGATTTTAAAATGTGCTCGAGGAAGAAGAACCACAATACTCGGATTCAAAATAAGCAACTTTAACATTCACTTAGGGCAATCAAGTGCAAGTTTTATTGCTCGATGCTTTGTTTATCTTAGATCATCTCCTTTCTTCTTAACAATGTTGCTTCTGTATAAAGCAGTAAAAGTGAAAAATAAGAAGCTTACTTTATTTAAAATGTGCTTTTTGTATGTAAAAGTTAGTGGAATATAGATTGTTTTTACCTTATTTCTAAAAGCGTTGTTATTCTTGCCATATGAGGAGTTAGTCTAAAAAAACACTGATTGCAGCATGGTTGATGTAATGATGTAGTGATATTTATTGCATCCCAGGGTTTTATTAGGGTTCAGACTGAAACAGTCTGTTTCTCAAACATTGAAGAAATATTGTATTCTCAAATCTTCCTGTAAGCTAGCATTTGAATACAGTGTATAAACTTATGCCTGTGAAAAGGGGAACTTTGTTGACTGAGAGATTGTGGTTTCCTGTGTTAACGAGTAAGAATATAAGCAAAATTTGCTCCTATGAAAAGGTCTAAAGTAATCCTGTTTATGTAACCCTTTCAAGAAACGCAGTCTTCTGTTCAAGTGATTTTAAATAAGGAAGTTCACTCAGCTGTTTCTCTGTCTGTTGCTGTCTTGTGTAGACTTGCTAGTATTGATTACAGAATCTGAAAACCCCGCAGGGACTCATAAAAATGTGTTATCGAGTGCATTTTTGTAAAGAATTTATGTATCCATTAGAGTGCATTATATTGATTTTAAATGACAACGGAGAGATTCCCTTCAGAGCTATGAACTTCTGCTTTTCTTTTTCTTTTGTGTTCAGTTGTAAATAGAAATGTCAATCAACTTGAGAAATGTTATGATAAAAGTTATCTCCGGCATTAGAGGCTGCAGAGATTGGGGAAAAAAAAAGCCATATTTACTTCTTAGGTTGGTTGGCAGGTTGGTGTGTGCTCTGTCGAGTCCGATTGCCGCGTCTGGTCAGGTTCCCTGGCAAAATTTAGCACTTTGTACTTGTTTTTATGGCTGGGGAAGCTGATAATGGGAAGACAGTTAGAAATATAGTGAAGCTGCCTGTAAGTGGTTGTAAGATTTCTGTAAGAAATAAGTTTCTCGTGCAGCTGCCTGTTTTGTCTGCCTCACTGGTGAAAAAACGGGGAGTCTGCATGTGCACGGAGTCTTGAAGTTTCTTCTTACCTAGTGCAGGACAGGTTTCCAGCATGCCAGCTAGATGAAACCACAGGAAGACATATATGCCCCATTCCTCTGTGGTGTTCAACTGATGTGAATGAGATAAAAGGCACGTTACGTGGGAATCAAGTAATAGATACAAACAATGATGTATGAAAATGGGGCTTAGCTAAATTGCACAGATTTATGAATTTGTTTCCTCATAGTTCAGGAACAGTGCAGCCTTATTCCCCATTTTTTTCTTAAACTTGAGAATTAAAGATCTGAACTGATGACAGACAATACAAAAAAAGATTTATACACTTCTACTAGGGAGTTGAAGAAATTGTCATGATTTTAATAAGCATCAAGGCTATTCATTTTCCCCCATGAATGAAAAGTACACGCATTATAAAATTGTGCAAATGTTAGAGATGTTTTTAGGTAGAATGTTAAGAAAAAATGAATTTTAGAAGTGTACTCAGACTCTCCCTGTGCTTTTCCAAAAATCAGTGAAGAAGTCAGTTGCAGTTTTCTGAAAATGTTGTTCGTTACAAGGACATTTGCAGTTTTCTGGTTTTGGATAGGTTATATCCTTTCTTTTTTCTTTTTTTTTCCTCAAAGGTTAATATGTCCCAATGAAATCTTTTTGCGTGTTTCATACAAATGAATAGGTTATGGCATATAAAACACATCCTGCATCTATGAGGAAGTCATCCACAGAGTCAGTAATAATCTGTAACACAGTCCACCCAACACAGGACAATAAATCTGAACTCTCTAAATCATACTGAAGCTTTGGTAGAGATCTAGGTTTCAGAATTAGTCCCTGTCATGGTAACAAAAGCTTGAAGCTAAAGTATCTTCCTTCCTACACTGGGTTGTCATGATTCTGAACTTTGTGAACCATTTCCACATTAATTCGGAAGAATCGGGTGCATTTTATGTAAATCAATAGCAAAATCTCATTTTCCTCTTTTCAGTGTCATAATAACTATCATAAGTGTAAGTAAAATTCTGCTTTCTTCAGACTCTTCAATACAAATTATCTGTATAATAATAATAGTATGCAATTACTTTCAGTATCGATGAAAATAATAAAATATTTTCAGAATTAAAATTGTATATACTTGCTTATACTTATTTTATGATGTACTGCACTCACTTAGATAAAAGTATGCTTTCTGTGGTTTTGCCCAGTTGCCTTCAACTGCTGAGTGATTCTGTTGTTGTTGTAGGAGAAGTATTTTCAAATAGATGTTTTTAATATTGTATGACAGCTCTTGAAGTGATAAGTAGCAGCATAGATTTATACACTTTTGTAGGTTGTGGGTTGCAGAGACTTTATCTCTAGGTTAAATATTATTTTATGATGTATTGCACTCACTTAGATCACAGTATGCTTTCTGTGGTTTTGCCTAGTTGCCTTTAACTGCTGAGTGGGTTTACTGTTGTTATAAAAGTATTTTCAAATAGAGGTTTTTAATACTGTATGACAGCTCCTGAAGTGATAAGTAGCAGAACAGATTTATTCACTCTCATGGGTTGTGGATTGCACAGACTTTGTCTCTAGGTTAAATATTTAACTCTTCGTAAATTGGGTTATATCCTCTTAAATAAACTTTACTGATTTTTTTAAAACGGTAATATGTAAGGTGTAAGGAGTAGTGTATTGATACATAATCAGGAAAGCTTGTTCCTAGATATATCTAGATATAAATTTAAAATCAATCATATTTCTTCTTGTATGGCAAGTTTTTCCAAAAGTCATTCACAATTGAAATGAGATACAAGAACTGAGCGCGTTGAATGTAAGTATGTTAGCATCTTAAGATTATGCAATATTCAGGATATCAGTTTATATGATTTCAGTATACTTCTAGTACTTTTCTGAAAAGATTGTGATTGATTTTCCAAAGCTAAATCACTTATTAATCAAACAGCAAAATAAACTCCTCTTCATCAGTGCAAGCATTGAAACCTACACCATTAGGGATAAGGTTCAGAGAAGAATTGTGAAGGTTGTGAGTGATCAAAAAGATTTACATAAGAATACCCTGTTTTTTAGGAAATACTCTTACAGCAGTTAGTACCACTAGCAGGAAGAAAAAAGAAGGCATAGAAGTAATCATATATGTTACTGTGAAATGTGGATTCCATGTTTCTATGTTATTGATATCGTATCTAATCTCCTTGTTTAGGAGCCCTGAGAGTAGCAGTAGTAGAACTTTACATCTAAAATTGTAATAATTGAGTTAAATTACTGGAACACTTGATTCCTCTAAAATGTCAAAGCAGCTTCTAATCGCATTTTAATAATTCTGGCTATTGACAACTTTCCATTCATAAGCTAGAAAACAGAGCAAAACCACAGGCACATAGGGAGTTGCTTGTGATGTTTACAACCTTTTTTGAGAAGGACTGGATATGATTGAAAACGCAGTGGAAGTTACTTGTGGTTGCTCTGAAATGAGTAGCCACTGAAGCTGTTTTGTCATCCAGGCTACGATCTGCTGGGAATTTCTGCATTTCCACAGTGATGTCCCTCTTCACAGTGGTGTTTGTGTATGGAAACAGAGGAATATTCATTTCAGAGGATTCATAATCACTAGCACTTCATACTAGATATAGCTTGTAATAAACATAGGGGCTTTTCTGCAATTTTTCTTTTCTTAAGATCAGTCTTGATGTCAAAGAGAGTTATGCACAGAATTATGAAGTACGAAAGCAATCATGGACCCATATGTGAAATGATTAGCCAGAGCTGACAGTGTGCAAAAGAAAAAGAGATGATAGAAATTTTAATATTAGCAATTTCAGGCATTCCTTAGAAGTAATTTGTTCAATTATGTCTTCATATATAACAAGATAAATTGAATTAAAACAGCTGTTTAAACAACTACTCGTATTCAGGCGAGTGAGCAGTAGATAGAAATCTTTAACACAGAACTCCAGTGAAGTTTTCCTTGATTAAATATTTCTGCTCTAACAGCACTAGCAAGTCATTTGTAGGCAGCAGCATGTTATTGTAGTTGATTTGAAGCTGTGCGCATGTGAGCACCTGACCAGGTTGTGCATCCTGCATGACTGGTCGGCAAGCCACTACTGGGCAGAATAAATAAGAGGAAAACTCTTCCCCTTCTGGTTTTTTTCATCCTAGAAGCCTCAATTTCTGTATACAGTTTTAAAAAACAGAAATAGGTAGGTAAGAAAGGAAACTTGCTAGCCAAGGGAATTTGTAATAGGTGCCTTCAGCCCTTAGTTGCCTGCTTTAAGCAGTCTTGACATCTCTGAATCATCTTCTGAAGGCTGGTCCATTGTTGCTGAAAAACCTTCTCGTGTTCCCAGGTCAGTGTCTGCTGAAGAGCTTCTTTTCTCAAGACTAATTGTCACTCCTGATGATAATCTGCTTGTCTAGTGCTTTACGTCCACAGAGATCAAAGTGGTAAATACTGTAATTGCAAATGAAGAGATGTCAAAGAAATAGATGGATAAAGAGCACTACACTCCAAGTTATCAATACAATACCTTTTGCAAACTTACTAGTTTATAATTAACCTTTTTTGGAAAGGAGAACAAAAATATTAGACCGGAGTAAGCAGAGAGTTGATCAGAGAACTCTCAGCTTTCCTCTGTGGTGAATAGCAGTGATGCAGTTCATGAACACAAGGGTCTCCTTCCTGTTGCGGTTTGGTTATTAGGCATCACATATAGAATGGGACTTTGAATAAAAGGAAATTGTCTCATCTACTATGAAATGGAAGAATACTAGAATCTTATTGCTCAGTTTTACTCTTGTAATTTTAGGTGATAACCTAGAGGATTTTATGAGAATAACCTGGGTATGAGAAAGAGATGGGGTTCTGGTCTGTTTCATCTCCCCCAAGGAGACAACTTCTGATATTTACTTCCCCTACTTACTACTGGCTACTCAAGATAGAATTTATATTTTCAAAGTATCTCATTTATTTACTTGGAATAAGTACATGCTACATTCCTACTGTCAAAGAGCCACCATAAGCAAAGGAAAATTATATATTGCACAGTGTTTGCCTATCACTGTAAATACCTTTACTTTTACATCTTCTCCACAAGGCCTGAATTCCCTTTTAATGCAAATCTATAAATGTCCTCTAGTTACATTTATTGACTCTCTTTTTTCACTTTTTCATTATCTTAGCTATCAGTACATGTGGGTAGTATAAACTGAAATACGCACAATTTCTACCAAGTTTTGAGAACATTTATTACTTTACTTAAGGCTGGAATAGCAAAAAAATAAACTATGTCTTTTAATCATCAAAAACCCAATAAAACTTAAATTGATGTTATGGATTTTTTAAGCGAGATATTTAAAGCTAATTAGTTTCATGTTCTACCAAGTAGAAAAGTAAACGTTTTCTAAGAACATGGTTTTGTCAATGATTAGGGGAAAAATGGCGTACTGAACTTGGTAGGCAGAAGAAAATAACCTGAATAGTGAAATCAGGTGTACCCATTCTGTCTAGAAATATATTAGTGCTAAGAATACTTTCTGCACTTTTTTCTTCTGTAGAATTAAAAATGCTTTACTAAATAGAATTATCTCCTGATCTATCCAAATATATCAGGGAAACAAAGCCAGAGAGTCCTAAGTTTCTCAAGCTGATACATGAAGTAAAAAGGAGTTGTCAGATCATGTGCTTTAAAGTCCTGTATGCCACAGGGCAACACCTTTCATCCATTGGCTTTTTTGATGAACCCCATAGCATGTTTTGACTAAACCATGAAATGCATTTGATGAAAGGAGAGACCAAGTGAGCATAAGTGATCTTTTTTATTTGGGATCTATCTGTTAAGGTCAGTGATATTCTCAAATTGTGAGAGTTACAGGCTTTCTAAAGTTAGGTGGGGTGAATCCAAAACCTTGACATGTTCTGGAGATGACAAGGGAAGAAAGAGTGGTCACTTCAGTTCACAATTTCTTCCTTTTTGCTATTGTTGAAAACTAGTTTTTTCCCCTTATCTTTACCTAGTGAGTCATGTTTGTTTCTCTGCATCACTCCCAGATTCACTCTCCCTTTTAAGTAGGCACTATATGTTTTCTGGCCATGAGCTCAGTGTCAGTCATTTGGTATATGTCTCAGAAATCAGGAAGATCAACTGCACTTGTTATGTTATCTATGATGCTATCCTTGTTGATATGCTTCCTTTCGTTCCTCATGCATTTTAGAAATAACCAACCCAAATATAAAGTCTAAAGCTTTATTCAGTAATGGATTTTCTCCTTTGCCTTTAGTTTCCTATGTAAGTTTTCTATACATCATAATTCATTCAGATTGTTATTTCCCTTTTTTCCATGTGTTCACTATTACTCTCACATTTATAACTAATGTAGGTACTATACCACAGAAGGAAAATGAGTTTTTAACCAAAGTTTCTCTCTTTATTGCAGGATTGCAACATTTTGTCTATCATCTAATGCATCTTCCTATAGAATTCCTATTTTTTATTATATTTTGCTGTCTGATTTTCCCATCAGTCACCTTCACTCAAAATATTCCTCGGCTTCAGAAAGTCAGGCTTTTTGACACACCAAGGATACATGGATTTAGATGTATTAGATACACACACTTTGAGTTCAGACTGCATTTATTTTGCTCACATACAATGCAAAGAGATGCTCAGCTTTGGCCCTTATGCCCCATGTTAACTTCTAGTCCACTTTTGAGCTCATGCCTTTCTAGGATATTTAACAGGGTATATTAAAGAATATGTATAACAGGATATATTAAAGGATATTTAACATATAACTTATATAATAGTTAGCTCAAGGTCTCTTTTGTTAGAAAATAGTAACTCCAAACTTTAGGAACTTTATTTCATGTGGTTTCAAGCTGGTGTCTCCCTAGTATCACAGATTACATATATCATTGCATTCTGTGGTTTGATACGATCCCTGTGAAAACCCTTGCTAGGTTTTGGTATGTCCTTGCATTGTCATGATTATGAGCTTTGCATTATGATTAACTCAGTCTGCTAGTTGCTTTCGCTAATATCTGACCAATATACTATCTTCTGCATCCCACTGTAAGATTCCATGATCCAATTCAGGTAGACCCATGTGGATCAACATCACAATAATCACATTAAAAATGGCTTATTTCCAGTTATTTTACTTCTCATGCCCTTGCTCATGGAGTAAGAAAAATTAGCTGAATTTTCCATTTTTTTTTCTGTTGCCTGATTAGGTCAGTTAAATTTGCTAAATCATTTTAGTCCTATGTGTTCTAGTATCAAAGGTGAAGGATTAAGCTGCATCACTGAGTGTGCTAGACGGCCTTATTATTTAGTATTATAGTTTGTATTTTCACGTTGCCCTGTGACCCCTTCCTGAATTCTCTGCCCAAATTCCTTCACGTACAGTTACAAATTATTGTATATCTTCTTTAAGTTATAAAGAAGATCTTATGTTCTAGCTATTGGTTTTTAAAGAAGGTCTTGTGTTCTAGCTATTGTTTGGTTTTGGTTTTTTTATAGGAGAGTTCTTCCTTTAGTTGTCTGATCTATTTCTCTGGTAGCTATTGATGAATTGTTCAGCACGTGGTAGAAAATTCAGTCCAGCCAGACTGAATGCTGCCTAAATCTAGTGAGGCAGATGATTTAATCTGATACAACATCTCTATTTTTACTTTCTGCAGCCATTTTCACCAGTGGTATCTCTAGAAGTAATTTCTGATTGTAGTTGTCCAATCTTTATTTCTGATAGCCCTTATTGTCATTTTCGGATAACACTACAGAAGCATTAATATATACACTTCTCCAGGCACATTCTCTTTTTTGGATCAGTAGTCCAGAAATTATTCTTCTTCAAACACAGAAAATCTTGGATCATCCAAAGCAGGCTACAACAGCTATCTTCTCATTGTTGATAATGTGAGATAATGAAAGAAAAAGAGATTAAATCAGGTGAATACCTGCTTATTAATCAGATATTTATTTCCCAGTAGTTATTTCAAAGTTATTGTAGGAAATGCTGTGTACTTTTACGTAGAAGAAATATGATTGTAAGTTTAACACTCATTACTAACAACAAATTCTAATACAGAGAACTCCAACAAAGTAAATCTGTACACCTGAAACAGAAAACAGAAAGGGTTATTAGAGAAGTGAATTGTTTAAGACATGAAGGAAGATATCTTCACTGGACATATGCATTTTGGTAATGCATAACACTCAGCAAATGTTGTACGTACATCAGAATAGACTCTTGTACCCCAGGGTCTACCCCTACATCAGGAAGGTTTGACAGGGAGGCACAGACCTGATTCACCTTCTCTTTCCCTATACTTTAGTAAATCTCATTTGGTTTCACCTTTTATGACAAACTTAGTTTCCAAATTACATTTTGTATAAATAGCTTTATTTAAATATCCCTGTTGGAGGGGAGCAGATTGAGTTACATGAAATCCACCTGACACTGTTTTTTTTGGTCCCCCTATTACCCTTTTCCGTCAGGCTGACAACGTTTTGTGTTCAGTGATGGCTTGCTGTTGCAAAGGCAATCATGGCATTACATACACAGCTAAGAAGTTATATAATCTTGTGTTGAAATCATTGATGGGATTGTCCAAATATAAAGATATGAGTTTCTGTGCATGCATGTGATGAGAGGGGAGAGAAAAAGTTCTGGAGAAAGTCCTAATGACCTACAACCCAAAACTGTAAGATATCTTACTTTCAGGGTGAAGAAGAAGATGAGCTATGTGCAGTATGTAAGGAGTGTCACACCTCACAGTTGCATGAATATTTGCTG
This sequence comes from Aquila spilogaster, assembly GCA_024606505.1. Classification (NCBI taxonomy): domain Eukaryota; kingdom Metazoa; phylum Chordata; class Aves; order Accipitriformes; family Accipitridae; genus Aquila; species Aquila spilogaster. The sequence continues at coordinate 24,637,136 of JANHGO010000001.1, read as the reverse complement.
GGACACCTATAAAAAGAGATGCCTTTTGGACCCCTTACATTATCCATACTCACTGTCTCTCTGGCTTAGCACAAATGAATAACTGATAAGAGACTTCGTCTTGTAGAAACTACTCTTCTAGCTGAGTCCTCAAGAATGCCATTTTTCTACCTAAGCTATCCAATATACATAAGTAGTTTTAAGCAGTACCTATACTTTTGAATACTTCAACCCATAGGTTAATGTTGTGCCTATATTACAGTATCGTCAAAACCCTGTTGTTACCAAGATTAGCATTTTCTTGAAAAAGAGTCTGAGTCCACTAATGCATTATGAGGATGCATATTAAAACAAGCTTATTACCGAGTTTACAAATATTTCAAAGCTCATGTAATACATTTCAAGGTTAATTGCTACTGTTACCTCCATTTAGAAAACCTTATGCCCTCTCTTGTATTAAAGATAAAATATTATGCAAGTATGTGTGTATATCTGCTGTATACATAAGGAGTATTGGAGTAATTTTATCCAAAACTTTCTTTAACACCTTGACTGATAAGGTGAGACAGCATGTCACATCAGTGAGGCCCAGAAATTAACTATTCTCCCCTCCCACCCTGGTTTTAAAAAGTCTTTTCAGAAGATCAGACAGTCATCTTGCAGCTCGCATGTTATTTGTTGCTTACCTGACCCATTTTCTTGGAAAATACCTGGTTGAGGATTTCAAATGCAGCAAACAAGCCATCTAGAAGTTGATCTGTTCCTTTGGTAGCAGAAGCTCATACCCAATCAGCGTTTTTTCTAACTGTGCCTCTGACAAGTGATGGGGTGGCTGTAGGTCACCAGGAAAGTCAATCGCTCCTGGTGGAAAAATCATCTATATACAGCCATCCCTTGCCTGTTTCTGAGGAGCTTTTCAGGAACAACAGAAACAAGACACAGCCTGCATAAGTTTCTCTGATGGTGGCAGCCCCTGCTCATCTGTTGTGCCTAAAACGCAGGCAGAGATTTGTCTTGTAGTGCGTCTATAGTGAACCTGGTATTTCTGGAAAGCCCAGATTTGTTCAGATAATCCATAATGCTCATGTGCAGTAACTCTTCCGTGGGAGGATGAGACAATATTCTGCCGCTATAGGAGGGTGTAGTCTGTCCACTTGGAAAGTAATCTATCATCTGAGTGAAGTCCTTGACTATTTTTTCATTAGAAAGAACTTTTTTTCACACTGACTCAAATTTTATTTAGCCTTAGGATATACGTGTTAAATATTTAAAATACATTAACATGCCATCTGAGTTACCTCCTTTGAAGTCTGAGATTTAAATTTATATTTGCAAGACAGCAAAAGTACCTGTACCCTCAAAAAAATGTTTGCCACTGAACACCTAGCAAAATCCTAAGGATAGGAGGTGCATTGGAAGTCTGCCTTGCTTCATTTGTAACTTGCAGCTGGTGATAAAAGGAATTTTACACAGTTTGAGTTTTCTAAATTTTTAATATATTTGAACAAAAATTACCTTAATGTGTTCATTATGTATATTTTATACAACATCAATCTAGATTGTCTTAAATTAACTTTGAATTTAAGACTTCTAAGGCTTATTCTACAAATAAAAGTCCTGCTCTTACACAACTGTGGCAATGTAAATGCCATGCTTGAAAACCATTTGGTATTTGAAGAGAAGTTAGAGCTCTCTCCCTCTTAGTCATCATCACAAAGCTCAAGAGTTCACATTCTGGCCAATTTTAAGGCTGGATAAGTAATCTGAGATGAATCAGGTTACCAGAACATGAGTAATTGTTTTCAGAAGTAAAGAGGTATAACTGAAGGCAGAATATGTTGCTGAAATTGTTGTTTAGCAAGTTCGCTATTGAGATATATTGAAATGTATTTCATTTACCCACAATCAAAATATCTTTAATAGTTCAGTAATAATAAAAATGTCATTAAGACAGGAAGGAATTCTCAATCAGCTCAGATGCTGATCCATTCAGTGAGAAGACATCACCTTTGAATTATCACTGCAAAAATCATAATAATCTGCTAAGTCATACTTTAAATGTTACTTATTTTTCTCATAGAATCGTAGAATCATTTAGGTTGGAAAAGACCTTCAAGATCATCGAGTCCAACCATTAACCATGCCCACTAAACCATGTCCTGAAGTGCCTTGTCTACGCACTTTTTGAATACCTCCAGGGATGGTGACTCAACCACTTCCCTGGGCAGCCTGTTCCAATGCCTGACAACACTTTCAGTAAAGAAATTTTTCCTAATATCCAATCTAAACCTCCCCTGGTGCGACTTGAGGCCATTTCCTCTCATCCTATCTCCAGCCACCTGACAGAAGAGACCAGCACCCACCTCGCTACAACCTCCTTTCAGGGAGTTGTAGAGCGCGATAAGATCTCCCCTCAGCCTCCTCTCCTCCAGGCTAAACAATCCCAGTTCCCTCAGCTGCTCCTCATAAGACTTGTGCTCCAGGCCCCTCACCAACTTGGTTGCCCTTCTCTTTGCTTCCTTCCCATTCTTTTACAGGATTATTTTAGGAAGCGGTTGCTTTCTGAATGTTAGAATTTGTTGACTGAGCCAATAATTAATAGACCTAAAATATTCCTATTTAAAAAGTAATCTTACTGTAAAAACCCAAGTTAAAGATTGATCACGACATGTTTTGACAAGCTGGCCCAGCATTTAATTACTTTCAATGCTAGAAATGTGTATCTGCTTTTGGCTTTTGTTGCTGTTTAGCTCAAGATCTACCTATGTAATTCCTTTGCCTGTTCTTTGCTAGATGTAAAATACTATGTAGCATCAGATATCTTTAATCTTTGTAGATTATTTTTTAATCTGTGTTTAGGAACTTCTTCACCTTTTTCTCTTAGAAACTAAGTAAAACTGCTTTAGCACTTGTAACATTTGCTTTCCAAATTCAAAATAAGTTTTGTGGTTCTTTTCTGAACCTTTTTTAGTTTTTGATAAACTTCTTAGGGGACTGATATTCTAACTGGACACAGGATTCAAAACTGGTCTCAAGATGGGTCAGAGGTAAGAGGTAATATACCTGCCTTGCCCATAGTTCATAATTTACCACTAATGCATGTGAGCAATAATGAGCTCATCTTATACTTTCATGTAAAATAGAGATATTCACATAAGTGATTCTACACAGAACTAAAGACAAGGGTGCATTCCTATCTTTTTCATTAGAAGAGCTTATTAGAAAATCTTTGGTAATTTTATTTTTTTCCTTTGAAATAACCATATTAAAGGTCTGACTTTCTCTTGTGAGGCCTGATATGGAGTACAACAAGTGTACCACTTCCTGTGGTTTTGTTCGTCTTAAATTAGCCTACCATAAAGAATGAAATAACATGTTGAATTCGGAGTGCTGCTTCAGAACTGTTCCATTTGTTACTCGGTTATCAAACTAACTTTTAGAAAAAATTAATCTGCAGTTATTTATCTTTATGAATATAGGTGAGTGTAAGGATGTATTTTTTTCCTCTTTGGAAGATCCCCATTCCTCCTATTTTTACCTTTTTTTTCTTCTTAAAGATTTTTTACTCTGGGAATTTTCCTCCTGATTATAAACCTGCAGTATCACTACTCTTAATTTTTAGAGAGATATAAAATGGAAACTTTTCATGCACAGATTTTTATTTTTCTAAAGTTCTGTAGTGAATATTTATTGCAGTGGTGAAGTAACAAATTCAATATTGGTATATCTTCTATGTTCACTGACATTTTTAGACATCACTGTCTTATGTGGATGTATAGAATCAGGAATTACAGAAGTATAGTTCCAAGTACCATGTTTAACACTTTGTGCGATCAGTATCACTACTCAGATTAAAGCAGATTTCTTTTTTTCTTGCGGGGGGGGGGCGGAGCTTTTTCTATTATAATTGAAGAACAGTAGTGAAACTATAACTTTTTGTTATCATAGTATTAAATGTTTTCCATTGTTTAAAATATGATGGTCTCAGTAACCCAGTACACGCTTATTTGGATCTAGTTGAAGCTGATTACAGCCTTGACCTCAGCCTGTTTCTTGGAAGTGAGCTGTAATTGGCAAGTAATTCAAGACCTCGAGCACTGCCCTTGCCAGGCAGATACAAGGTGAAAAACATCCCCTCTCATCCATCAGATAGCTTGTCAGTACAAGGTCTTTTCTCAAATAATCACTGAAGGGAATGATTACCTCTCTCTGAGTCAACCACAGGTTCAGCCTGACCTGGTTTGGACTCTCAGATATCTATTTTTTGACAGCGGACATAGGTGGGAGTGGCTATCCTAGTGAATGGCAAAATTCAACAGGTGGTGAATCAGTCTGGTTTGCAACTGTGTTTTGTAGTGCCATAATCTTAAGGATAGATTGTGTTATTGAGTCCTCATGCTCATGGAAGAAACACGTTTCTTTTCTAGTCCTGTGACATCTTGCTTTAAGGATAAGGGAAGCGTGTGCAATAGTGCCACAGAAATAAAAGCGTATGCTTTGGCATTCCTTCATGCCGTGACCCACTAGGAGTTAAGTGCTGGTTATACCCACAAACTTCTTCAGCATCTATAGAAATGATGGGATTTTCCTGACTCAATAGAAGCTGTGAGAGTGTTCCTCTCTAATTGAAAAAGGCCTTCATAAAGATTGTACCATCAGACATCACTTAACATTGGTAATGCAAAGATCGATTCAGTCCTACCTTCCGCTCTTGTCCATTTCACTCTTAATGCTCAAGAATCAAACCTCTCTCTGTTGGGTGGGGGGGGGGGGGGGGGGGGGGGGGGGGGGGGGGGGGGGGGGGGGGGGGGGGGGGGGGGGGGGGGGGGG
>JANHGO010000001.1:24596133-24622764 GCA_024606505.1 Aquila spilogaster | reverse complement strand
CTCCCGGTGCCGGTGACTGGAGCGGGCGGAGCCGCGGCGGCCGATTGGCTCCGGGCCTCACATGCGGCGGGGCCGGGGTGACTCCAGGGCCACTTTACATCCACCTGTAATTCTCATTTGAATTTCAGAATGAAAATGCGTTTGCAGTTGCGTTCAGGAGTCAAGTCCTCTGAATTTCATTTTTGCTACCTCTGTACGGATACCCACTGGTCTCAAGAGCAGCAGAAAAGGGTTGTATTGATACTATCCAGTAAACAAACCCACCAGTTTTTTTTTTTTCTTTTTAATCTTTTTTTTTTCTTTTTCTATTAAAGATCGATTTCTTTGGGAAATTGAAGACATCTGTGAAATAGAAAGATTGGATGCTCTCACCTTTTGGCAGCTGGCTTTCATGTCTCTGTACAAAAGGGTGGGAATAATGTCAGACTCTAGGAAAATGAATATCTGTGCCCTTGGGTGTATGTGATTATTCTTTTCTTTTTCTTCTCCACCACTTATCATATCTCTCTCCAGGGATGCTTCCTCAAGCAGGAAGTAGTTAATATTCCAGTCCTAGGAACCAAATCCCCTCTCACTTCAGGAGGAAGGACATTAACAGCAGACACTTACAGGTGACAAACAGGATCCACCTTGGGCATAAAGAGGATCAATATTTTTATTTTGAAATTCAGGTCTGAGATGACGGTACTGACAGTTACAAGTCATTGCTTGAGGAAATAACTGGTTTTAATATATGAACTTCTTTTCTCATATACTATACCTTTTAATATAATAAAGCTTAGGAAATATCTTCAGTTTATGAAGTGCCTTATCATTTGAGTCTTGCATGTCTTCAAGCACCTTCACCAGTGTCCTGGTAGGATGACTCATATGGAAAGGTGAAGGGCAAAAAGAACTCAAGGTAACAGGAGCTCTCTGTACTATTATTAGTACAATATTACTAGTAAGATTACGTCATTACTATTACTAGTAAGATTGCTTCATGAACTTTCCTACAGTGGGATCCCATCTGTCTTGGGACAGTTTTCAAATGCTGAAAGATCCCGAAACATCTAGGGGTATCAAGGTTGTAATGGCTTAACTAGCTTTATGGGTTTGTACTGCAGCATATTCTAAGGTTATGCTCTACACCGTATTTTATGTGCACTGCATGTAATTGTGACTCCAGCTTTGTTGCATCACAAAAATTTTGGGAGTCTGCGTATAACTGCTCCACTTATCTATTATTAATTTATACGCTGGCAGAATGTCAGCACTTGGAATGATTTGAGGGGCAATTTTCTTTCAAATTCAGTCATTTACTTCCAATCCTACACTCTTTTCTTTGGACTAAGAAACTTAATCTGGCATTCCCTTCAGAAATTCTGCCGACTTTTTGCAGGACTTCAGCATGTGTAAACTTCATTTTCTGTCAGGTAGCACCAACAACATGGAAGTATGAGGTCCCTTCTGTAGGTCTGGGAATCAACCAGTCTTGAGAATATTGGATATATGACATTCACGTGTTAACCTTCCAGGAGCCTTAAGTGTGTTCTTAGGCAGTCGAACTCATATCAAACAGGGAGGTCATGAGTGGGAAGTTCAAGTAAATGGAAAGTACAAGTAAGCAAGTAAGAAATTTTTGTCCCTCAGACATCTGAAGGGGTAATTGAGGTTCAGCTAGAAATCTTCCAAAGTGTAACAAGTAGATGGATTTAGGGAACACAGCTTGCTAAATCACTGTCCAGTATTAATCCATTAGCCTATGGCTGTCAGCTTGATGTGGCAAAGACATTAATATAGGTAATGACATCCATAATGCATTTGGGAATGCTTTTATCTACGTCCAAAATAGTTACATTTGGTGTAGTGGCTTTGTATACTTACTGCTTAGAGTAACTAAGTAACTTAGAGTTGAGATATGCCTTTGCAAAATCCAGTCTCCTCTGAGCCTCTTTTGTGGTTTATCTACTTCAATTTGCAGTTGTTTTGTTTAGATCTATGGGCGCTGATATTTTTCCTGTGCTTTCCATTGAGATCCTAGCTTTGTGTTTGCTGTAGTATAAATCTTGATGGTTTGTACCTTCCATCACGTCTGTACTGGCTGCCCAGTTTCAACAACACTTCTGTAACCTGACTTAGCAGTTTTCATATCCTGCAGCTGACCCAGTCCAACTCACAATGGCTACAGCCTTTTGCAGCACCACATATGATAAAACACAAATCATTCTCTAATACAGGGTTTAATTAGTTTTATTCTGAGATGACCTCGGATGGTATTATCTGCTGTACTTTTGCAGCCATAGTCACATGAATATGGTCACTAAACATCTTAGAGAGGTAATGGCCTTTTTGTTTGATTCACCTTGTGTTTACCTATAACATTTATTATGGGCAATAATTGCCAACAATTTGTCAATAATTGCTTAACAACATGAATATAGCCCACAGTTCATCATCTGGGAGAAAATGTGTGTAGAACACAAACCAGCGATGGAGTACATGGCAGAACGGGTTTCCTTTCCACAGACTGTTTATCAGAATTCACTGGAGAAAACATAACTTTCAAGCTACCCCAAGCAAGTATTAGGTTGCGCTTTCAATGAGCAAAACAATTATACTCAAAATTAATAGATATCTGGGTCACTGCAAAGGACCATCTCGGCTGGGAGCCTGTCTCTGACAATGGTGTACAGAATTCAGAGAAGCAGTGTATACTAGTCTTACTAATTCTCCAGGCTCGTCTTAAGTCTTGGTGTTACATTTGCTGCCTTCCATTTGTCTGGCATAAGAAACATGCTATAGACAGTATAGATTTTGTAATTTTGTACTAGAGTTCCCACTATATCCCCAACTAAAGGGATATAATCCTGCTTGCTACAACTTGCTACTACTCATTCATTGTATTGTTATAGTACCTTTTTTACTGATGCTTCATCTGAATTCAGACTGTGCCTCCCTTGAGTATGCAGTCTCTCAGATGCATCCTTTTTAAGCAGAAACTTCAGCATAGGATATTTCTTAACCTCTTCTGTTCTGAATTATTGTAACCCCTTGTAATAATGTTCTCTTAAATGTGTCCTGTGTGGAATGTTTTTTCCATCTATACAAAGCAACAGTAGGAATAGAGAAAAGAACAAAGAACAGGTAGTAATACCAGGAAAGCAAGGCTGCTGATCTGGCAAACCAAAAGTGCAGACCAAACATCCTGACAAGTCAATCCATGCCATGGGGTCTCCGCTTTCCATTTCTCACAGATGACCCTCCGCCGTCCAGCAACAAGGCTGCAATACCACATTCAGTTCACCTACACGTGGCTAGCAAGTATCTTTTACTCCCATCTCTGTTTTAGATCTTCTTTAGTTATGTTTTTGGACAGTATTTTACAACAGCAGCACTAGTGTTGTTTGTTCTCGGTATTAATCACTGGGATTAATTAATTTTTGTTGGAGCAGCTCAGAACTATTCTCCAAAGCAGAATCTGAGAGGAATTTATAACTGCCCACTCTCTTCTGGTGTAGAAATGTATGCAGTTTTGATACCGGCTTTTTGGGGTCTTTAATAGATCACCTGGGACAGTGGGACTAAACCAGTTGCAATAGTCAATTATTTCTGATAGGAAGCATTTTCTCTATGACAGGAGTAAATAATGGTAGGTTTGTCCCCTGAGGAATTTGTATGAGCAAATTCTGACATTGTGTTTTCCCAATAAATTGTTACACACCGTAACAGGATCTGGTGCTCTTGGAAGTAACAGACGTAAGCACACTCTTTAGAAAACTTCCTTTTTATGCCTCTGTCTGATTACAACCCTTTAGCTAGTTAGGCAGTTTCTTTACAGGTGCTCAAAAGCAGGGCTTTGCATTAAGCAAATGAATAGAGCACAACTGGAGATCCTAGGAAGAGTGTCTGTGGAATAGGGTGGTCTTAAGAGCAGCGGCTCTCCAGCAGCTTTGATTTACTACCGTCCATAAAAAGATAAAACCAGGACCTCCTCTATAATTTCAATGTCAGTCTTTCTGACAAACAAAAAGATCTCCACTGATGTTCTGTTGCTGGCAGTTCTATTTCTAGAAGAGGGAATGTATGCTGAAAATATGAAAAGGCTACCAAAAATTACGCAGAAACTAGTTATACCTTTGGAGTTACTAGTTTGACTCCAAAATGCAGCATTCTAATTAAAATCTCAACACATGTGATTGTTATGTAAAGCTCATGAAGGTTTCATAGATTCATAGTAAGTTGATTTTTTGCAATAAAAACCTGTAAGGGCTCCACTGTGCGCAGCAGGACTTTGTTTCCAGTATATCTATATAGAAGTAATTGTTCAGTGTTTGCAAGAAAAAGGAGAATTTTTTCCTGGTATGCCTTGCAAGTGATGTATAATGCATGATAAAGGGATTGCTTTATAAAGGAATCTCCTCCACATTAGAGTCTAACATGTAATTATCCATTACAGAAATTGAAATGCAATTTCTGGACCGCATATTTCAGTCCTCCTCTGTTACCCAACAATCACATTTGGTTTTTAATTGGTAATTTTCTTCTGTCTTCTCTTGGCACAACCATTATATTTCTTGTTCTCATCATCCCATTTTGGGCTGTTTCCTACCTTAAAGCACATATAATTTTTTTCAGCAGCTTAGTGTAACTGATAATTAGCATCTTTCTCTTTTATATAGCTTTGTGAAGATTCAGCAAGCTTGTACAGCAAAACAGGTTGTAATCTGTCTTTTATTTTCATGGTCATTGTAACTGTGAAAAGACATCTCTGGCTTTCTAGCAAGTTTCTTCTGTTGCATGTATCATGCAGATCAGACCCTTCCAAAATTGATTTCTGAAGTGCAGCACAATTTTGGTTCTAAATAATACATTAATTAGTATCTTCAGATAAAATGTATATTTTGGCCTTATTATATGTAATTAAAACAAGCACAGCATTTTTCCTTCTTGAGTGTTTCCATTCTAGGCTATAGGAAAAGTCTCTAGATTCTCAGTAGCAGTAATAGCACCATTCTGAAATTGGGAATTCCTTCAGTATTTGTTCTTGTCAACCTGGAATTACTTTGCATATTTAAAGAAGACAGGATAGAAAGAGGAAAGTAAGAAAAAACTGGGAGGCAGAAAAGCAGACATTTCACCATCTTGAATTTTCTGTGACTAAGTGCATATTTTCTAAAGTAAAAAGCAAAGTCAGGCAAAATCCTTTGGTAAATTTAGTCTGATACTCAGTATGTCCTGCGATTATTTCCCTACTGTGCTTTAATAGTGACTCGAAGTTTAAAACAAAAAGCAATATAAGCAGTTTGAGATCTAATCTGAAAGGAGAAAGGCATGTGATTTAACATGACAACATGATACACTGGAGTGGCAAAATGCATACTGAGGAACGTCTTGCATTGGTAAGCATAAGTGTTTGTACCTGTGTTGTCAGAACAGAAGAAAGCTAGAAAAAAGAGACCTGATCATATAAAAGAAATTACATATAACAGTCCCATAGTTTGAATGAATACATGTTAATTCTTTACATAGTAGGTTACTTTTTTCAGCACAGCAAAATTTCTAGATGTTATAGATAATATTTTCCTTTTGTTTCTTAATCTTACACATTCAATAGTGACTTACAGAATAACATATATTTCAGTGCAAATAGAAGAACAATTTCTACTTATGACCCTACAGAATTCCTTCAGAGAAAGCTTTGTTTACAAAGCTTTTCAATATTCAGATGAGAAAAAAAATGATTTTCTAAATATTATAGCCATTTAACAGTTATTTGGTAGGAGCTGCATATTTCTGGCTGTTAAAGCTCTTCAACAAAGTACTTGTCAAACTGAGATCTTCATACATCATTGACTCCTAATATGTTTAAGATGTGTATTTACTACTGTAGTGTCTGTATTTGCTAAATGAAATATATTTCATTAAAAGACAGAGTGAAGCCTGATTATAGTTCATGTCAGTTTGACATTTCATGATTTATTACTGAAATAATGCAGGTTACTATTTTGGAGCTGTAGTCTGAAGCAGAAACTATTATACTGAGTCTAGAAAAAATACTAAGTCCCGGGGGCTGCTGAGTCACATCAAGACAAAGCTGTATCATTAATTGCTGTTATGCAGTTCTCCGTGGGTCTTTTATGTGGGATATTGAATACAACATTTATTCCAGAAATAATTCAGAAAATGCAGCTTAAGGCTTAACTCAGTGTTTCTTTCATATGGGTTTGGATAAAGCTGAAGGAAATTACTGAAAATTGGAAACATGCAAAGAAATTGAAGGAAGTTGCTTCTTTCATTTGAATGAAGTTGCTGGTTCAGAAAGGAATGTCAACACTCACATGGAGGGAAAAGGAGGAAAGGAAACGGTGACTACAGGAACACAATTTTTGTTGTGTCCTTTTCAATTCAAAGGTTACAAATTTTAGAAAGAAGTGAGCAAGAGTTAATAATGCCTTGCTGACAGGCTATCTGCTTTGCTATTTTTAGCTAGTTTAGCAGGGAGCTCTCTATGAATATGTACGTAGATGGTCCCAACAAACACAACCCTTATTGAACTATTTTCAAGAATGTTCCGAGAACACTAAATATTCCCTCAGAAGGTGAGGTTTTATTATGTTTATTATGTTTTCCTGAGTTTTCTTCTAAGTTAGATTAGTTTTTGGAGAAAAGAGAAATGAGAGCAAGCTGGCCAAAGGTCAATACTTGATAATTTTATTATTAATAAAATCTGGGTCTAGTCATCCAAATATGGGATCTGCAATACAGTGCACTAGCAGAATGCATGATTATTTGTTGTTAGCTTTTGCTCTTTTTTTTTTGAAGATTTAAGTATGGAATTGAAGATTTTAACTTGGTGGTGAAGTCAACTTTACATTAATATCGTAAAATGGGGGTAATAGAAAAGAAAGAAAATGCAGTGAGATATTGAAGGAAGAACATATGCTGTTCAGTTTCCTGCATAGGTTAATAATTAAGGCTTTAAAATAACATCCTAACTATAAATGGTTTAGAATTCAGTTTATTAAGAAATTGATGTATTGCTTTATCTTTTTTTCCCTCCTCATTGAAAAGTGTGTGAAATCATAACATGCATGGGGGAAAGAAAGAGAGAGAATTTCTTGAAAGATTTGGAAGAGAACCAGTAAGGTTTTGTCTCTCTTTAAGTTTAGCAATAGATATGGCATGTTCCACATGACTTATTTAGGTTTATTTTGGTGTGTTTTTTCTATGGTATACTAATTTCTGATGCACATTTTTCCATTAAAGGTTTTTACACTAGCCCCTCTCATTTGAATGTTGAACTCATTTTACAGAGACAATATCAAGTGCATACGTATGCGTTATTTATGAACCACAGTATTTGGTTTGTATTATCTGGAATCTGTTGACAGGAGTGAACATTCCGCTCTGCACATCCAGCTTTGGATGTGGGTTTTAATCAAGCATTTGTGCCAAACGTTGATTATCTGTTAATCAGCTCAAATAAACCTGAACCTGAGTATCACATGGCACGTGAAAAGGGCTATTTTTAGGTTCAGAGACAGTTAACGTTAAGGTAGAATTGAAATTCCAGAGATGAGCTGCTAGAAAGCTGAACTGGAAAAATACTTTTGCTTGTACAGGATTGAGATTTTGCTGTTTATAGAGAGCATCATTTTGCAGTCAGTAACAAACAGCTAGGTTTTAATTTTTCTGTTCTTTTATCTTTACTCATAACAGACTCCATGAAGTGTCTAGTATGAGATTAGGGAAAATGTAGCCAAATATACAGTACTGTGATGGAAAAACTGATTACTTTCTAAATCTGGCAGAAATTGCGTGGATGAATAGGATTTCCTTTTGCTCTTTTGTAAACTGAATCTGGATCTCACCCAATTTCCCTTAAAACTGACAGGCAGATATACTTTTATTTCACTTCTGTGGTAATTGTGAAAGTGATAATTGTCACTGTATTGTGTGGTGGTTTTCACTAACAAAATTCGAACAGTGTGTAACTGGAAAAGCCATATTTTGTGCCTATGTACCTGAAATGCAGTCTAAACTTTTCTAGGTTGAACAGCAAATTGAGAGCTGTGCAAGAAAAATATTCTCTGGGAGAGTAGACTGAAATAATGTTTCCTGCTGCTCTTTAACATCAATAACTAAATTAAAAAATAGTCATCAGAAAAAAAAGAGGAGAAAACTCTTTTTGATTTTCAGAAATCAGTATCTTAACTTACTAGTGGCTCTTGTTTTATGTACCCCTTAAATTCAGACTGTATCATCTTTCACCATGAAACTATTCCTCATGATGTGTTTCCTCTAAAAGAACTTTGGGATTACTAAAGTTCTTGTAAATGGTAGAGTATTGTTGACAGTATAATGATTTTGCACTGGAGATATGCTGTATATCTATTTTACTTGTGCTTGTGTTTGGTCTACATCAATAATTTCAGTCAGCTTCCAGGTGAAAAGAAAGGAGAAAGCAAATCAAAACAAATAAAAAAACCCGAGCCATGAACAGTTTCAGCACCAGTCCAGGTAATATTGCCAAGTTGGCAGGACATATACAATCTGTCATCTGTCAAGCTATTGCATTTGGTGACCAGAAATTCATCGTTAACCATCTGTTTAAATCTTTTTCACATCCTGTGGTTATACTTGTTTCAGAGATGATTTTTAAATATGTTAACAAAATGGTACTGACCTAATGTGCATTAGAATAAATGAATAGATGAATCCATATGGTTCTAGCCTAGGAAGTTTTTACAACTGTGTCCTTGACCCGTAGCAGATTTGGCAGTGGTTAATTAGACAGATCTATTAGCCAGAAAGTCTCTTTACAGAAAATCCATGGAACTGAAATGATCAGTCTCTGCAGCTGTGTACCTAATAACTTTTTAGTGTATCTGGGTTAAATTCTAAAGAAATATGTAGGCTATATCTGCATCACTGTGAACAATTTATTTCTATGCACAGTATCTTATAGGGCATCATGTCATTCAGATTTGATCTGAGCCAAACTTTCTCAAAGCTAAGGAAAATTTGCCTCTGTTGGGACTTGCTCTACCTAGTCAGTGTAAGGAGGACGTTCAGAGGTTTGATCTGCTTTTAGAAATGTGGTTATAACTCTAAGCCTTAATTTTGAGCTAGTGTAGTTAAATTTTAAAACAGTTTTAATTCTGGTGAATATATTAATACATAATACTGCCTTCCCAGCTGTTGATCTGACACATGCACTGAGACAAGTGGTCAGCTGTGCAGCATGTGTTTCCATGGGCAACAGCTGAAGAAGCTCATATGAGTAAAAGAAGAAAACAAGCAAAGTGCAAAATCCTTTATGAACATCTGACTGCTGTCTTAAAGCACATATTTGAAGTGTGCTTATTGACTGTCAGGAAGAAGATAAAAAATGCACATATTCATGACTTGCACTTCACCTTCTACTTTGATTTTGAAATATAAGGGGTTTGGCACTCACAGCAGTTAATGTTTAGACAGTGTGTGCCTTACAGTGTACAGGAGCTAAAGCTGAAGAGTCAAATACCAAAATGTATGACAGAAGTCCATGTGACATTTAAAACCTAAACTTAATTCCAGCTAATCTGGAGATTTTATAACTAAAGTAGATTAACAGTTTATGGAATTGAAACAAAACCATAAACCCTTACAGGTAATTTTTAGGTCACTGTAGTTTTTCAATATATCAGTTAGGCATACTGAATAAAAAAATCAAGAAATCAATGTGGAGATTATAAACTGATAATTGCATCAGTTTTGGGGGTGGAGACATTACAAAGAGTTAGGACCCATAAGTTTTAGTTAGTGTTTAATGTTTTGCTCCTTCTCTGTAGGCACATGGCCCATATTAGCCATTAATTTGTAATTTTTTTCTGTGGCTGATCATGCCAACCAAAAGCCAGTTATTAGTAAATCATGACAACCTCAGTATTCCATTTTGAAGTCAGAAATTGCAGCACAGAAAGCCTCGAGGAATAGGGCCAAATTCTACCATCCTGCAGTCTCATGTTTTTAATTGTGAAATGTGTTTAAATGTGAAACTTCTTCCATTAATATAGTTTGTAAGAGGGAGATAATTCTATTGAAAGTCCATAGTATTTTCTTGGTTATTGTTTTTAATAGAAGTTTTGGTGGTTTGTTTTTTTTTTTTTTTTATTCTTTAGTTACAATATAGCATGATACTGAATTGAAGATGAGGATTAAGCACAAATAGTAAAACTTATAAAAGTGTTTGAGTTAAGAATATAATTTCCTTCCTTGACCCATCCCTGGTCCTTATTTATTTGTTAAATACCCTGGATTTTGTGGGTCCAGGTAAGGAATATAAGGCTGAGTAGTTTTCTCGCCCATGGCTTTCCTTCTGTAAGTAACTCTAGACACACTGATCATTAAATTGGAGAAGCAGATATACCAGTGCTCACAGGAGACTCGCCTGCCTCTTCAGAGCTGGTGAAAAGTCACACACCTGACAAGCGTGTGACTCACTTCTGATGAGTCAGTCAGAAGAAAGAAAATCACATGGAGCAGTATCAATTGACTGTACATAAATAAAGGAGATGTAGTCTTGGTGGGACAGGTTAGCTGAATGCACCCGGGTTTTGTGCTGTTGTTTAACTGCCATGGCAAGTGTCATCCTCTCATGTGTGTATTCTGAAGCAAGAAATCATAAACTGAAACTCTGAGTTTCTACTGCTTCATCTGAACTATTTCCACAGCTTGCTTTCCCTGAAGGCATTAGTATGGGAATCCATCCCTGAATGTGTCTGTATTCTGGGACACAACTGAAAACAGAACAATGTGATTTGTTTCTCTTGTTCCTCACTTCATTCTTGAAATTTTAGCTGTGACATCTCTATGGATAACTGTCTTTCCTCAGTTACTCTAAGGAAGTTATTATTTGTACTCTTCTTAAAAGAAGTTTACTTGACTTTTTCAGATATTATCAAATTTTTTTGCTTTGTTCTCTTAAAGTCATCTCTCTGTTCTGTAACATCTACTCATATTGCAGCTACCTGCTTTACTTGTCTTATTTCTTCCTATATTTGTTCTATTCTACGTTGCTGTTACTCCTCACCACTTCTTTTGTTTCATTCTCCAAAGTTTAAAATCACACATGTGTTTGCAACATCAAGTGTTTTCACACCAAGCATTTTCTTTAGTTCAGAGGTGAATGTTCAAACTTTTAAATCCCTCCTGTTATGTATAACTGGATATCACATTGGTCTTATTTATTATATTCACATTATTTATATCCAGCTCTAGCATTTAGAATGTCTAGTCTTACTGCAGTAAGATTTTCGTTCCATACAGTCCCTCCACCCACAATAGTTTATCTGTATCACTTGGCCTTTCAATTGTCCAGATTGTCTTACAGTTGGCATACACAGACTTTCGCTTAAAGCATGTTAGATGTTGTAAACACTTTATCTTAGTGGCAAAAATAGATAAATAAAATTAGCTAGCTAGGTGGCTGACCTCCATTCGATGAAATACTGTTAATCAATTAAAGTCATTTGTGACTGGGGGTCTTTCCAATAAAGAGTCTAAATCAAGGATATTGCTCTGTCTATTCTGACATTGACATGTACTTTGTCTTATTTTTTGTTTCCTGGACCTTAGTTACAACTTAACATTCATTTATCCTTCTTTATACTGTTAAAGAATTCATTCGATTCTGGTAGATTTGAGATAAAATGTCCCATTCATCTACGGACAAGTGAAAAACACACATATACTTTTATGATCTATTGAGCTGAAGTGTATGTAGACACCAGTGAATATCTGAGTGCTTTGAGACCCCTTCACATTGTACTCACCTCACAGTGTTCAAATGGGGCACCATAACGTCCAACCCTAACAGCATATACTAATTGCAAAGTCCTTAAGGGATTTTATGGTATTCTGGCACTTTTATTTTGCAGTTCAAACTCCAAGAAGGTATTTCTGAGCATTGATTAATTCCCTTTTCACACACATGTGTGGTTGTTAGTACTTTAAAACCGAAAAGGGAAGTGCTATTTTAATAGTATTGCCATTAATGATTGATTTGTGACTTGTTTGTGCAACATCAGTAGAATAGGCCTGAAATTAGATTTTAATATTCTTGCTAAAATTATTCATAGTTACTGATGGAATTTCTCATGGATGAGGAAGCCAGAGATTTTTAAATTATATCAGATACTGTTAGTCTGTATCATTCTCCTTTCACAGAGCTTCTTTGTACTTAAGCTTTGGTGTAATTATTTGACCTAAGAGATCAGGACTTAATTTTGTAAACAGCATCCTGGATTGATTCAGCTTCCTCTTCAGACCATTCCCAATCATTTTATTGCTACTAACTAGTTCTTTAAGTTCTATCGTGTTTTTCATGCTTTTCATTATTACATTGATTCATCAGTTCAAAGTATGTTTCCACCCTCTTGCTAGTCATATGACCTGATATAGTACCTCATAAAAAAAGTAAGTAGAAAACTGCTAGCTAAGTGAAGCTGTAATGTCTGTATTTCTTTCTGAGCTCTTCCAGAAAGAACTTTACATGCATTTTCTGTATCATCTGCATTTTTATAAAGCACTGAACCTGCTGTGAGTGGTCTGCCAAGGTGACCCAAGCCCATACAGTGACAGTATGCAGGACTGTAAGGTATCCAACAGTCCTGCATGGTCAGAGCCACTTTTCCTTCTCCAGCTGGCCCACCAGTCTTTCCAGAACATAGGAACAGTATCCTAAATATGTGCAAAGATAAAAATTCTAGTCAGAGCAAAAAGACTCTGAGGAATATCTTGAGGAACCCAAATATATGCAGCTCTAGTAAAAGGGAACCACGCAAATAGCACATGGAAGAACGAGTTCAAGATGTTTTATGTTTTATGTTCTCGGGGAGTGGAAAAAACAACCAGAGATGTCTTCCACCAAGAAGCTGTAAAGGTAACTTTATGGTGTTAAAATGGTTTCATTACCAGTCACTAAAAGCTTTTCCTTTTGTCCTTAGGAAGTAAAGCAAAAGGCTTGGCAGTGTGGTTTTTACATTGAAGTACAGTCCAGGCCCTTGTGCCCTTTTTGTGCCACTAATCAGAATACAACCATAGATATTTAGTTTGATTTCCTACAGGTTTCAGAGTAAATAAATTTAGGACTGTCCCTACCAAAGCACAGAGATGCCAAACTGGTATGGTCAGTTCAACAGAATGTAAAAATGAGTGACTTTGAGATCACCTCTGAAGTAATGGAATTGCAGCATTATTTTAGCCCTTTGAGATAATTACACGCATGATCCATTTACACTGCTGCACCTTTTTTTGGTCCTTAAGATGTCAGGGCCCACTTCAGCTGCCAACTGAACTATCCAAGGCTTTAATTAGATATGCTCTACAGTTACCAGATGTTATTTTCCTCTTCCCATTATGAATGAGCGCATTGCGACAGCTTGCTCTTTCAGATTTTTTTTATTTATTGACTGTTTCTTGTTTTCATCAGATCTTTTGCTTGCCCCTACCAGACCTTGTTTTCTTCTGTTTACTTATATATGTATACTCTGGGTAAAGGCAGTGCAAATAATAAAAACATGTGCTGAAAGAGATCACATTTCTTCGAATGTTGCAGCAGCTGGCCATATGTGCAATGCTTCAGGAGCAGAACTTCCTGACCTACAGCTTTAGAATAGAAGCTCTCTCCCAGATGAATTAAAAGCTTCACAAACTGAAAATTTGCATATGAATTTTTACACAGAAGGCACAACTGTTATTCAACTGAAACCAATATATCATAGAAAAAACTACTGAATTTTTATATAACCTTTTGTCCCAGAAAAATGGGGCTGTAGCTAGGCTCGCATTTCATAAAATCAGAGAATCATAGTACAATTTTGGATGGAAGGAGCCTCTGGAGATCACTGTCCAACCTGCTGCTCAAAACTGGGCCAACTTCTTAAACAGGGCCTTGTTCAGTGAAGGTCTGAGTATCTCCAAACCCCTCTGGGCAGCCTGTCTCAGCATCTGACCAGCCTTACAGTGGACAATTTTTACATGTGATCAGAATTTCCTGTGTGGACCTTGTCTGTTGTCTCTTCTCCTTTCTCTGCATGCTTCCAAGAAGAGTCTGCCTTCACCTTCTCGCCAGCCACCCAATGGGTGATGGAGGGCATCCGTTACACTCTCCTTTACCTTTTTCGCCTCGGGCTGAAAAAAAGCAGTGCTCTCAGCTTCTCCGTAGCTCAGCTTTGGAAACATCCCACCCAGTTCCATGGACTGGTGTACGTCCAGTTTGCATTCAGTCGTCCCTAGCTGCCCTCAGGACTACCCATCTTCTGCCATGAGCTGTACTTCACTTTGGCACTGGCACCAGGGACCAGAGAGGCCATTGAGCAGATGTGGTCAGGAAAGACCAAGACAAAGAAGGTATTGAGTATCTCAGCCTTTCCAAGTTCTTTGTCACTAATTTCCCCACCCCATTTCATGCCTAAGCTCTCTCCTGTGCTATACCATAGCAGGTTTTTAATTTGTGAACTGCTGTTTTAATGGCAATATGTAAGAAAAGCAAGGGGCTGAGGTAGGGAGTGAGGAGCAATGGGTACTGCTGATGATCCTGGCCTCCTGTTGATTGGAAAGGAGGTGCTTTTGCCTCTTAGAGCACTGGAGGGGGAAAGCAGGTTAAAAAAGACCAGTGGTGTCTCTCAAAGAAGTGAGGCAAGGGGTTCTGCTGTTTTTTCTGTGTACTCAGAATGGATCCAAGAACAAGTATCTGTCTGTGTAAGGTCCCAAGCAATGCAGTTTGGCTTTGAAAAAAGTGAGTGTTTTTTAAAACCAGAAAATTTTGTGGGAGAAGACTTACATGTTTATGTAAACCCCTAAAAAGCAAAGAAACACGGGGAAAGCTTTTGTTGCTCTTAAGTTAAAATAAAAAGCAGCTGTAGAAAACTGAAAAGCTGAAAAAGGAGAAGTCAGATTTGGAAAAGGAGAGGGACAAAACCTGTGGGACAGGGCACTGTTCCTAGAAAGTGAAAACATTTTTAAAGTAGCGAGTGAAAAAAGAATTTATGGTAAGGTAATTTGTTCCACTACTTTTTTTTCCACATTATGAGCACAACAAAAAAGCCTTGAGGCACTTTACACTATGACTTAACTCTTGTAAAACTTGTAGCACTATTTTAGTAAGTCAAGTAATGATTAAAAAAAATCCCTTCTACTTGGCTCAAGCAATCCATTTTAGGCACTGATTCTTACAGGTACTGAGGGACAGGATGAGTTCTTAGCCTTGGATATACTGGGACTATCTTTTGACCAAAACTAGTGAAGCAAATATGAATTATTCCACTCCTATAATGAGTGGAAGTGGCCAAACAGTAGAAAACCAGCTTAGAACCATTTCAGCCTGATGTACTGTTCAGCCATAATTCACAATACTGACCCTGTATTTATTTCACTTCCATGTTTACTAACTGACAACTCGATGCTTGGAATTTGGACTGCAGTTGGAAATAGGAATTTGGTCTTTGACAGGGATTCCTTTAAAAATTCTGCATGCAGGTCTTGCTTAGCATAGCTTCAAGGCTGTGTTACTGATATCGCCAGTGAAGCTTTCATCCTCATCTTCTAGTTTATATTTCATCTGCTGTGTATGTAGAGTTGTTTTGGCTTTGCCTTTATCCAAATTGTTTCGGTAGTGTCCTTTCACAATTGTGAAGCTGCGGCTTTTCCAGCGCTGAGATGTGTGTTGTCAGTTCCCAGCATCATTTTCACTTTTTAATTCAGTTCTCCTAACTGTTTAGGAGCATTATTGCCTTCAGCTTTGTGAGGTTGTGACATTTCAATGCACGAAAGATAAATGTTACTAGCTTTGCTTGTGTTTTGCTTCCATGTGACACATGAGAAGTCATGGTAGTTTGTACCGGACTAAGACTCCCTCTGTGCTTGTATGTCTTACGGAAGACTAGTTCAGAGCATCCAAAGTCTTTGCCTTCCAAGCTGCCAGTAACTTTGAGGTAGGTGATGCTTCTCCAGCTCTCCTTGCTGACATCTAAGTTCATCCATAGGAAGGAAAGGCCAGCAAGTTTTCAGTCATATGGATCATCTCACAAGGTTTCGGGTTTACCACAAAGATCAATTTTATGGTTAGAAATTGATAAAGATGTTGTCAATTTACTTTATGGACATTAATTATTCTTTACAATACTCTTGTGAAGTGGAAGCAGGATTATTGACTTCGATCTGAACACAGAAAGCACAGAGAAATGAAATAGTTTGAATCAAGTTCCCCAAATGAAGATAGTATTTAGAAAGCCAGCCCTCTTATTTTATAAACAGTTGTGTTCATCAATAAATTTCCATTTAGTTTGAGGAAGAATCAATACTTAAATCTGTTTCTAACGTGAAGATTTATGAATTCTGACATCAGTAAAAAACCTAGCATATTTTTGTGTGTATTTGCCCCCAAGCGTTGTTCACTTAGATCTGCACTGCAGAAAGAGGGGAGTTCCCACAAATAGCAGAATTTTGCAAATGGGTTTGTTAAAGCCAATGTTGAAAGGGTAAACCTGCACTGCATAATCAGTTCCCCCTTACAACATTGGCCTTAAATGTCATGTTTTCAACGTATTTGTATTTGTGGGGACTCTTCTATATCAGGAAGTCCTCAGTTAGTTGTTCTACCATAGCTTTGCTAACGTACAGCTGCGCTGATTTGTGCCACCTAAGAGTCTGACTCTCACAAAACTTAAGAGGATTTTTATTTCAAAAGGAATTGTTTTAGGAACTGATGCTTTTTGACAAAACTCCCTAATCTCACTTGCACCCCATTCTTTCTACAGATATTATAATTCATGTAAAAACTCAAGCTGCAACAGGTATTGTCACAGTGGATAATTGAATAGTTTCCTGATAGGTAATGATGTCTAAATCCTCTAGCATTTGATCCCCGCTCTGCCATTGTCTGGCATCTGTTGTCTTTGTGTTTCTGGAAAGTTTTTCGTGTGTGTCAACTACTGGCCTCAGGGAGGAAGACACTGAGAACTGGAATTTTCAGTTCCTTGCCTAAAGGCTCAGCAGGACAAAATAAGAGTAGTCACAAGTTGTTCAGGTTCTACAAAGTTCAATCTGCAGCATTAAGGGTCTCTCTTAAATCTTGCGCGCTCCTATTGTTCAAGAAAAATAATTGGAGAAATGAGAAAGACATCCTGAAGAGAGGTGATTTTGACAGTTAAGAAATGCTTACATCTTTCTGTTTGATTAAATATATTTCCCAGAACACAGTCCATTTTCCAACCATTTAAAAAATACTTTAACCCCTGTCTTAAAGATGCCTTCTAATGTGTCTGTATCTTGTAGGAAAATGTTACCTGAGAGATTTTCAAGAGTGACTTTACTATGTGTTTACAAAGTTGCATCTGCTGTGTGAAATCACACCACTATATGTTTACTAAGCTGCACATCACACATTTGTATGCACAGGTATGAATATCTTGAACTACACAGGCATGAAATTTCTACTTTGAGGGTAAATGCTGACACTGATGGCACAAAAGAAAATGGCATTTCAAAAATCTGGTCATTATTTGAAATACAGTTGTACCTTGGTACAAATTATTGCATACAAACTAGTTAGAAACTGTGATATAAATGTTCTTAGCAATCCCCAGGACTGTTCACATTGTCCTGTTTCTCAGCTGTTTTCTTAGGTTGGAGGTTACCTATTTCTCCGTTACTGCTGTCAGACCAAACGACGGTTTCCAAACCTAACCACCACTTAAAAATTTCTTTGATAAATGCTATTTCAGACCCACTGACTATGTCAAAATTCTCTAATAATAAATTTGCAGTCTCACAGTTAATCTGTGATTTGAAAGCATCTCTTTTCCCTGCCTTTCTCAATTCTACCTGGCCTTCTCACTGCGTCTTTATTTCTTACTCCTGCCTATGTTATTACTCTGCAACACCATTCGTTACACACTGCTCTAAACAGTTTTCTGTTAATTACTCGAACTAGACGTAATGCAGCTATTCAACAGCATGCTCTGAACTATGGTAATATGCTTTGGACCAATGAAACCTTGGTTGATATTAGTAAAAATGTCCAGTAAATCCAAAGCTCAGGTTGCATTGCTGCTTACTGAGTTGCTTACTAAAATTTTTATGATTCTTTACACTGACTGAAGCTCTTATCTATACAATAACACAGGTGAAACTATGCAAAACCTGACATTTTAGAGAGCTATCTTGTGTTACCAGTCAAATCTTTAGCAGTTATTACACGTAGAGCTTTTCTTCTCTTTTTGACATGTCCGCTATCAAAACCAATGTGAATCTAAAGTGGGAAAAAGAGCATGGGGAAAAAGCATGAAGCTATTTAAACATTTTCCTCCCCCAGGTTTCCTTAAGTGCTACTTAGTATCATAAGACTTTTCACAGTATTAAAGATACCCAATATACTTTTGAACACGCTATTGTACCTGCAATGCACAGGACAGTGTTGTGTGAGGATTTTTGCGTGCATACTGGTAGCAGGAAAACTATGCAGTGGTAATTAGCTTAGCCTGAGAAGGGAACAACCAACATTGAATGATTACACCTGTCAAAGTGTAATCATCTACAGGAATTGTGATGGCTTCTGTGACTTCTTTAGTAGCCTTTATCTAGCTGCATATAAATATTACTTAGAGAAAGCATCATTCAAATCATGCCGCTGACAAGGTCATTAGATACTTCATATTACATTGTTTTGGAATTTCAGAGCAATCTTTCTTGGCTTATGATTCCAGCTGTACTACATTAAAAAAAAAAAAAAAAGAAAAAGAAAAAAAAAGAAAGAAAGGGGGGGGGAAGATCTTTAAAACTATCTAATAGCAAATGGATTTATAAAATAATTGGATTGCACTAGTGTATCATTTTAGAATAAACATCTAAATCTGCTATTTGTTAATCTAAAGATCCATGACAGTGACAGCCTTAGAAATTTTTTTTAAGGCAAGTATGGGCATACAAGTTTTTCACGAGCATCCTTCTTTTGCAGACTTCTATTGACAATTTTTGAAAATTTGACTACATGTTCATCTGTATCTGCAAAATACCAGAATTTCCTTAGTAAATAGTTTAATACAACTGTGGCTGTAGTTGCAATTGTACTACTAAATATTATGTAACAGAACAAGTTACAGTAAAGAATAAAGGGAAGGGTGAGAATAAAGGGAATAGCAGCGGAGTAGACATAATATTTTTTCAGGTTTAGATGTCATTAGGAAAAATTGAAAGCAGGCAGGCTGAGGAGAAACACAGTTATAGTTTCAAACAAGTGAAATGTTGCTGAAATGTGGAAAAAGAGAAACTGTTCTAATTGCCACCAGGGCAGGATGGAGTAGAAAATGTGATAAAGATAGATGTAAGTTAGGTATTAAAAGCAACTTCTTAGCAGAAGGATAAAGTCTTAGAAAAACAGAATAGGAGAGAACATCAAGAAGCCATTTAGTCTGTCCTGTTTGCCCTAAAATAGTCAACTGTTCTTGCCACTTTCCAGGGAGATGTTTTGGGTAGAGATTCAACAGTCCTAGCACCTCACTATCTCTGGCTACAGAAAGATTTCCCTAATATGAAAACTGAGCATTTATACCTTCAGTTTTAATGCAGGTATTTCCTTTCCTTGGTGCTATGGATTTAAAGATTGCCCCTGGTTCCTATGGCAATTTTTTTATCATACCCACCCACTGTCCCTTCAATCTCTTTTCTAGGTTAAATAACCCCAGTACTTTCAGTCTTTCCTGCTAGGTCAAGGTTCCTAGACCTTAAATCTTCTTCTAGTCTTAAATCTTCTTGCTGTCTTCCAATCTTTCTCCAAGTTGTCCACAACTTTCTTGGAATAAACTTTCTTTCCAACTAAAACCTTATTCAAGCTTAATAGAAGGATCAATTCATGTATCTTAAACATAGACAATCCACCCTGCTGCTTATAGGGGATTTTAAAGAAAAAAAATGAGACAAATATTTATCAGGAATTACCAAAGTATAAATTGATTTTTTTTCCTTCATTAAGGGAAAGGGTTTCTGACCCATCGAATTATCTTTCAGCTGTATTTTCTATGATTCTGTGAACATATTTTGTACTTCCATTAACCATGATTACACAAAGGGTATCACAGTAACTGTAGCATTTATTGTGTACAGTCTGTAATTAAGAAGTGTATTGAAAATTGTTTTTCATGTTAATAGTATGTGTGGGGACATTAAATAAAAGACCAATGGAGTCAAAATAAATGAAGAATTTGCCACCTTGATCTATTAAGCTGATTTCCTTCTCCGAGCACTGTGTCAGAAAGGAGAATGAAGTGGTAGCTATGAGTATTTTCCATACCCTTCCACATTCCTGAAGTGCCAGACCCACATTTGCATTCTTGTGTTTGAATCAGATGTTTCTTGTGAAGCACAAGTCATCTGCGGCGATTAACTGGAATCTTTTAAATATCAAGAACTGTCTTTCTGATGTTCATACACTTCTATGCTTGAAATCAAATACCAAGTTCATCATCAGTGACCTGCCATTCCTTGAATGACATCTGACAAGAAAAATAAGATAAGAGGGAAACAAGTCCAGTCAGACCATAAGTCTGACTGCACTCACTGTGTTTTACACAGGTGTAAAATCTTAAGTACCTAATCCTAACCACCTCCATCTTTAACAGGGCCCACTTTTCCTGTCATATATTTGTCCGTGATCTCTGTTGAAGCTGAGGAATAGATGGGATTGAGTGAGGAGTGAATAAAAGGTTTGTCAATTCAGAATGTTTAAAATAAATTTCAATTAAAAAAAAAAAAGCGGTTGTTCCTGTGCCTTACAAAGCCAGGTAGAATTGATTTGAAGTCACAGTGACACAAGCCCCTAAAATTAAGCTGAAGAATAAGTAACTCGTCAATGTTCTACTCCCATATCAGCACGCTGTGTCATAAATTTCTCTTTATATTAAGCCTTTCCACTTGTTTTGTAATGTTTCCTGTAGAGCAGTTTTGCTTCTGAGTGTACTAAATGACAAAGAAAGGAATGCACGCAGGGATGACTTGCATTGGCAATCTTTGAAGATTGAATGACTGTATATTTTGTTACATTCATAAACAATAATTCTCTTATATACCAATATTTAACTTTTTTCTGTCTAGGGAAGGTTTTCTGGTGAGAAAACCCCAACATTGTCTTTCCAAATGTTTAGTTTTTCCTACACGGATCTTATATAATGAATTTCAAATGAAGCTGAATTTGGTAGAAAAAACAGCCCTATAATTACATTTTTAATTTGCATAGAATTAGTGTGGGTGGAAAAGAACATAAATACGTATCTCCCTTGCTAAAAGCCGTTGAGCTTCTGATCTTAAAAGGCTTATCCACACTTTATAAAAAAAGTTTCCTTCCTCTGTTTTATTTTCAGAGTCCACTATGTGGACCTGCCTAATGTTGCCAAACAAAATAATGAGAAAATACCTTTGAATGATAAAAAATTTTAATAACCTTAAATACCAAATTCATCCTTAATAAAGATTCTAAAGGAAATTATTTGGTTTCTCTTTCCTAGAGGCAACATATTTTTCTATTGTACTAGAATGATATGTGCCTTTCCAGATTGCGCCCATTCTTTCTGAGGAATGTCCTTCTGATATTCAGCCCTGCTGCTGAACAGCAGAATAATAAATATGTTAAGTATCCATACAGGTAACCTGAATGAGGTATCACTTTTGTAACAGTTCTAAGGAATAGTTCATGGCAAGAAAAGGGTACACAGTTCATCACTGATTTCAAGACAGGGATACAATTCAGTTAAAACTGACCTTGAAGTTAATGGCCTTGGATAAGTGTAGGTTTTCCATAGCAATTAAAAAGCTTGAAGAGTGATTTCTCTAGAACATTACTCTTCATATCCTTTTAAGCTCTCCGGTGATTTTGTAGTCTAACTTTTCTGTAGTGTATTTCCTTCCTGAAGTTGACTTGAATTTGAAAGCACTGTATGATAATAAATTGTTACATCTTTTCATACAACTTCAGTGTTTTGATGGAGAGCAAAATGTTACTGAAATTTCTGGTTTTGTGTTAAGGTTCATTTTATGAGATGATGACTTAAAGGAACCTCAAGGCACATTTTTAAATTAATCTTACTCATTTCTGTTCAATTAGAGCAGTAAAATATTTATTCTTTAGGCTATATATTAATTCATACCACTCTTCAGTAGGGTGAAGACTTTGTAACCATGGCAATTTTGTCACACTGTATTTTTAATTCTTTTTCTTTAGGGAAGAAAAAGTTAGCTAGCAAATATTGGGCCCGTTTTCTCTGTATAGCCATGTGTTCAGAGTCAGAGGTCTTAGGATTTTCTTAGATTTGCCTTTCTTCTAATTAAAAGGAAACTTTCAAGATCTGGCAGAACATGATTTTAATATAGAATCGTTAATTTATGGCACTGCAAATGCTGCAATATAGACAACATTTACAGATAACATAGAAACAAACATATAAACCGTAAGTATGCTTTTTATTGGTCTTGGCAGAGCCATCCCTTGGAGCTTTAAAAAAATGAATGAGTTACTCTTTGCCATCTTGCAGAGAGGAAGCTGAAACATAAGAAAATGTTCATATTGCCCTAAGCTAAACATATGGAGCCAAAGAATATTACAGAAAGTGATATACCTTACAATATGTAGTTTGGTAGGTGCTCATTTTGAAAAGATTTTATATTTAGTTACGATAGTACACATTTTCTACTGACTTTCACAGTTAGTTTAAGAACAATTAAAGCACCACATAAGGTTTGAATGAAAATGAGCCCCTCGCCAAGCTTGAGGGAGAGAACCGCTGCTCTCGGTAATCGTTTTACAGCAGAGCAAGTGGATCTGATCCTGCTCTTGCTTTGCTCAGGTGAACGCAATACAAAGGATTTGCGTAAAACCAGCCTCGTTGTTTCTACCTGAAGGGATGCTTCCCAGCTCCTAGGTCTGAGGAGAGAAGGTTGCCTGAGCTCTGGCTGCGTGCATGGGTCCTGGGCTGTCCCGCAGCCTGGCTCCCGTCCCAGGCGGGGGGGAGGCTGGGAACCAGCACAGGTACAGCCCCTGCAGGCACCGAGGGGCGCGTCTGTCTGTCTCAAGGCAGCTGCGAACAGCAAGAGCAAGCTCTTGATCTCCAGCCTTCAGCTGCTAAATGCCTCTCAAAATACACAAGATCGTGATGCTAACAGCAATGAAAGACAGAAGGGCTTGCGACGGGAGCTGATTAGTTGTAAGCCTTCATTTTAGAAGTGTTTGACTAAAAGTACATGAAACACTTGCAATTGCCCGTGTGAAAGTAGTTGGCGTTGTCAGCCCAACTTTAAATGGGCACCCGTCCCTAACTAGAAATCTTGTCATCTTCGGCACAGAAGCCAAGAGCTGGATAGAGATGAAAGCAGAACTCTTTTACTGTTACTCTGTGTATACCACTGTCTGAGGAAATAGCTTAATTTTTATCTGTTCTGTGAAATAAACTCAGGACTCTCTTTCTGAGGTAATAATTTTAGTATTTCTCAGGAATCATGTTTGTTTCGCGTGTCCATTTTTTACAGCTAAACTACTGTACAGCTAAACATTTTTACAGGAAAACTACTACGGTTATTGCTTGAAAAAATTAAAAGAGAAAGAGATGAAAAGTAATCGGTGCTGAAAGCGTATGCGCAAACCAAAACAATAGATATTCACACCTAATTATATAAAAGCAGGCCTGTTTATAAATGGATGGGCCATCAGGTTTTCTTTTGGTTTCAAATCATGTGGAGCACTGGAGAGTGGTGTGGAAGTGATTATCCATGTTTTAATACACTATTATTTTTTAAGCAGAATTTTGAGAATCTGATATACCGCAGAAGTCCGTATTTCTTAAAACACAGTTTGCTCAGTTTACAAGTGTGTCCACTGACATGAATGCTGAGGAATAAAAGGACCAGATTGAATGTGTTTTAAGTGCTGTATTGCTATACAATCAGATAAAAAGGCTTAAAACCAATGCTCCTGGGGAAGAGTTCCTCATTGTTTACGCCTTTTAGACTTGAAGACTTGGCAAACCTGCTGTGCAACTATGCCTGCTGCCTGGAAAACAGCTTTTTCCTTCTTATTAGTCTAACTCAGGCACTGATTTATTGAGCCAGAGAAGGATAAGGCAGCTTTAGTTCTTCCATTAACACCAGCTGGGGCCTACATCACATAATGTTGTGCGAATGCACAGCTTCATCCCATCATATCTGAGCTGCAAAAAGCCCCAACCTCTGCCAGTAGTACCAAAACCTTCAAGTTATTTATCCAGATATCTCCTTAATTCTTTGTTTTTCTGTTTGTTTCTTTTCTCTGTGATGTTTTTGCTTTAATGTTACACAATCAAAGAAGCTAAAATCAAGGAAACAAACTGAGGTACATGTAATACTAGCAAGAAACAATACAAATAACCTCCTTATTATCTGTGATATGCTAAGAAGTCTCAGAGAACAGATAAGGGAAAAAGGCTTCACTTGCTTCACTGAATCTTAAAAAGCCCACTATAAAAAACATCATTAATAAATAAATGAATAAGTAGTCAGTTCAATGGCAAATTTGTTTAAGCATCTGTTTGTGTATCGGAATAAATGCATGTAATTCAAGAACTATGTAGTTACTAACCTTAGTATAATCCATCTCTACATGACTTTTACATGAATATATTTTGATAGCTTTTCAGGTTATTATACATACAGCTGTTGCAAAATATTCTCATTAACTTCAGCTTCTGAGCACTGCTTTTCTTGGTGAAATTGAGCCCACCTCCAGTGAACTTTTAGTGCATCAGGGTAACCCACTGACTGCCATGTACTTCTCCAACAGCTCTTAAATTTCTTAGTCTGCTTTTTGTTTCTTGGCCTTTTTCTGTCAAAGGGAAAAGAGTTTTCTGTCACCCTCTAGGAAGCAGATATTCACTTTCCTGCCCTTTAGTCTTCAGGGCTTCTCTGGTGGTTCATTCATCACCAGCAGAATGAGGAACTTTTGTTAGAGGCCACTGTCAAAGGTTTTTTTCTTAATGGAAGAGATGATATGTAATTT
The DNA here is from genome assembly GCA_024606505.1 of Aquila spilogaster. Lineage (NCBI taxonomy): Eukaryota > Metazoa > Chordata > Aves > Accipitriformes > Accipitridae > Aquila > Aquila spilogaster. The sequence goes on along the minus strand of JANHGO010000001.1, from coordinate 24,597,725 downwards.
GCTTTCTTGGCTTAAATAATGCCGTGGTAGAAAGAGCCATTGTTTCCAAATGTTTTTTCTGAGCTGTAATGGTAGTAATCCATGTTTATCAGGATATTAAGCAAAGAACCCTGCTGGTTTGTCTTCAAAGATAAACCAGAGAAAAGCTCCCATTCTTAGCTCGAGGTGTTCCCTAGTTAAAATTTTTGAAAGTGTTAAATCCAACTAGTGTTGAAAGATGGGAGATGTCAGAGAAAACTTAATGTCTGCGTTGTAGTGAGGGCAGAGGTGGAGAGCAAATTTGCAGCATGTAATCTCTTCACTTTTGATAACACCTGTTAAAGAAAATTTGCTGTGGAGTTACAGGGTGTTAGAGCACTTCTAGGCTTTTCAGCCCAGACCTGCAGTGGTTGCACAGTTCTGTTTGTTATCTTGCAGATAAGAAGCCAGGAACAAATGCAGACATGAATAAAATGGCATTTAATTTTTTTTCTTTGCAGTGCCAGCGCGTAAGATAAAGTAAGCTTTACCCTGTGAGTGTCTTGAGTGACGTGATGCTTTTTACCTGCCACCGTATTATAAGGCTCACATTATGTATTGCGAGCTTTTCTACTTTCTCCTCTTCAGTTTCTTTAAGCAGAACGCTTGACACTTAACTTACTAAAATGTTAGTCTGGTAAGGTAGTCAAGGTAGCACATCTTGCCAATAATGGCAATAGACAATAAAACAGTTCAGAAATTTCAGGCTGTGTCTAGACCATCCTGATGGCCTCACCAGTGAGGTCAAGTGGTATGGAATGGCTCTTGCTCATATTTTTACAGGTTGTAAGAGGCAATTTACATCCATAATATCTATCATAGTCACAGGATTGCCATGTATACAATCTGTTTGATTACTTTTGCACCTTACCTGCTTTCCTCCAAGGAAACTGCTTTCCTGCCCAAGGGTCACAGGCACTGGTGAGATCATTGTGCTTGTAAGCCCTTGATACTTATGTTCATGCTTGGTCAGGAGGCAATCTACACAGAGCCCATGGCTGCTGGCAGTGGATTCCTTCATGACAGATGATGAGTACACATTTAATAAGCTGACCACAAGTTCACAGACTCTCACTGTGGTCTGCTGAGCCCTTCAAAACTTGTGCAAAACCTAAAATGAGCCTTATATCACTAGTGGGTGCTGAGGGATAGGAAATGCCAGGGTGTCCCCTTTACGCAGTGTTACAGCGGGTCCATCTGTCAGAGAAGGGGAAGAGCATCTTTGGTCATAGGCTTTCCAAGCTGGTGAAGAGGGCTTTAAACTGAAGTTGCTGGGGGAAGGAAACCTCAGTCCATCCTACTCCTACCAGTTGGATGCCAGTGCCAGCAATAGATGCCCAGAGACCGGAGAGGGATCACAGGTCAGCAGGAGAGCACCTCAAGAGCAACACAGAGGAATTCCAGCCAGTAAGTCAGCTTCATCAGGGGCCCAACTTGCCTCTGTGCAAACGCACGTAGCACGGGGAATAAACAAGAGGAGTTAGAGGCGTGCGCACGCTTGCAGGGCTATGATCTTATTGGCATCACGGAGACGTGGTGGGATGGCTCCTGTGACTGGAGTGTTGGAATGGAAG
>JANHGO010000001.1:24554215-24596033 GCA_024606505.1 Aquila spilogaster | reverse complement strand
GGATTACGAGGACACAGTGGCCCTGCCCTTGGCTGTCCTTGGCACTACCCAGCAGGTGCTGGAGAAAGCTCATGTCCCCTTTATCTATCAAGCTCCTCGAGTTATTTGTAGAAGGTGCACATTATTGTTGAAGCTGTTGAACAAGGTACTTGTCAAATTGAGATCTTCGTACATCGTTGTCTAATGATGTGTTTAAAATGTATATTCACCATGTCAGTATTTGCTAAATGAAATCTATTTCTTTAAAAGACAGAGTAAAAATGATTATAGTTCATGTCAGTTTGACATTTTGTGATTTCTTAACATAGTCGTTATCCAAGTTGCTATTTATGAGCTATATTCTGAAGCTGAAGATGCTATACTGAGTCTAGTAAAAATACTAAGTCTCAGGAGCTGCTGAGTCTTATATCAAGAAAAAAAAACCTGTATCATTAATTGTTTGTGATACAATTCTCCATGGGCTTTATATGTGGGATATTGAATGCAACATGTATTGTGGAAATTAATCAGAAAGCACAGCTTAAGTCTTAACTCAGTGTCTTTCATATGGGTTTGGAGTAAGCAAAAGGAAATTGTTAAAACTGATTGGAAATGTGTGACGACAAAAAAAAAAAAAAGGTAAAAAAGGTGCTTCTCTGTTTTGGAAAGGAAGCATCTCTCACAAGGAGGGACAAGGAGGAAGGAGAAAGGTGATTACAAGAACACAGTGCACATTGTGCCATTTTAGAATAGAACAGAACAGAGCAGTAACAATACAACTGGAAGGGACTTTGAAGATCATCAAGTCTAACTGTTTGACCCTTCAGGGCTAATGAAAACTTAAAACATATTGATGAAGGCATTTTCTAAATGCCTCTTGAACACTGACAGGAATGGGGCATCAACCACCTTCTTAGGAAACCTTTTTGAGTGTTAGATCACCCTCATGGTAAAGATATTTTTCCTAATGTCTGAATCTCCCCTGGCATAGCTTTGTGCCTTTCCCTCACATTTTCAATTCAAAAGTTACAAATTTAGGAAGAGGTGAACAAGAGTTAAAAATGTCTTGCTGACAGGCTATCTTCTCTGCTACAGAACATCAAATATTACCACAAAAGGTGAGGTGGTTTATTATCCTTTCCTAATTGGTTTCTAACTTTGAGTAGTTTTTGCAGAAAAGAGAAATGCCAGCTGGCCAAAAGTCAATACTTGACTGTTCTTTTATTAATAAAATCTGGGATCAGTTACCCAAGTATGGTATGTACAGTAGTGTAACAGAATGTACAATTATTTGTTGTTAACTTTTAATCTTTTTTTTTTTTTTTTACATAACTAAGTATGGGATTGGAGATTTTAACTTGGGGAGGAAGTAAATTTTATGTAATTTTGTGTAGTGGGGGTAATATAAAACAAAGAAAATGCAGTGAGGTGTTGGAAAAAAGTTTTCAAAATGAAGCTTTAAAATTGCATCCTAACAGTAAATGGTTGAGAAGTCAATTTATTCCAAAATGGATGTTTTGATTATCTTTTCTTCTACCCTTTTTATTGGAAATTGTGCACGCATAAAGGAAAGACAGAAATTCTTGAAAGAACTGGAAAAGTATCAGTTTCTGTCTCCTTTTAAGGCTGGCAATAGATTAGGAACGTACCAAATGTCTGATTTGTGTTTATTTTGCTGTGGCTTTCCTTCTGTGTACCAATTTCTGAAGCACTATTTTCCATTAAAGGTTTTTACAGTCGTCACACCCATTTGAATGTTGAACTCACTTTACTGAAGCAGTATCAGATGAATATGTATGCATTATTTATCAACTACTGCATTTGGTTTGTAACAACTAGAATCTAATGACATGAATGAACATTCAGCTCTCCAGATTCAGCTTTGGAAGTGAGTCTTAATCAAGCATTTGTGGTGAAGGTTGATTATCTGTTAATCAGTGCTGATAAACCTGGAACTGACACATGAAAAGGGCTATTTTTAGATTCAGACAGTCAACACGAAGATAGAATTAAAATTCCTGAGCCCAGCTGCTAGACAGCTGAACTGTAAACACACTTCTACCTGAACAGGACTGAATTTTCTGTTTATAGAGAGCATCATTTTGCAGTCAGTAACAAACAGCAAGGTTTTAATTTTTAATTTATTTTACCGTACCTCATTACAGAAATCATGAAGTGCCTAATGTGAGACAGAGTACTTGAGAAAATGTAGTCAAATATGCCATACTGTGATGGACTGACTGAGATTACATTATAAATCTGACACAAATTGGATGGATGAACAGGATTTGCTTTTGCTCTTTTGTAAATTGAAGCTGGATCTCCTCCAGTTTCTCTCAAAACTGACAGGTTGATATACTTTTCTCACACTTTTGGGATAACTGTGAAAATCATAATTACTGCTACACTCTACAATGATTTTCATTTGAAATTCAAACTATGTAGTTACAAAAGCCATCTTTTGTATTCATATATCTGAAACACAGGATAAACTTTTCTAGGTTAAACAGGAAATTAAAAGCTATGCAAAAAAAAAAAAAGATTCTCTAGAAGATTAGACTGAAATAATGTTTCCTGCTGCTCTTTAACATCAATACATAAATTGAAAAATATTCATCAGAAAAAAAGGAAATCCTTTTGATTTTCAGAAATCATTCCCTTACTCAGCAGTAACCCCCCTCCTCCCATCTACACACTCAAGTGAAGGCTATATATTTGACCACAAAACTTTTCCTCATAGTGTATTTTTTTCCAAATGAAATACGTAAATGGTTGAGTACTTTTGACAGTATAATGATTTTGCATAAGGTTATGCTGCGTGTGTATTTTACTTGTGCTTGTGTTTGTTCTATGTTAAGAATTTTGGTTAGTTTCCAAGTGAAAAGAAATGACAAAGCAAAACCAAACAAATAAAATATCATGAGCCATAAACAGCGTCAGCATTGGTCCAGGTAATATTGCCAAACTGGCAGGACATAAGCAATCTGTCATCTGTCAAGCTATTGCATTTGTTGAACAGCAATTCATTGCTAACCATCTGTTAAAGGTTTTTTTCACATCCTGTGGTTATAGTTGATTCAAAGATAATTCTAAAATATGTTAGCAAAATGTTACTGACCTAACATGCATTAGAATAAATGAATAGATGAAGCCATATGGTTCTAGCCTAGAAAGTACTTACAACTGTGTCTCTGACTCATAGCATATTTGGCATTGAATAATTAGGCAGATCTACTACCCAGAGTGTCCATGAAACTGAAATAATTATTGTGTCTGCAGCAGTGTACATAACTTTTTAGTGTATCTGGGCCTCAAGAAAAATCTGGGCTTTATCTTCAACAACCTTCTAAGGTTTCATGTCATTCGGCTTTTCTGTGAGCCAAACTTTTCTCAAAACTCCGTTGGAACTGCCTACCTAGTCAGTGTAATGAGGATGTTCAGAGGTTTGATCTCCCTTTAGAGTTGTGTTTATGTCTCCAAGCCTTTATTTTAAGCAAACATATCTTCATGTAAGTCATTTTAATTTAAAAACAATTTTTGAAAATATTTTACTAAATAATATTGCCTCCTCAGAGATTCATTTGATGCACACACTAAGACTAGTGGTCAGCTCTGCAGCAGTGTTTCCATGGGCAACGGCTGAAGAAGCTCATATGAATAAGAAAAGACAAGTGCAACACCACTGCCTTAAAGCAGATATCTGAAGTATACTTATTTACTGTGAAGAAAAAGAGGAAAAATGCACATATTCATGAATTGCATTTAACCTTTTACATTGATTTTTAAATACAAGATTTTTGGCTCTTAGTTTCAATATAGCATGGTAGCAATTTTATTTATTTATTTATTTATTTTAAAAAAAGCAGTCACAGCAATTACATTTCTACAGTGTGTCCATTATAGAGAGCAGCCCTGAGGAAAGGGATTTGAGAGTGTCGGCTGATGAAAGATTCAACATGAGCCAGCAACGTATGCTTGCAGCCCAGAAGGCCAACCTGGGTTGCATCATGAGAAGTGTGACCAGCAGGTCAAGGGAGGTGATTCTGCCCCTCTACTCTGCTCTTGTGAGACCCCACCTGGAGTGCTGTGTCCAGTTCTGGGGCCTCAAACACAAGAAGGACATCTAGCTGTTGGAGTGGGTCCAGAGGAGGGTCATGAAGGCCCTGTGAGGACAGGCTGAGGGAGCTGGGGCTCTTCAGCCTGGAGAAGAGAAAGCTCCAAGAAGACCTTGTAGCAGCTTTCCAGTACCTGAAGGGGGGCCTACTGGAAAGCTGGGGAGGGAGTTTTATTAAGGGCTTGTAGCAGCAGGATGAGGGGAAATGGCTTGAAACTGGAAGAGGGTAGGTTTAGACGAGATATCAGGAAGAAATTGTCTACTGTGAGGATGGTGAGACACTGGAACAGGTTGCCCAGAGGTTGTGGATGCCCCCTCCCTGGAAGCATTCAAGACCAGGCTGGATGGGGCTTTGAGCAACCTGGTCTAGAGGGAGGTGTCCCTGCCTGTACGAGGGGGTTGGAACTACATGATCTTAAAGGTCTCTTCCAACCCAAACCATTCTGTGATTCTATCATTCTATAGTACATACAAGAAGTAAAGCTGCAGTCAAATATCAAAATGCTTGGCAAATCTACGTCACATATAAAAGCGAATTACAAGTAATTCCAAGTGATCTGGAGACCTTATTAGTAAAGCAGATTTACATAATTTACATAAGAAGAATATTAAAATGTACAGGTAATTCTGAGGTCATAGCAGTTATCTCTGATTGAATAAAAAATAAAACAAGAAATGCATTGATTTCTTTGCAGTAGAAAGAAATTACAAACTGATTATTTCATTGTTTTATGGGAAGGAGACATTACGTAGTGTTAGGACCCATAACTTTTAGTTTCTGTTTGATATTTTACTGCTTCTCTGTAGGTGTATGGCTCATTTTAGCATTAATAATTCATTTATCATTTTTTTTTCTGTCTGATCATATTATCAGCAGTCTGTGGTAAATAATGACAACCTTATTATTCTATTTGAAAACAGAAATTGAAGCCCAGAAAGCCATCCTGCAGTCTCATATTTTTAATTGTAAAGTGTATGCTTCTTAAAAGTCCATAGTATTTTCTTGATTTTTTTATTTTTTAAAAAAGTTGTCTTTTTTAAAGCCCTTTGGATCAATATTAGCATTAAGCCGAATCAAAGATAAGGTTAAGCATAAGTAGTAAGTCTTTCAGAAGTGTTTGTCTTAAGACTATAGTTTTCTTCCTTGACCATCCCTGGACATTATTTATTGGTTGAATAACCTGAATTTCCCTTGGTCCATGTAAGGAACGTAGAGCTAAGTAGTTTTGTCATCGGTGCTTATCCTCTAAATATTTGTAGACACACTGATCTTTAAACTGGAGAAGCAGATACACCAGTGCTTGCAGGAAGCTTACCTGCCTCCACCAGGGCTGGTGAAAAATCACACATTCGACACATGTGTGATGTGCCCTTCTGATGAGTCAGCCAGAGGAAAGAAAATCACACGATGAGGTATCAGTTGATTATATTTATACAAATGAATAAGGCTTCTGGCAGGACTGATAGTCTAAACGCAGCCAGGTTTTGTCCTGTTGTGCCACATCAAGTATCATTTTCTTGTGTTTTGAAGCAAGAAATTATACATTGAAATTTTGAGTTTCTACCACTTCATCTGTATTATTTGCATAGGTTGCTTTCTCAAAAGGCATCAGTATGGGAGTCCATCCCTCAACGCGTCTGTATTTTGAGACACAGTTGGCAACAGAATAACGTGGTCTATTTCATAGTCTTGTTTCATTCTTGTAATTTTACCTGTGATACCTCTATGGATAACTGCCTTTCTGCTGAAGAAGTGTATTTGATTTACTCTTTATTGGACATGAAAATTTTCTGTTTTCTTATCCTTAAGTAATTTCTCCTGTTTTATAAGTTATCTGCTTTACTCATTTCATGTCTTCCTATGTTCATTCCATTCTATATTGCTCTTAATACTTTCAACTTTTTTGTTTCATTTGCCAAACTTTAAAATTGCCCATGTGTTTGCAACATTGAATGTTTTCAGACCAAGCATTCTCTTTGATTTAATGAGGTAAATGTTTAAAAATTTAATTCCTTCCAGTTATATACATATATCTACTATCACATTAATCATCTTTATTGCATTCATTTTATTGTATATCCACCTTTAGCCTTTAGAATGACAAGTCTTAGTGAAAGAAGATTTTTGTTCCATACTCTCTCCAACCATCAGTTGAGCTTTCAATTTTCCAGACTGCCATAAAATTGACATACATAAACTTCTGCTTAAAGCATACTAGATGTTGTAGAAACTTCTTATCTTAGCAGCAAAAACAGATAAAAAGAATTAGCTAGCTAGGTGGCTGACCTTCATTAGATGAGGAGATGTTAATCAATTGAAATTGGTTGTGACTGGGTTTTTTTTTCAGTTAAGAGTCTTAGTCAAGGATATTGCTCCATTTGTCCTGACACTGACCTGTGCTTTGTCTTATTTTTGTTTCTTGGACTTCAGTTACAAGTTAACATTCATTTGTCCTTCTTTATAATGTTAAAGAATTCATTTAATTCTTAGGGAGTTTAGATAAATTGTCCCCATTCATCTACTTACAAGTAAAAACCACACACATCCTCTTATAATCTATTGAGCTGAAATAAAAGTAGACACTAGTGAATGCAGTGACTGCATGCTGATATGTAACACATCCAAAAGACAAGTTAGAGCCATTTTTTCTGTTCTAGCTGACTTACTAGACTTTCCAAAACATAGGAAATATTGTAGATACATAAAATTTCTGGACAGAGCAAAAAGGTAATATTCTGAGGAATCTAGCCACAAAAATGCCCTACTCACTTTTTCTGCTCTAAGTACAGAATGCTTCTTAGCAGAATCTTCTCAGCAGAAATTCAAAGAAAAAGTTTAGCAAATAGAACAGGTTCAAGAAGTTTCATGCTTTTGGTAATGTGAAAAACATCTAGACATGTCTTCCAGCAAGAAGCTGTTAAGGCAACTTTATAATCCTTGATTTCTTTTGTTACTGCTCACTAAAGGCTTTTCCTTTTATACTTTGGCTTGGCAAGTTGGTTCTTACATTGGAATACAATCCACACCCTCGTTCCTTCTTTTAAGGCATTACTCAGAAGAAAAATATAGACATTTAGTCTGAATTAATACAGATTTTTTATAAAATAAATCCAGGATTGCTCTCTACAGAAGTGTGAAGATGCTAAGCTGCCATGGTTGCTGCAATAGAAGATAAAAATGAGTGTATTTGAGATCCTCTTGGAAGTAGCAGAACGCAGTACTTTTTCAGCCACCTGAGATGATCACATTCACGATCCATTTACACCACTGAATGTTCTCTTGGTCCTTCAAATGTCAGGGTCCACTTCAGCTGGCAATTGAACATCCAAAGTCTGTAATTAGATACTCTCTACACTTACCAGATGGTATTTTACTCTTCTCATTATGAATGAGAGCCTTGCAACAGCTTGTTCTTTCAGATTTTTTTATTTATTGACTGTTTTTTGTTGTGTTTTTTTTTTTTTTTTCATCACATCTTCTGCGTGCCCTTACTAGCCCTTGGCTTCTTCTGTTTATTTAAATATGTACGCTCTGGGTGACAGCTGTATGAATAATAAAAATAAGCACTGAAAGTGATTGCATTCCTTTGAATATTGAAACAGCTGACCACACGTGCACTGCTTCAGGACCTACAGATTTAGAATAGATGCTTTTTCCCAGATGAATTAAAAGCTTTGCAAAATGAAAATTTGCACATGAATTTTAACACAGAAGGCACAACTCCATTCAACTGAAACTAGTGTATTATGAAGAAAAAAAGAGCAAAAAATGATTGAATTTTTATATAACCTTTTGTTGTAGAGAAATGGGGCTGTAGCTAGGCTGACATTTCATAAAATCAGAGAACCAAAGGATAACTGTGGTTGGAAGGAGCCTCTGGAGATCACCTAGTCCAACCTGCTACTCAAAACTGAGCCAAGTTCCTAAGCAGGGTTGTTTAGTCAAGGTCTAAGCATCTCTAACCCCTCTTGGCAGCCAGTCTGAATGTCTGACTAGCCTCACAGCTGACAATTCTTTCCTCCCATATGATCAGAACTTTCCTTGCTGCACTGTGTCTCTTGTCCTTTGTCCTCATCTATATGCCTCCAATAAGTTTGTCTCCACCTTCTCTCGAGCAACCCACAAAGTAAAGGAAGTCATCAATTACATTTCCCTTCGTTCTTCAGGCTGTGAAAAAGCAGTACTCCTTAGCTCAGTTTTGGAAACATCCTACCCATTTCTGTCAACTGGTATAGATCCAGTTTGCATTCAGTAGACCCTAGCTTCCCTTGAGACTGCTCATCTCTACCATGATCTCTAGTTCCCTTTGGCACTGGTACTGGGGACCAGAGAGGTGACATGGTCAGGAAAGGTCACAACCAAAAAGGTGTGAGTACCTCAGACTTTCCAAGTTCTCTATCACTAATTTCTCCACCCCATTTCATGCCCAGGCTTTCTTCTCTGCTATAAAATAGCAGGTTTTCAATTTGAGTTTTAATGAGGAACAAAAAGCTAGAGTAGGTAAAGAAGAACAGTGGGTACAGCTGATGAGCATGGTTTCCTGTTACATCAAAATGATATGCTTTTACCTCTTACAGCACTGGAGGGGAAAGGACAGTTAAAAAAAAAATAACTACAGTGATACACTTCTGCCTTTCAGTGAAGTGAGGCGCTATGATCTGCTGCTTTTTTGTGTGTGTGACAGACTTTGCAGCCTTAGGGAAGCTCAGAATGGATCCAAAACAAATACATGTATTTGTAAGGTCCCAACAATGGAATTGTTGGTTTTTTTTTTTGTTTTGTTTTGTTGTTTTGGGTTTTTTTTTTTTTTTAATAGTAAACTTAATTGGAGAATACTTATGTATTTTTATAAACCTCCAACAAGTGAAGAAACACAGAAGAAGCTTTTCTTACTGTAAAATAAATAATTAAATACATAAACAGCTATTAAAAATTGAGAAGCTGAAAAAAGAAGTCATATTTGAAAGAAGAGAGGGATAAAGCCTGTAGGACAGATCACTGTTCCTGGAAAGTGAAAACATTTTTAAAGTAGGGATTGAAGAAAGGAATTTAAGGTCCGATAACTAGTTGAGACTTTTTTTTTTTTCCACGTTATGAACACAACAAAAAAGCTTCAAAGGACTAGGACTGTGCTTACACTTGGGTGTCTTTCGGGAGACTGATTCAGAGTAGTTACTACCTTCCAAGCTGCTAGTAATATTAAGGTGGGTGATACCACTCCTTGCTGGCATCTGAGCTTATCCATGAGAATCATAGAATATCCTGAGTTGGAAGGGACCCGCAAGGATCATCAAGTCCAACTCCTGGCTCCACACGGAACCACCCAAAAATCAGTCTCTATGTCTGAGAGCATTGTCCCTATGCTTCTTGAACTCTGGCACCTCAGTCCCATGGCCACTGCCCTTCAGAGCCTGTTCTAGTGCCTGACCACCTTCTGTGAAGAACCTTTTCCTGATATCGAACCTGACCCTCCCCTATCACAGCTCCATGACATTCCCTTTGGTCCTGTTGCAGTCACCAGAGAGCAAAGCTCAGCACTGCCCGTCTGCTCCCTGTGAGGAGCTGTAGCTGGCATGAGGCCTCCCCTCAGCCTGCTGTGCTCTGGGCTGAAAGAACCAAGGGACCTCAGCTGTTCCTCTTTGGTCTTTCCCTCCAAACCCTTTACCATCCTTGTAGCCTTACTTTGGATGCTCTCTCCTGGAGGTTGATAGCTCCAAAGAGGCAAAGGTCCTGTTTGTATGGTGGTGCCCCAAACTGCACTCAGGGTGAGTACTCAGGGTGAGGCTGCACCAGTGCAGAGTCAGACAATCCCTTCCCTTGCCTGGCTAGCAGTGGTGCGTCTGATGCACCCCAGGGTACAGCTGCCCTTCCCGGTTGCTTGAGAAGAAATGGCCTACAGGTTTTCAGTTATATGGATCATCTCACAGGGTTTCAGGATTGCCATAAAGATCAATTTTGTGCTTAAAATCAATAATGATGTTGTCAGTTTACTTTATAGACATTAATTATGTGTTACAACAGCCCTGTGAAGTGGCAGCTGAATTATTAAATTTAGATCTGAATGCAGGAAGCCCAGAGAAGGAAAATGAGACATGCACTGCCAGAAGAGGGGAGTATGCACAAATATAAGAATGTTGCAAGTGGTTTGTTAAAGGCAATATTGAAAGGGTGAACCTGCACTGCCTAATCATTTCCTCTTTAAAACATTGGCCTGAAATGTCATACTTCCAACATACTTATATTTGTGGGAACTGTTTATGTCAGAAGGTACTGAGTGAGTTGTTCCAGTGCAGCTTTAGTAAAGTACAGCTGCATGATTTGTGCCATCCGAATGCCTGACTCATAAAACTTAAGAGGATTTTGGTTTCAAAAGGATTGCTTTAGCAACTAATTCTCTTTAACAAAATTATATTAATCTCACTTGCACTCCATTCTTTCTAGATATTATAATTCATATAAGCACTGAAACTGCAGCAGGTGTCATCACTGTGGATGCTTAAATAGTTCGCTGCTATGCAATAATATTTTAATCCTCTAGCATTTGATCCCCACTCTGCTATTACCAGCCACCTATTGTCATTGTGCATTTGGAATGTTCTTAATGTGCTTCAACTACTTGCCTCAGGGATGCAGTTGCTGAGAACTGGCGTTTTCAGATTTGGTGCTTTGCCTAAATGCTCAGCAGGACAGATTAAAAGTAGTCACAAGTTGGTAGGATTCCAAAAGGTTCTGTCTGCAGCATTATAGGTTTCTCTTAAATCTTTCAGGCTCCTGTTGCTTAAGAAAAATAATCAGGGAAACACATGAGAAAAGGACTTTTCCACAATCTATTGATTGAGATAAAATTGTAGCTTGATACATTATTCCATGTGCACTCATTAGCAACTTTGATATAAATGTTCTAAAGAATCTGCAGGACTGTTCACAGTGTCCTTTCTCTTGCCTGTTTTCTTAGCTTGTCTTGTGGCTGTTGAACTGTCCTGGTTTCAGCTGGGACAGAGTTTATTTTCTCCATAGTATCTGATGTGATGCTAAGTTTTGGCTTTAGGAGAAAACATGTTTTAGATGCTGCTGAGCAGAGCTGCATAGAGCCAAGAACATTTCAGTTTTCGCAGCTTGTTGTACTGTCCTGCCAGTGAGGGAGCTGGGGGGGCCACAAGGAGCTAGGAGGGGACAGAACCAGGACAGCTGACCTAAACTGGCCAAAGGAATCTTCCATACCATATGACATCATGCAAAAAAACCTATAATGATGAGGGAAGTTGGCTGAGGGGACTGACATTGCTTGGGAACTGGCTGAACATTGTCATCAGGTGGTGAGCAATTGCTTTGTGCAATCACTTGTTTTGTAAATATTTACACACACACATACGTGTGTGTGTGTGTGTGTAAATATTTATACATATATACATTTCTACAAAGCAAGTATATAGATGTGACTGATTACTGCTATTTCTCTATTCCTTTTCTGTTTTAGTAAATTGTTTTTATCTCAATCCATGAGTTCTGCCTTTTTTTCTGTTTCTCTCCCCTATCCCACTGGGAGGATGGGAGAGAAGTGAGCAAAAAGCTGTGTGGTACTTATCTTTTTGCAAGGTTAAACTACAGCAAAGAGCAAAAGACAATTTCCAAACCTACCCACCACTGACAAATTTCTTTGACAAATTCTATTTCATTCCCACTCATAGTGCTAGTAATAAATTTGCAGTCTGACAGTTAACCTGTGAATCTGAGAGCATCTCAGTTTCCTGCCTTCCTCGCTTCTACCTGTCCTTCTTACTGTCTCATTACCACTTACTGTTGTCTATGTTACTACACTGGAACAGCATTCCTTATAGACTATTTGTTGAAGATTTCTGTTAGTTTGTCTAACTAGATGTAAGTTATGCACATTCTGAACTATAGTAATATGCTTTGGACCAATGAAATGTTAGTTGGTGTTAATGAAAACCTCCAGTAAATCCAAAGCTTAAGTTGAGCTGCAGCTTACTGAGCTTCTTGCTAAAATTTGTATGATTCCTTACACTGAGTAAAGCTCTTACATATACAGTAATGCAGGTGAAATTGTGCAAAAATGGACATTTTAGAGACGTTTTTTTGTCATATCATTAGCAATTTTTACACACAGAGCTGTTCTTCTCTTCTTGTCATGCTACTATCAAAACCAACCTGAATTTGAAATGGAAAAAAGCTCATGGGGAAAAATCATGATGCTGTTGAACCAGTGTCCTGATCAGATTTCATGAAATCTTAGTATCAGAAGGCTGTTTATATTATTAAACATACCCAATGTAGCATTGTTTGTGGATATTTGCATGTGATCTGGTTGTAGGAAAACTGTGCAGTGGTAATTAGCATAACCTAAAAAGAGAACAGCAAACAGTAAATGATTACACTTGTCAAGGTGATGTACAGGAACTGTGACAGCTTCTGTCATTTCTTCAGTAGCCTCTGCCGAGATGCACAGAAATACTATGTAGTGAAAACGTCATTTACAGCGTGCTACTGACAAAGTCATTAGATATTTCATATTACATTGTTCTGAAATTCAGGACATTTTTTTGGCTTGTAATTCCGGCTGTTCTACACCCAAAAAAGTGAGGAGGCGCAGGAGACCATTAAAACTATTTAAACTATCTTAATACCAAGCAGTTAGCAAATGGATTTCTAAAATAATTGAACTGCAATAGTGCCAACAGAAAAATTGAAACCGTTTTGATGATCAGGAAATATGAATTTCTTCTTCTCATATACATAAATATAAGTGAGATCTGGATTACTGAAATAGATGTGGATTACTTTCCAGTGACTGGATTTGCTTGGCACAGATGAAGCTTTTGCCTGTTATGGTTGCAGACTTTATACTCCAATTTGTATGCATGTCTCCTACAGTACAAAACAGCATTTTATAAGTTCTAGATTACATCAAAGTCTGGCAATACAATAGCTAGTATATATGACCAGTTAGCAGCATTACTATGAACTGTGGCTCCTTACTTTGTTGTGTTGCCCTTAGGGTCACAATCCTACCAGAAGTTTTTGTTGTTGTTGTTGTAGTTATGCTGTAGTGTCTGCTGATGTTATAAAACACATACTGTGAACAAGCTGTAATGCCTAGTTGAATTACTACAAATTGTGTATTATGTGATAATTTATGTATAGTCTTAGTGTGTTTAGATGGGACCATGTCTTACTGTTTGTGTTCCCTGCTGAGGCTGAGAAATGTGCCTTGTCATGTAACAGTCCAGAAGGAAAGAAAGAAACAGCAAATGCATTCAATTATGCTGTTTGTTATTTTAAAGCTCTCTGGCAGTGACAAGAACAGCTATTTTTTTAAGGGAAATATGGACACATAAGTTTTTCACTAGCACTCTGTTCTGTAGACTTCTGGTAGAAGTTAGGTATCTTAGTCTTTTTGACCACATATTCACCTTTATTTGCAAAATATCAGTTTCCTTAATATCTTGTTTAATACAACAGTGGCCCTAGCTGTAATTGTACTATTAAATAATATGTAGCAGTTACAAGTTGCATTATCCATTGAGAATAAAGGGAAGGGTGAGAGAATAAAGGAAATGGCTGAGAAGCAGGCATAATATTTGTTCTAGGTTAGAGACTGTTAGGAAAATTAAAAGTGATTTATAGAAAAGGAGGGTGAGGAGAAACACAGTAAGAATTTCAAACAGGAGAAATATTGTTGAAAAGTGGAAAAACTGAAAATAAGAATACTGCTACCAGGGATAGATGGGGTAGAAAATGTTGCGAAGAGATCTGTCAGGTATTAGAAAAAAATCATCCTAGCAAAAGGACAAAGACTGAGGAAATCAGAACTTGAGGGAACATCAGTGGTCATTTAGTTCACCTTATTTGCCATAAAAGAGTCTACTTCTCTTTTTTCCTAGGAAATGTTTCAGTAGAAATTCAGCAGTTCTTGTGACTCACCATGTTCTAATTTAGAAAGATTTTCTTTATATGAAAACAGAGTATTTACACCTCTAGTTTTAATGTAGGCATTTTCTTTCCCAGGTGCTACAGAATTAGAGATTGTTCCTGGTTCATGCCCTGATATTGTACTCATCCCTTCAGTCCCTTCAGGCTATTATCTAGTATAAATAACCACTGTTCTTTCAGTTTGTCCTGTTAGGCCAAGCTTTCTAGTCTTCACATCTTCTAGTCTTATATTTTCTTGCTGTCTTCCAGTCTTTCTCCAAGTTGTCTACAACTTGCTTGGAATTAATACTTTAGCTAAAGCCTTATTAATGCGTGTTAGGACTGCTTAATGCATCTTGCTCGTAGACAATCCATGCCATTGCTTAAATGGGACTTTAAAGGAAAAAAAATATATTTCTTAGGAGTTACCAAAGTTGCAGTTCATTTATTTTTTTTTTAAAGGGAAAAGCTCTCTGACCCATCAAATTATTTTCAGCTATATATGATTCTGTGAACCAGTTTTGTACTTGTCAAGCACAAGAAGCCTGTGACAATTAGATTAGATCTTTTCAATATCAAGAACTGTCTTTCTGATGTTCACCTGCGTTTATGCTTGGAATCAAATGCCAAGTACATCATCAGTGACCTGCCATTCCTTGTATGACATCTGACAATAAAAATAAGATATTCAGCATTGAACCAAGTCCACTCAGTCCATCGGTCTGATTGCACTGTGTTTTACACAGACATGAGATGTAAAATGCTTGAATCTTCTTAAACCCATAAGCCTAACCATCTCCAATTTCAACACGGACCACTTTTCCTGTATTATATTTGACCATGCTCCATACTGAAGCTGAGGAATGAAGGGGGTTTCAGTGAGGATTGAATACAAAGTTTGTCAATTTGGCATGTTTAAAATAAATCCCAAATTTAAAAAAGCAGTTGTTTCTTTGCCTTAGAAAACTAGGTAGAGGTGGAGTTTATCTGAAATCACAGTTACATGAGTCCCTATAATTGAACTATAACTGCTGATCAACAAATAACTTGTTGATGTTCACACTCCCACAGCAGCATGCTAGTGTGTATTTATCTATATATTATAACTTTCTGCTTGTTTTATAATATTCCCTGTTAAGAAGTTTTACATCTGTGTATGCTAAGAAACAAAGAAGGAAATGCATGCAGGGATGATTTTCACTGGCAATCTTTGAAGACTGAACAACTTTATATTTTGTTATATTCATAAACCATGATTCACTTTTATTTTTCTGTTTAGGGAAGGATTTCTGGTGACAAAGCTCCAATAATTATTTTCCAAATATTTCTTTTTTCATTCACAGATCTTATATAAAACATTTCAGACAAAGCTGAATTTAGTAGAAAAAAACAGCCATATAATTACATTTTTAATTTGCAGGGGATTAGAGTGGGTGGAAAAAAATATAAATGAGTGTCTTCATTGCTAAAAGTCATTGAACTTTTAAAATGTGTTATATAAAAAATTCTACTTCCTGTGTTTTATTTTCAGATTCCACTGTGTGGAGCTGCCTAATGTTAGCAACCAAAATAATGAGAAAAAAATCTTTGAATGATAACAGTTTATCATATAGGTAAATACTAAATTCATCCTTAATAAAGATTGCAAAGCAAGAATTTGGTTTCAAATTGCAAGCAACATGTTTTTCTATTGTACAGGAATGCTATGTGCATTTCCAGATTGTACCCATTCTCCCTGGGGAATGTTCTGATATTCAGCCAGCCCTACTACTGAGCAACAGAATAACAAATATATTAATTATTCATACAGATCATCTGAGAGAGATACCACATTTGTAACAATTGTAAGAAAAAGTTCATGGTAATAAAATACTATTATACTTGGTAATAAGATAAGGTACACAATTCATCCCTTTCCACAAGAGAGTGATGAAATTTGGTTAAAGCTGAACTTAAAGTCAGTGGCCTTGGGTGAATGTTTATTGTCCGTAGTAATAAAAAGTCTTTTAGAGTAATCTCCCTCAAACATGACTCTTCGTATGCCTTTAAACCTCTAATGATGAAGTAGCTTGGTTTTTCAGTAGTGTATTTCCTTCCTGTTGTAGACTTGAATTCAAAATCATAACTTCAATGTTTTGATGGAGGCTAAAATGTTACCAAAATTTCTAGTTTTCTGATTAAGGTTACTTTTGTGAGATCATGACATACAGGAACCTCAAGATATATTTTTAATTGAATCTTGTTCATTCCTGTGCAATTAGAGCAGTATTTAGTTCTTTAGATTATAAATTAATTCATATCACTTTTCACTAAGGAGAATTTTGGCAATTTTATTACATGTCTTTAATTCTCAATATTTAGGAGAAAAAGCATCTTTTTCCTAAAAGACATTTAGACATTTCTCCACACAGTCATGTGCTTAGAGTACAATGTTTCAGGATTTTTTTAGATTTGTCTTTCTTATTAAAAGGAAATTTTCAACATCTGGCAGAATGTAATTTTAATATAGAATCATTAGTTTATGACACTGCAAATGCTTTAATATAGAAAACATTTATATAAAGCATAGGAACAAACATGAACTGTAAGTCTGCTTTTTATTGGTCCTGGTACAGCTGTCCCTTGGAGCTTAACAAAATAAATGAGTTACTGTTTGCCATCTTGCAGAGAGGAAGCTGAAATAAATGAAAATGTCCTTATCACCCCACAGAATACAGAAAGTGAAATGCCTTACTATATGCTTTTTGGTTGCTGCTTTTCTTAAAAAGATTTTGTGGTTGGTTATGATAGCACACATTTCCTCTTGCCTTCACAGTTAGTTTAAGAACAATTACAACTGCCATAGAGATCTGAATGAAATTGAACTGTGTGTTTGAAGGAGAGTACCAGTACTCTATATAGTTGTTTTGTAGCAGAATACATGGATCTGATCCTGTTCCTTGCTTTCCTCAGGTGAAAACTTTGATCAATTTTTTCCATTTAAAGGGAGAAGCCTTTAAATAAAAACACATTAAATACCTTATGAAAGTAGTTGGTGTCATTGGATCAGCTTTAAATGGGCACCTGTTCCTAACTGGCCATCTTGTCATCTTCAGTAGAGAAGCCATGAACTCGATGGAAATAGAAACTGAATACTCTCACTGCCATAGGTCTTCTGTGTATAGCACCATGTGATGAAATAGCTAAAGTTTTGTGAATTCTGTGACATATACTCAGGATTCTGTTTCCAAGGTGATAATTTTAGTATTTCTCATGAATTATGTTTGTTTCATGAGTCCATTTTTACAGCTGCCAAACTCTAACTCTTGAAAAATGAGAAGAAAGTTGTCTCAGAAGCTTTGAGTGGGTTCCTTGAAGTCAGACGTCTAAAATTACGTCAGTTCAAATTTATGAATTTACATGTCAATATAGAAGCCTAGAAGAAAGCCCTGACATTCCAAGAGATAATATGTAGAGTTCATTTATCTCAGAGGAATGGAATAAGTTGTGAGGTCTTGTTGTCTTTAGAACTGACTTTGAAGAAACAGAGTGAGTTGTCGATTTAAAAATTGTATGTATTCAGTTATATGATTTCTATTTCAAAATTAATAATGAAATCCAATCTAATCTTCTCAAACCAAATGTATATCTGTCTCTACAGTGTACTATCACCTTGGATTTCTTAAAGTCTGGTGATGTATGAAACTGTATTTTATAACTGTGCTCCCATGATCTTCATGGGTTTGCATAGTGGAAATTGTTCTCTCAGCAGGCACTAATACCAAACTGCAGCACTTGGCTTTGGTGTGGCTGTCACGTACACAATACTACAGTAGAATGCACCTTTAGACTTTTGTTAGGAGGCAATCTAAAACTGCTCCAAACTCCCTCTGTATAGTTGTAGCAGATTTAAAATCCAAGACATTAATGCCTACTAAATTATGGAAAGCCTTATGGATCAGCAATCAAAGCATTTTGACTCAATGAAACTTGACATCAGTAGTTCTAAACATTTCACTACAGGCCTAGCCATGATCTTTTGTTTCCTAATGAGCTCAGCATCTAGATTATGGGGTGCCAGCTAAAGGGTAATGTCTTCTAGTTGGAACAATGTGTAAGAAAATAGATTTTTTTCCGCAGAGTAAGGACATGAAATCTCTTATATTTGCGTAAAGATAACAGTTCAGCTGCCCATTAGCCTTTGCTGAACATGTCCTTCAGTTGGGGTTGGTTCACCTCTCCTTTTTCAAGGGTGCAATCCCATGTCACTACTCTCCTGGACTGGGTGTATGCTTGGCAGCCCCTTATTTTCCTAAGCGATGTAGGATAATAGGAATCCTAATACATTTTTAGTGCTTTTACACTTTTACTGGTAAGGGAGAAGGAAAAGCTCTAACTCAAGTCACGAAAGCACATGCTCAAACCAAAATAACAGTCATACTAAGTTGTGTAAAAGCAGACCGTACAGAATGATGTGACATTGGGTTTTGTTAAGATATCAAATCATGTGAAGTGCTGTAGAATAGTGTGGAAGTGATTATCCATGTTTTATTTCTCAATCTGAATATTGAGAACCTGAGATACTGCATGCAGAAGTCAATACTTTTTAAAACACAGCTTTCTCAGTTCACAAATACATACTCTAATATAAATGCAAAGGAAGTAAATGACTGGATTAGTTGTGTTTTAGGTACTGCGTTGCTATACAATCAGATAAAAGTAGTTAAAAAACACTCTTGGGGAAGGCTTTCTCATTGTTTACGCCTTTTAGACTTGAAGACTTGGCAAACCTGCTGTGTAACTGTGCCTGTTGCCTGGAAAATAGCTTTTCCTTTTTCATTAGTCTAACTCAGGCACTGATTTATTGAGCAAGAGAAGGATAAGGCAGCTTTAGCTCTTCCATTAACACCAGCTGGAGCCTGCATCACATAATGTTATGTGAATGCACAGCTTCGTCCCATTCCATGGAAGCTGTAACAAACCCCAGCCTTTGCCAATAGTACCATAACTTTCTGGAAGTTATTTATGCCAGATGTCTCCTTAGTTCTATTTTCTGTTTGTTTCTCTACTCAGTGCCATTTTTTTTTCTTTAATTTTACACAAAGGCTAAAATCAAGGAGACAAATTGAGATGCATGTAATTGTAGGAACAATACAAATAATCTCTTTGTTATTTGTGATATGCTAAGGACTCTCAAAGGAAAAATAAGGGGAAAACGCTTCATTTCCTTCTCTAAATCATATAAAGCCCACTACGAAAAAACATCAGTCATAAATAATTGAAAAAGTATCCAGCTCAATGGCAAATTTGGTTAATTATCCTTTTGTATATTGGAATAAATACATGTAATTCAAGATCGCTGCTTTTACCTTCATATAGTCTGTCTCAATGTGACTTTTACACTAATGTTTGATAGCTTATCAGATTGTTACACATACAGCTGTTTAAAATATTCTCATTGACTTCAGCTTCTGGGTACTGTTTCCAATACTACTTTTACTGGTGAAACTCAGCCCACCTCCACTGAGCTTTTAACACATTAAGGTAACCCACCAACTGTCATGTGCTTATCCAATAGCTCTTACATTTCTCAGTCACCTCTCTGTTTCTTGGATATTTTCTGTTGGAGGGAAAACAGTTTTCTGTACACCTCTATGGAGCAGATAATCCCTTTCCTCCCCTTCCATCTTCAAGGCTTCACTGGTTGTTCATTCACTACCAGAATGTAGAACAGCTGTTACAGACTGCTGCCAAAGGCTTTTTTCACTGTTTCCAAAGAGTTTTTCTTACTGCAATGCTAGAAGTTCATGTTGAGCTTAGAAGCCTGGTGATCTGTCTTCAAAGATAAACTAGAGAAAAGCTTCCAATTTTAGCTCAAGGTGTTCACAGTTAAAATTTTTGAACATGAATCTAGCTACTGTTGAAAGATAGGAACTGTCAGAGATAACTTCATGTCTACAGTGTAGTGAGGGCAGAGGTGGAGAGCACATTTGCAGCATGTCATTTCTTCACTCTAGATAACACCCATTAAAGAAAATTTGAACTTGAGTTATAGAGTGTTAGAGCACTTCCAGGCTTTTCTGTCTTGGCCTGTAGGAGCTGCACAGTTTTATTTGTTATCTTTCAGAGAAGAAGTCAGAAACAAATACAAACAAGAATAAAATGGCATTTAGTTTTTTGTTTGTTTTTAGTGCCATGAAATAGAGTAAGCTTTATGCTTCCAGAACTTGAGTCATAAGACACTTTTCACCTGTCACCTGTTTATAAGGCCCACACATTGGGATCTCTTCCACTTTCTGCACTTTGGTTTCTTTAAGAAGAACATTTGACATTTAACTTAATAAATTGTTTATAGTTGTAAAGTTAGGCAAGGTTGGATATCCTGCTAGTAATAACAGGATAAGATAAAACAGCTCAGCACATTCAGGCTACGTGTAGACTATCCTGATGCACTCAGCAGTGAGGTCAAGTGATACAGAATGGCTCATGTTCATATTTTTATAGGTTGTAAGAGGCTGTTTCTGAAATGTCTATTGTAATCACAGGACTACCATATACAACAGCAGTTTGATTGCTTTTTGAATTCTTCCTGCTTTCCTCCAGGGAACCTGCCTTCCTGTCCAAGGATCAGAAGTGCTGGTGACATCAGTAGACTTGTAAGCATAGTGGGCCTTGCTACTTACGTTCCTGCTTGGTCAGGGGGCAGTCAAGGTCCACACATCACTCTCAGCTCATGGCTGTGGATTTTTTTTCATGACAGATGTTGAGCATATGTTTGAAGAGCTTACAAGTTCACAGACGAACAGTGGTCTACTGAGGCCTTCAAAACTTACGCTTTCAGACTTACCTCAGCAGCGGGTACTGAGAGATAGGAAATTCCAAGGTGCTTTTTACCCAGAATTAAAGTGGGTGCATTACCCTGGACAATTACTTGGCTCTGAGAAAGGCCTGAGGGAAGCCTGTCCTCAGTTAGGGTCCCTTCGCTTTCCCCTTGAGCAGTGACTGTAGTGTGGAGGAACAAGCTGGTTCATGAAGGTGTCTAGGAATCCCTAGATCCCTGCCTCAGCTCTTCCCTGTTTCTTTGCACGTCCCTAGTAAGTTTTAAGTTTTTATGCTTGTAGGAACTGGATTTTTGCTGTAAAGTTTGTGATTTTATAACAGACACCATGAGCATATATGACAAATAATACTTAGCATCACAACAGCAAGCTTTCTCTCTTTTTTAAATTTCCTTTAGTCACATTTTTCTACTTTGAGCATGCTCTCATTGTCTCCAGACAGAAGTTTAGGATGGTTACAATGTCTATTAATAAGACGGAGCTAATCAGTCACAACAAAAGTCATTACAGAAAATGATAATGGGAAAAGCAATCATTTGCGTTTTTTTCCCATTATGTCTCCTGGGGTATTCATTTAAAACCTCTGAGTGTAACAGAGCGAAGCACAATTCATGTCTTCTGTTTCATGCTGAGCTCTGACATCAGTGACACAGAATGGTTTGTCAAGCTAAGGTGAAAGGTAGAATGGCAAATGTCATGAGGAGTAACAGTTGGTAAGGCAATGTTGTCACATGTTGGATGTCAAGTTAATTATGTGTAGGTAGATGGTGAGAGATGAATTTACCTGTCCCTTTCAGCAGTAAGGTTATAGAGAGGGACACCATCTCTTCAGACATAGGACTGAGGTAATTTTATCTCTAGGCACATCTTTAGAAGATCTTGATTTCTTCAGTGCAGAACACTTCATTCTATCGTCTTACATTTGGGCATCATGACATTGATAGACTTTCTGGGAATTCTTAAAAAGTACTGATTGCTTCGTAAAGTACACATTGCTATTCTTAATTGTTTTCAGCAGCCTAAAATGTAGAAAATGACTTGTAAGAAGCTATGTTCAAGGAAGCTATGTTCAATCTTGAGTGACAGAGTGATAAATAAGCTTTAGATGTTGACTTGGTTTAGAATTAGCTTCTTTTTATATAGCTGACATGAAAAGGTTTTTGGTTACACTACATTTGCTAAGAGAAAATTATCTGAAATGTTATGGGAACCAGTTGAAAAAGCATTCATGTTTAATACAGATGGATAGCTGATTACAAACCTCAGAGTGTTTGATAAGGCTGTGAATTATCTAATGCATTTTCTTGTTTGAAAGAAAGAAACGGAAGAAAGAAATGAGACTGGCCGCAAAGTTTACAGTTTCAAGATCTAAGCCTCAAAAGCAATACGAGCCTTACATATGAGGCTTAGATTTTGAAACCTCACAGTTGTCATTAAAGATTTCATTACATTTTACTATTCTAAGTTTAAAGGAAAACATTGAACTCAATGTCTTAAGAACTTAGAGTGACAACATTAAAATGAAAACAAAAGAAAAAATTGAAGGAAAATCTAATTTCTTCTAGTTATTTATATTTAAGGCCATTAGTAACATTTGTGGAATAAATAAATTTATGTCATGCACACGTATTTATATTTTAAAATCCCAGAAAATTCTTCCAAAAGCAATACATTGGACAGTTGCTTTGATATGTTTTTTAAACTACTTAATCCAATGTAGTGTTTTAGAAAATAGTCACAGAAATCACAACATGTTTTTCTGCATCTTATTTGTGTTGTCATAAAGTGGAGAACATTGACCTCAAGTAAAGCTCTGTAAGCCATTTGGGAACATGTTCTTTAGCTTGCAATTTCTTTTTATGTTCCATGCTCAAAGCCAATTCGATTCTTGTAATCCCAGACTATGGCTAAATGTGTGCATGTACAGGTGCTAAGATATTTCTTTGAGGAAAATATGAGTTTGAAATCAAACAGTAAACAAATAAATTATTCATATTTCTGTACTTTGCTAAATAAATTGTTTAACTGAAAAACAAACAAACAAACAAAAAGCCTGAGTTCTGTTTTCAGCTATGTGCAGGTAATACATCATTTAGTATGATTTGTGGAAAGATTGTTATTTTTTTTGTATACTGATTGGGTGTAGTTTGCATTTCACAGTTTTAACAAATTTTAAAATTAGCTTAGTCTGCCATGAAATTCTTCTTTATGAAAAGAGAAAATTATTTTCACGCTATGGTAATTTAATATTGTTTATTTTGGAGTCAGTTGTACTGAGCAACACTTACCCACTGGGACCAGTTAATTAAGAACTTACCAGCTCAGAGCTCCAAAAATGACACTTCTATTTACATTAGAATTCAAATAGAAATTAAGCATATCTTAAAGATTCTTGAAACTGGGAATGGTAGGAAATGTACAGATATTTGTTCTTTATGACAGAATTAAGCTGAGGCAAAAATTCAAAACAGATTTTTACAAGACAGTGCTGATCAGATGCTTGTTAGTTGGGTACCTGACAGGTAATATATTTTATTGAATGGGCATGAACTTCAAGAGTAACAGGAAAGGCACATTGTTTCACACAGAAACCATCCTCCTACCTCAGAAGATGCTTCTGCCACGCAATTCATACTTCATGACAGTCTAAATGCCAACATTAGGAATAGTATGAAGGAAATCTACTGAAGTTTGTACTGGCTGTGATTGTGCTAATTAATATACAGATGAGATCCTTTGAGGTGCTGTTCAAAAATTTCTTTTTCTCATTAATGGAGAAAGCTACCTCTTTCACAGACAGTTCATACAACTGGAGAATTGCTTGGGCTCTGAGTCATTGCTGTAATTTCCTTTGTCTCTCAGTCCTTCTTGATAATGGCATAGCTGATCCAATCTGGACACAATGCCTTTGGGCATGAAGATTTTTCTAAGATTACCCATGGCACAACAGAAACCATGTTGCTGTGTTTAAAAGCAAAATGAAAAACTTTTTAACTACTTATATTTTTCTTTACAGTCTTTACATTTGACTCTCATACCCTCTTGCTTTGCATTATATCAAGCACAAATTTCTTGTATCTCAGTCATGCCTTTGCACATTTGCATGTTGCACCTCATTTTCCTCATCTCATTCTAATTTTACTCATTCTGTGCCATACAGTTTATGCATTGGAAATGAATTTTAATGTTTTTCATGCTGAAGTAGAACTGAGACATAGCTCTAAATTTGATATTTCTGGACTACTGAATTTAGAACTGGTCAAGGATTCTTAGTCCCACCTGCTCCATGCTTGGGAGCCAACAGACATAACACAAAGGAACTGAAGAAATACATAGCTGTGTGCTGTGCAGTTCCACACTGAACAGGTTACCTGTGTGGGGGTTCTTCTTTTTTGGTGGTGGTGGAGGTGCTGAGTTTTTTTTTTTTTTTTTTTTTAATTATTATTTTTTTATTTTTATTTTTATTTTTATTTTTTTTTGGTACATAAATGTTTGAAAAGATACTGAACATGCAAAGAATGAAAATTATTTTCCTTGATCTGTGAAATGGTCTTCAGTTCTAGTAGTGCACTGTCCTATCATGCACGGTGAAACACATAGCAACACATTTTTGTGGCTATTGATTAATGAGGTATTTTAGGCTCTGCTTTGTTCTTTCAAAAATTTGAGTATTACAAGCAAAAGTAATTTTAGTTGTGTACCTCTGTGAGTTAGAATGCCATGGCCTGCAAAGGTGGAGTTTTGTTTGATTTCACTTCTAGGATTTATTCTTGATTTTGATGGTCTGAGGAACACAGACTTTCTACAGAAAAAAAAAAAAATCGTTGTGGTAGTTGAGATGGTGCTTTAAATGCCATACACCTCCTATTCAATTGATATTTACTGTGCTTATCACAATTGTTTTTGAGTTCCCTCTGCAAAATTTAAAATAAAGGAATAATGCCTGTGACCAGCAGAGAGCAGCAAAGATATACTTTATAATGACCTAACTAAGTATGCCTGTGCAAAATCCCTTGCAGTTATACACTGCCATGAAGTGGGTAATACTGAGTCCAATCATCATGAACACATGTATTGTATTAAATGAAAGTATATATGCTGTGCATGTATGAGCATTGTATTTCAAATCAGGACAGGTTCTGGGGTGAATCTTCTGTTTCTGCTAAACTATTTGAGCAATCTCAATCTGAAAACTGAATTACTTCCACATGATATATAACCAGAATATATGTTCTGCCTACTAACGCATATTTGATCATGAGAAATACTTCATGTAGTTCAACATAAAAGCCCTGAGAAATATATGACTGTATGCTCTTTGTCCTTTGCACCAAATATTCTGCCATTCAGATCTGCCTTTATTGAGCCACACCCAGGCCTCTCTGGGGAAAGGAGTTCAGGCTGCTTCATGTTTATAGATTTGATTTTAGGTTGCAGTAATGCTGGAAAGCAAGCGTTATGAATTTCTCATATTATAAATCCAATATGAGTTGCATAAGGTCTCCGTTTTTAGGGGTGTTATTTTAACTTGCATTTAGTTTCTTTTGATTCATCCTACTGTAAAATAGGAGCAGTCATGTCACAGATATTTTATAGAAGTAAACTTGCACATGTTTATGAAGCAGTAAGGCCCTCGTGATGGCTTTGTAAAAAAGTTGATGAGGAAAATATTGTTCTTTTCCTTCATGCAGGTCTTGAATAATGGGCAACAAATTGGCCATGAGACCACAAACTTGATAAACAGGAGGAATGAAAACATTGAAAAGATCTTAGCTGAATGAACGCTATCCTTTCTGTAAATGTAATAAAATAAAGTCTTGAAAGAAAATAATGAGATCACATAATTAAAGATTTTATCACTGTACATATACCAAAGCACCTGGCTTAGAGCTCTGTGAGAAATTTTGTTCCGGCATTTCATCACATGAATGATTGATAGTACAACCTGACTACTATTCTTTGAACAAATTGTTTTACTGCAGTGCACTCAAATTAGGAATGGAACAGATTTGATTTTGATTAAATTATAGTTCTCACCCTTTAATTATTTAATTTGCTTCAATTATTTGGATGATTATTAAAAAAACCTACAAGATCCATTTCATGAATCATTTGTTCATTGATCTTAACGTTTTATTTAATATAAAGATATTAGTAACTGTCATTTCCATTACTGTCTCAGCAGTATTTGTACTGAAACAATATTAGATTCTTATTTTGCTAGGCATAATAGAATGATAGAATGGGGAGAAATAGGGAGAGACTACTGCATTTACAAGTAGCAAAGGAAAGTAGTAGAAAAGGAGACAGTGAATATGGAGGGTAAATGAAAATGTGGAGTACATGAAGATGTCATGTTAATTTTGACAGGGGTTTTCATTTTATTAAAGTATTTGACCAGTTGAAAATTTGCGCAAATGGACTTCGCTGTATAGAATTTTAAGAAGAAAAAGATTGGACAAGAATGTGAAAATTAAATGTTGGATACAGGGTGAAGGCAGGCCACCAGATAGAGAATGAATGAGGGAAGAAGAGCAGGTGGCCCTGAACACGAAGAGAATCAGCATTACAGGGAAAAGGTTTTTCTTCAGCACTTTCTGTAAATAACTTTCTGTATGATTTTGACATTACTTTCTTGATCTTTCATTTGACTTCAAGTTAATTAATACGGAGTGTAAAAATAAAATTAAGAGGAGAGTTTAAATTGAAATGCCCACATTCGCTACAGTCATCTTGTGCAAGATTCTGCATGTAAATGTGTATGTGTACACGCTGTATGATATAAACCCCAGAAATGAGAGGATGATTAACCAGAAAAGATTATATTTTCACCTTATTTCTCAATTTTCTTGTTTCTCTGGCATTATTTAAACACATATTTTTGCCTGTATCATTGCAGTTTTTGCTTTGCCAGTTTTTCCAAGCACTGGGGTGGGATGCTCTTACCTGTGCTTTTGACTGGTTCCATAGGCAGAGATCCAGCTACATCTCCCAATCGTACAATTGTCTTGTGGTGTTTGCTTCATGATGCTTTGAAAATCCACCTCCCTGCCTTTCAGACAGAGTAATTTTGTTGATTATTTTGTCGGATGAGTCTGGTGAGGGGATGAAAGGCAGAGAGCAATCAGTGGGCACAAGCAGAGCATGCTGCAGCACTTCACATGGTGAGCCAGGATGGATGAGATAAGAAAATGTACAGGACCTAAAATGAACCTTCTCTCTTCCCTGTGCTGAGGCCTTGATTGAACCCAGCACTCACATTTTTACTTGTTTGTTTGCTTTTTAACCCAGATTTACACTTGGTCTAGCCAGAGAATGAAGTGTCAAGCTGCAATAAGAGGGACTGTGTGCTCTCTGCTTGTAGACAAACTGAAACATCTCACACAGGTTTCTAGTGAGATTTTCATACTCTTTTTTGTTTTCCTTTTTTTTTTTTACCCTAACCTGAGAGGTCTTTGTGGTTGAAATACATATCTGAGCTTGATTTAAAAGAATATGCCATGTTCCAAGGCTAAGTTCTGATAAATGAAGTTCACGTTATGAAATACAGATTGCCCTGAAAGTCAGAAATTCTGTTATTTTGGATCAAAGATCAATAGACAAATCCGGAGTTATTTTTTTTTTATGTAAAAACATTTTTGTTCTGTTTGTATCTGTTTTATTTCAAGTGAGAAAGTATCAGTATCTCCTTTGTCCACACAGTGACAGAGAATTACAGGAAAAATTTCTTAAATATACTTTCTCAAAGGTGTTATATTATACTTTTTATTATATTAATATATTAATATATTATTAATTATTACTAATTTGTAATTAATATTATATTAATATATGTTTTGTTATATTTATATATATAGACATGATTTTGTTAGACATAATTAATAGTAGATTTTATGCTTCTTATTAACTGTACATTTGTTAATACAATTACTGTATTGAAACTAAACTGCTTCGAAGTTTTGTGTTCTCTGAGGAATTGCCCCACAAATACTGTTCTTTTTAGAACAGATGAGAAGGACATAAAAATAATAAAATATTGCAATTATTTTATTTTTAAATAGCTTCTAGCCTACTCATTCTAATGCTCATCCTTTTTCATACTCTGACTTCTGTTTTTATTTCATGTTTTATTGCCTCTTTACAGCTCTCCCTAAAAAAAAGAATGAGCAAACCACAGTGATTTACTTTAATCTCTGGCCTATTAAATCTTACACTTGAAGGTCAAATTTAAGCAGAGGCAAATCTATTCTCCTTTAATAAACATTAATTCTACAAATAAAATGTGATTGAAACTAAATTGTAACAGATTTTCATTTTAGAATTTCTTTCTTCTTCATTTGGTAAATATTGGTTGTAGAGAAGATAATGAGAATCTGAAGTTACTTGTTCCCCTGAGTACAGGCATCGTTTTCACATGGCTTTGTTAGAATGTTACAAGAAGATAACAGGTAAAAATAATAAAACTATGATCATATATCAAGAAAAAAAAAAAAGTCTGCAAAGAGTAACAGAATTTCTTAGCAAGATAGCATGAAAAGCAATCAGGTTTTTAGTTTACAGCACAAAGAGAAGAAACACATAGTTTGCTCTAATAAAATTTCAAAAGAAGTAAAAATACCAGATTTAATTTTTAGATCAAACTTTTATTCCTTTCTAGAAGACTTGAATGGAAATTTTGATTGGGTGTTAGTAGTCTGAATTACACGTTAAAACACACAACAGAAATGTATTTGATAGTTCTGATGAGAGAATTGTGAAAAAGATAGACATTAAAACAATAATGCTTTTTAGAACAACTTCCGTCTTACAGATAGGATACAGGAAGAAAGAGTGCAGGAAAGTCTGGAGGATTTGAAAAGCTTTGAAACGTTTCCAATATAATTAACTAGGAATACATTTTCAAGAAAGAAAAAGGAAACTGAAATTGTTGAAGCATCTGTAAGCTAAGCAGAAAAAATTTTTAGCCTAACACTTCATTTCTTCAAGCATGACAATTTGTATAGCCAATGTTGAGTATTAATGGAAAAAATGCTGAAAATAATTTTAAAGAAATTTAGGCATAACAACATTATAAGAATCTGTGATAAAATAAAAGAAGGAAGGGGTTTTGTTTTCCTATTAATCTTAATTTTTGCACTTTTAATTTTAACAACTCTTATTTTATGAATGATTTGCATGAAAAAATTCAAGTGTTATCCTGAAAATATTTCCCTCTTTGCTATCTGAAACAAACAAGCTAGAGAGCCAACAGGTGTTATAATGGGCAATCATGGGCACCTGCTTCCTAATTAGTTAAAATTTCTTCTCAGCTGCACCTGTGTGATGTGTTGTTACTTGCAGCATTTTGGTTTTGTACCTTCACTGACTTGAGCCATCTCTGTAGTAGAAAATTTGGCTCCAGTGCCGTAGTGTGGTGTCTTGAGGCAGAAAACTGGAAAATGTTGTTAAGAGAGGAAGGAAAGAGTCCTTCATAAATAGAGGTGAGTGAAATCTGTGGATTTGTCAGTCTGTAGCTGATGAGGAGGCTGAACCATGTGCTTAGTGATGGTCTGGAGAATGGAAAGAAGGTTGAATTTTCAGTGCTGGAGCAAAGGATGAGACTCTAGTTCTCTCTAATGTAGTTCCTGGGCTGATGTGCACTGGATGAGAGAAAGATACACTTAGGGAAGAGGGTAGGTGATTTCTGTGTCACCTTCCAAAGAAAAAGCCTGTTGCATTTGGCTTAACTATTTAGGCTGTAGATCCCCTCAGTATGGGATCCCCTTTGTGCCTTAAGACCTGAGGGAACAGGATTGGAAATATGTTTTTCTTTAGCGCTTAATGTTGGATTGTTGAGGTAAATACAGACTCAGCTTTGTATATCTATTATCTAAATGCTCGCTGCAATGCTCTAGTTTTGTGCAAAGCTCAAAGGTGGCCTGGTGTATGCAAAGGCAACTGAATTTATCTCTGATGTCAAAGTGAATTAGACAATGAAAAGCAATAATAAATTGAGGACTCTAGGCTTTGAAAAAAAAAAAAATTCTCAGAAATATGATCCAGAAACAAGATAGCTATCTTGTGGTAGAGAGAATGTTTGGTGAGAAGGAAGCAAAGTTTGCAATTGAGAAGCAAGGCTGTGTGGAGTATCCATGGTGGAGATATAGGAGAGTAGAGGAATAATTCAGGTGCTGCAGTTGTGTGTATGGGGGGAGCTATGCACACCGAGAACTTGTCTTTACCTGACATTTGTAGAGAAGATATTTAACTGTTTACTCACTCTGGAGGTGGAAATTCAGTGTCTTTAATGGCATATGCAAACTTATATATGTTGTTTCAATGTGGTGAGGTGTCAAAAAAGTTGCTTATATGCTCAGACTGCTCTAATTAAATTTGAATCTGTTTAAGAGAGATTTAAGTAGGGCAGAGCAAGCCTTCTGCAGCTATTTGAGACCTTATCTGGAAGTGTAGGAAGTGTATATCCTTTTTATATATATATAATATTGTAATTGCCAAGAAAAATATAGATTAAGTAAAAACATTGCTTCAGAAGTGTTTGAAATACCCATACGGTTGATAATGCCATGAAATGTATTACTCATAATTGATCTTTTGGGAAAAGACGCTACATAGTGGATTTGAAAAATTTCTTGTTACTATTCACATAAGGTAAAATTGTTCAAATGCTGTATGCAAAACAAGCAAGTTCTTAGAGATGTTGCACCTTGTCTAATGAAAAACTTCTTTTGCCAGAAGTACTTTAGATCAAAGGGCTGGAAAACATATGTTTTTCCTTATTCTCAACTTGAAAATGTTCAGCATTGGCTTTGAGGAGTTTAACAGATCTTTTGGCAGTGGATCTGAGATGGAGACCATCTGACTGAAACAAACAGTCACAGAATTCCTTATTTTGATCAATTATATATGAAAAAGTATTTGCTACTGGAAAAACAATGCTTTGTGAGGAACAAAGAGAAGGCTTATATCAGGTGGAATATAAAGAGAAATAAACTCTTACTTGTGATGACAGTGTTGGGGATGTTATTGTTATGTCATATGCTCTTTGTTCTGCATAGAGTTTTGTACCCCATAAAAAGGTCTAGCTGTAGGATCAGGGTGAATATAGCTGTTGGAAAATCTCGAGAGGTGTTGCGTATTCGTGACGAAATGTGGAAGAAACGTGCTGAAGTTTATATGACTTAACAGCTCAGGCTGCACTATTAATTCATTATAGCTTGTTTTTGATTTTAAGCAAGTTTAACTCTTCTTTTACGTGATAAAGGCTTAAAACATGATTGTTTTCCCCTTTAACTTGAAAATTATTTTAAGATTAGACCTGCCTCTTTCTTATTTGACATTCCAGACAGAGAGAAAATAATAGATGGCAAAACAAACATCCAGAAATGGGTTGCGTTCAACCTCAAATGGCATCAGATTCAGTACAGTTCATTTCCCAGTCATTTTAGTAATTTAACTGATTATATAATTTAGTAATATAAACTGATTATTTTTTTAGTCTTTAGTTATTGCTTTGCTGTAACTAATTACTAGAGTTTGGACCACCTTAGAAAAGCATTAAAACTGTGCTAAAACTAATAATCTTTCAGAGTAACGCATCGTATGCTGTCATTGAAGGATGCTGTGTTTCTGTAATCCTGTGCTCAGAATTACAACTCTTCTCTCATTCTCTTTCACAGTTAATGGTTCAGTTTGATCACTTTGTGTAACAAAATCTACAAATTATCAGTGAGGGGAAATATTGCTTATTATCTCAAGTCAGTTTTGGAGCTACATAGTGCCCTAAGGAAAAATCAGACAGTAATACTACTACATAATGCTTAGAAAGATTACAGATGTTAGGTCAGAAGTTGGAAGGTCGCAAACTAACTTGTAGACTCGTATATAAAAGTGGTGCTCCATGTAGGCGGGGAGGAGCAATGGTGTGCATCCTTCTGGTCTCCCCTGGCTCAGCTGGTATCAGCTGTGCCTTGTTTCTGAATAAACCCACTTAATCTTCTTGGATATCCACAGAGGGCAAAAAATTAATCTTGCTTTTTAGATCTGACTTTTTTTTTTTTTTTGGTCAAATACACATATATCCATCAGTCATTAAAAATTAATGCCTACAGAAGCAATATTGTGCATTATATTTTATGAATTTGGAAGTGACTGAAAGAATAGTTGGAAGAAGTATTTAAGTATTTGTTTTTAAATATTACCTCACTTCCAAGCTTTGACAATATATTCTGTATAAAAATTAACCTCTCTGTATACTTTCACAATGCTTGTCTGAGTTTGCTCATACTTTGGCTCCCAAAGCATTGTATATTTTCAGACTTCCTTGATTATAGGTGTGTTTTAATCATTTATAATCAAAACTTAATGAAACTTTGTACTTCCTCCAAGCAGTCGTGGTTAAAGGTGGGAGAGATTTTATATGCAAATGTCTTTTGGATAAATCTGTTGCAAACTTCGGTTAGATAGAGGAGTCTATAGTACCTTTGTAATTGCATTTATTTTTGTCCTATGACTTTTGTTCCATACATTTATCACTTCCAAGTGCAAAGCCTGATGGAAGAACTGACTTGTTTTCTGACTCTATCTTTTCCCAGAGTTAAAAGTTTGTATAGCTCTGGAGAAAATAAGTACCTAATTGTCTGCTATTGAAAGTCTTACTGTATTTTAAACTAGACTTCATAGCTGAAAGTTACTTACTCTCAGCGTGCCCTCAGAATGTATTCTATTATTATGGACAAGTACATGTGAAGTTACAGGAATGAGTTTGGTTTGTTTTTTTTTCCTCAGTTGAGTTTAAGTTGAAGTCTGCTTTGCCAGTGAAATTGAAAAGAAGAGAATAGCAACCTGGTGAAGAGCAGCACAATAAAGAATAAATAAAAATGGTTGTAGTTCACTGATTTTCATTTTGAAAGAGCAAGGATGTAATATATATTGGCAAGTACAGTACAAATACAATTTCCCTCCATACAGTATATAGAGATTCCCACACGGGACCAAGAGAATCCAGACTTTTTCTGTTACTACCTAGGAATGAAATTTCTTTAATGCAGAGTACAGTATAGGCTTTATTATTCTACTTTTATTTTCAAAACCTACATTTTTCTGTATGAAGCAGACTTAAGGGTGTTTTTTTTAATTCTTCTAATTTCCTTGCACCTTTTACTACTGCAGTTTTAACCTTAAGAACATCAATCAGCATCAAGAAAAGGTGTATAGGACTCTTGTTTAGTTTCAAGGCTGATAGACAGTACTTACAAGAATGAGTATCAAGAATATCTACTCTTCAGAACCTGCAGCACTCATTGTTAGGAGTTTTTGTTTGTTTGTTCTTTGTCTCCCCCACCTTGGCTTTATGTGCTTTCCTTATGTTAGATTAACCTAATAGCTTGTGCTGGTATGAGTGCATTTTCAGTACCTTAGATCTCCCTTATTAAGAGGTAGGCCACTTAATTCTTATACTGCCTTTGACATGAAACCGAGTAATTGTTCTTTTTACAAGATTTCAAACACTTGAATACAGTTCCCACTTAACCTTCCCCCTTTTGTTCTCACAAATTGGGGTTCCTAAGCTTATTAGTTTTCTAAGCTGTAGTGCACCTTAAATGTTTATTTCCTTTTTTTTTCTTCTTGGATGTGTGATCTGCTTTTGCATGACTTGTTGATGCAATTCTACATTCAAAGTGCTAAGTATATCACTGTCTTATAAAAGATCTTCAGGGCAAACACTAACAACTGGAAAGTAACAAATTTTATGAACATCTTTTTTGTAAAATAAGGCCATGTTAAACATTTTATTGCATATGTTTATACACATAAAACAGGTTAGAAAACTAATATTTAACATCAGATTGTCAAAACTGAAATCATCTGAGAAAAATTCATCACCAATAGTAACAATCTGTCCACAAAGTTAATGAGGTAATAGTTAACTTTTATTTTCATTTATTTTAATAGACATCTCTCATAAGTATTTGAAAACAATTTAAGTAAGAATTTTAGATTTTTTTTTTGCATGTAAGGTAATTTATATCATATGAGACTCCATTGCCTATGCATGTTATCTAATGCCTGCGTTATCTAAAATGCATAGAGTGAATATCTGACTATCAGAATAAATGCAAAACTTAAGTTTCATAATTTTTTTCTGTCACATGAATAGTTAGGGACAGACTGCTTTGGATGGGGGTCATCTGTCTGCCTCTGATCCTGGCTCTGTAATCCCATCACTCGTTCTGTGATAGTTCTATTCCTCATCTGACAATATGCTCAACCAATTCTGCTCAGTAACTTACAGAAATCCACCTCAGTGTAGAAAGCAATTTTTTTTTTACCCTTTGTGTTGTTAGTTATATAAGTTTACCATGCAATCAGGCAAGTACCAGAGCTAATAACAGGGAGCAGGCTGTGTCACAAGGTGAGAAGAGGAGGAGGAATGGAATTTTTTTTTTTTTGAAGCACTGAACCACTTAATCAGCTCTTTTGCAATGTGGACACTCTGATTAGTGTCTTGAATTTAGATATCAGATTTGTCAACTACACTAAGCAGGTTTAATACTATTCTATTGATCACTAGCATATTTTCATTCAGTCTTATTTTTGGTGTGGCATCTCTTCCTGAGTACAGGGAGAGAGAGTATTGTGTCTTCAAAATCGCTTAACCTTTAAAAAACTTTTTCAAAAGATAGTTCCAAGGGAGGAGATGAGATTAGAAAGGAAAACAAAAGTGGGAGCTGGCTGTCTTCTCACTGTCCTGTTCCATAAAGAATTTGGAGTTGATAAAGAGCATCGTCAGTATGCAAATTTGGTGGGAACATAAAATTAAGAAGCGCAGGGAAGCAGTAAAATCAAAAAGGGTATATGGAGATTACAGATATGGCCTAACGGCTAGCATTATCTGTCTCTTTCCAGAAGCAGATGCTAGTTTTCTCAAGTAACATATACATCTTTTCTGCTTCTTCAAATTTTTGAGCTAATCAATACTACCAAGATAACAGATAAAGCCACGTATTATAGGGATTTCAAAATAAATGTTTGCTTTTTCTTCTTCTTTATTTAAGTGTAGTAGTAGTAATATCATTGTTGATTACTATTAAACGATACATAATGGGCTGTTATAAAAGCGCTCACATTACAAAGTTCCCATATACTGTAAAATGAGATTTCACTTCAGCAGATCTAGTGCAGGTAATAAATTTGTAGGGAGAAAGAAAACTGCAAAGAGAATAACTTCTAGCAAATAAACCTTAGAAAAATATAAGCTTTCTCAGTTGCCTGTCAGCAGTTCACAGGCTTCAGCACTTGTCATGCATACTGAAAATGAGTGCTTCATTTCAAAAGTGTGTGGAAATATTTTAAATTAAAGTTTGAGAGATTTTGTCAAAGTTCCACATGAAACTTCTTGGCACTGTAGTTTTCCATGTTTTGTCACTTTTTCGTTTTAAAAAAAAAACAAAACAATTAACAACACAAAATTCTATTTGTTGCTGCTGAATCTTCAATTCTCAACCCAAAGTATTTTCCAGCAGGAAAGGTGCCTATCTGCATCTTATCTGTAAGCAGCAATTAGACTATGAACTTGCTAAAAGATACTTGTTTGCATAAAGCCTTCCCTCCCTATCTGCCAGGATTTAGGTCCTCTACTAGAAACAGTTCTTGTCTCTGGTAACTATTGTGATCACTATAATGAAATGTAAAATTCATGCATATATTATTCCTTAAATGGATCTATGTGCAACCTGTTACCAATATTGGAGTCTAAGCTTGCTTGCTATGGGCTTATAAACTGCCAAGACTATTACTTGAAAGTTCTGATCAAAGTCTTTATTCTGACAGTTATTTTTAATGAGCACAGGAGATTTTAAGGAAAAGTTAACTGTCTTTTGAGTCTCCAGGTGCTCTTCTTAGCTTATAAATTTTCTAGATCAGAATGAAATAATCTATTTCATGTTCTGAGAAAATGTCTAGAATTCTTCTTTGTGTTGTCTTAAAAAAACATAGGCATTGCAGATAGTGCAAATGTGCAGTAGCTAAAACAGCTGTTTATAATGCAGCTTTTCTTGAGAAACGAAATTCTGAAAAAAATATTTTCTGTGTATTTCCTATTTGCTGGATATTCTAATTTCTGCTTTGAAAGTGTTCTACAGAGCTGCCCTTTAGGAAGGCTCATCTTTTGTATCATAACTGTATAATATTTGGATAGCAAGTCTGTTGTGACATCTGCTGTTATTCTCCTTTTGTAATCCTTTCACTGTTTCCTTCTGTTTTCTACAAGGCTTTTTATCTGCATACGGTTCTCACCATTACTGAGTTCTACGGGGTTATGCCTAGAAAAGTTAGAGGTAGATGACGCTGACCTCCGTAGCTCTGCTGCCTGAAGTCTTTACTGTGGACATATATATAGCATAACATACATTATAAATCATATTTTTGCATTGTTTCTCTTGGGCGATGATATGTGGCTGGACTTGTTTGCTCTGGCAGAATGGAAGCCTTGCAGGTGCCTGCCTGCAGCTCAGTTAGGTGTGTGAGCATAACTTCTTGGTAGATCGCAACTAAAATCTAAATTGTAAGCTCTTTGGACCAGAAATCATGCCTACCTCCTTCCTTCCCCCTTGTGTAAACAGATAACTTTTTTTTCCCCTTCAGTAGTCCATGCAGACTGCAAATTTATCTATCGCTGCTGCTAATGTTACAGAGACCAAGGGATCCTTACTGCAAAAGCTGAGAAGGAAACGGCATCTTTTAATACACTCTTTTTTTCCAAAATACTACTTCTATGAATGATGGATGGGAGAAGGCATAATTCTTATGAAAATGGGATCCTTACCCAGAGTAACACATTTAATGTTGCCACAGAATTAAATTTAGATGATGTCCTGTGGCTACATGCTTTTTCTATCAGTATGAAAGTGAGGCAGGCTTTCAGGAAGCTAGTGAGAAGAAAGAAGTAGTGCTGCTACCTGGTTAACCTTGAGGTTATTCAGAACTCCTGTAACTCATACATGTGTCAGGGTGGGACTTCATCAAGGCACTGTGTGGTTCATTTAGTATTTTCTTAGGGGTAGAGCATCTCCCCTCTTACAGCAAACTGAAAATGCAGCCCTGTAATTTTTGTTGCACCTTGGATACCTCTCTGAAACTTCATTGGCAGACATCTGAAAGTCATTAATTGTCACGAAGGTTAAGGGAGGATTATTGGATTTGAATATATAGAACTGCAAGAGTAGTTCTTGTGCTGCCCCAGGCAAGATTCTTGTACACTATAACAAAAAAAATATGTACAAGGGGAAGCCGGAAGAGAATGATCACTGCTGAGCAGAAATTCAAGGAGGAGGTGCTGAAGTACTGAGCTGAAATAGTAATGTTGGTGCTTTAAGGCCTGCTAAATTGATTTCACTGTCCTGGGAAAAATCTTTTGAATAACGAAACTAGAAAGGGTATATTGCCCCCTGGGTCAGGGCAGTCCCAAGCACAAATACAGGTTGGGTGGAGAAAGGCTTGAGAGCAGCCCTGAGAAGAAAGATTTGGGGATGTTGGTTGATGAAAGGTTCAACGTGAGCCGGCAATGTGCGCTTGCAGCCCAGAAGGCCAACTGTATCCTGGGTTGCATCATGAGAAGCGTGACCAGCAGGTTGAGGGATGTGATTCTGCCTCTCTACTCTGCTCTTGGAGACCTCACCTGGAGTACTGCATCTAGTTCTGGAGGGCCACAAAGATGATCAGAGGGCTGGAGCACCTCCCCCACGAGGACAGGCTGTGAGAGCTGGGACTGTTCAGCCTGGAGAAGACTCTGGGTGAGATGTTATAGCAGCCTTCTAGTACCTGAAGGGGGCCTACAGGAAAACTGGGGAGGGACTTTTTAGAAGGGCATGTAGCAACAGAATGAGAGGAAGTGGCTTTAAACTGGAAGAGGGTAGATTTAGATTAGATATTAGGAAGAAGTTCTTTACTGTGAGAGTGGTGGGATACTGGAATAGGTTGCCCAGAGAGGTTGTTGATGCGTTCACTTTGCAGGCGTTTAAGGCCAGGCTGGATGGAGCTTTTCTCATAGAATCATAGAATAGCCTGGGTTGAAAAGGACCTCAAAGATCATCTAGTTTCAATCCCCCTGCCATGGGGAGGGTCGCCAACCACTAGGCTGTCCAGAGCCACATCCAGCCTTGCCTTGAATGCCTCCAGGGATGGGGCATCCACAACCTCTCTGGGCAACCTGTATCAGTGCGTCACCACCCTCTGGGTGAAAAACTTCCTCCTAATATCAAACACAAATCTCCCCTGTCTTAGTTTAAACCCATTCTCCCTTGTTCCATCACTATCAACCTGTGTAAACACTGATAGTTTCTTTTCATTTTGAAAAGAAATGTCATACTTCATAAATCCAAATAATGTTTGTATCCATCTCCTATTTGTAAGATTCCTTTCACACTAATATTTCAAGACCGTTAGTTTATCATCATCTTGGCCACCCATAGATAAAGCTATGCCTGCAATCTGTGGGTGATACCTGATTAGAGTGTGGAAGGGAGCCCAACTTCTCTGGTGTAGGTCTCATTATTTGAGTCTCCTGCTGTTCCCTGCTCACCTGACTCCTTTCATTCAGCTGTGCTCTCACTATGCCATTTCCCCAGACCACAAAACGTTGTCCATTTCCTAGTCACGCTCATACATACATATCACCCCCCATCCTTCTTCCATCTTCCATCTTTCCAGCTCCTCATCCTCTCTCCTCTGTCTCTTCCCTTCTTCTGTATTTCTGATAACACCACACAGTGCAGCTTCTCCTTCCCTTTACTCACCCCAAAATAAAGAAAGGCAATCTTAAACCATAAGGCGAGGAACTGAGAGACGCTGGTCTATCTTGGGAAAAAAACTGAAATGTAACTGTGAGTTGTAAGGGACCAGTAGGATGTGACATGAGTTGTAGCTATAAAACCATAGAAAATTAATTTCAAAGAAACCTTGGTTTGGGGAGAACGAAGCTCCATGCCCGCATACTGGTTATTTACTGCTAAATTACTATCGCTGCAGTAGATATCTTTTTGTAATATTGGTGTTGTATTATATAGAAAATAAAGAGAAGAAATGAAGTCCACTATGTCCAGATGAAATGAAAAGAAACTTAAGCTATTATGAGTAAAAAAATAAAGTATCCAGGACTCACAGATACCTAATAGTCTCAGGGGGCTGTGAGTCTGATGGAGATATGTGGGATGGGCTCTCCTATATGACAATCCAGATGTGATTCTTGGCCTCTCTTCCAGCCTGTCTCTGTTCTCCTCCAGGAACTCTCCATGTCTCAGCCATATCTCTGCAACAAGAATTTCCACTCATGTCCCAGTCACGATTAGCACAGTGCTTGCAGTGTGCCATACTCACAGTGTGGCCACACTTAAACACCTGGAGTGGGTGCCACCAGCCCCTGGAGAGGGAAGAGACAGGGAGGCTCTGGCCTTACTCTGGCAATGTTTCTGAGCGATGCCTCATGGCCAGTGTGAATGTGGTCTAACAGCACTTTATGCCTATTTCATAGAAGCATAGAATATCCTGTGTTGGAAGGGACTCATAAGGATCATCAAGTCTGACTCCTACTTACTACGAGCTAAAGGAGGTGGGCAAGTAAAAGGCAAGTAAGAAACTTCATCCTCTTTTGTTTGTTTGTTTGTTTTTCTAAAGGTCACCAGTAATTCTGCTTTTACAGCCTTGACCATCCAGCATAACAAACAAAAGCACTGCAATTCTGGATATTTGGCATAGCCTCAGTGTTTACGCGCAAAGATGGAACCAACAGTTTCCTGTGATGCATCAGCTTCAAGTCTGGGCTGGTGCATGGCTCTGTTCAAGCCATCCCACACTTCCGTCCCAAGATCTGGTAGAGCAGCCTGTGACTACCAAAATGCAGCTGTGTCTAAACAGCAGGCTCTCATTCCCTTCTGTGTGAAGTGGAGCAAGGAAGCTGATCACGGCTGATTCCCAGTCAGAGACTCCCTCATGTGCAAATGCTGTCAGAGAGCAGAAAGGATCTAGATCCCCACAAACAAATCTTCAAGCACCTGCTTTAACATCAATGATACTGAAGTGGGTTGTAATAATGAGACTAATGTCAGAATGAAAGACAACTAGAAAAGATCAGGCATATAACTCATCAGACAAACAATTTTCATAGAATCATTCAGATTGGAAAAGACCACTAAGACCATCTAGTCCAACCACCAACCCATCCCCACCATGCCCACTAACCATGTCTCTCAGTGCAACATACACCCATTTCCTGAACACCTCCAGGGACGGTGACCCCACCACCTCCCTGGGCAGCCTGTGCCACTGCCTCACTGCTCTGAATGAGAAGTTTTCTTAATATCCAACCTGAACCTCCATTGGCACACCTAGAGGCCATTCCCTCTTGTCCTAAAACTGTTGTAAACTACTTTTTTAAACTAATTGTGTGAACTAATGCTGTATTGTTTGAATGTGTACCTTTTTGATGACAGAGACTTTGACTCTTACCTTCCTGCTCAGGCATAAGATTTAAAAGAAAATTCAACTTCACCTTTGACATTTCTTCACCTCAAATGCTTTGTCTTGTTAAAAATGGCTATCATCAGTGAAATCGAACAAATGGCATTTAAGGATAAAAGATGGAAAGATGATCCAAACCTACTCAACGGTCCTTAATCCCCTATCAGTTCCCTTTCACCACCTGTATGATTCAGGCGTTATGAGTTTGTCCTACAGTCCCCAGTAGTCCAACAGGAGAACAAAGGTAAATGCATTCTCCTGAACACGTCACTCACAGACCACATAAGCAAGTTCATAAGTGCGTTATTAGAAAGGCAATATTCATGTTTTTAACAGAAAATAATTGAAACGGTCCAATAGCAGCAAATATGGCAATGTAAATCCCTTGCGTCTCTCAATCAATCTTTCACAACAAACAGACAGAAAGGGAGAGAAAGGAAAAGAGGCAGCAGCATGTGATTACCAGAGCAATAGCAGCAAAACAATATGCTGCAGAAAGAACATAGCTCTCTGCACAGAAATCAATTTCTCCCATGGGATGGGGTCGATAGTTGTCTGACAGGACAGTATACAGGCAATTTAATAGCATTTTATCTAAATGAATCTATTCCTCCACCCCACTGGCCTCGCAGTGCATGAGAATAGTCGACACCTCGCTCGACGGGGAGACCAGACATATAGTACACAGCATGGAGCGTGAGTATACTTCACGATGATTCAAGATCTTAGCTGCGTACTAGCCTAACACTGCCATTCTGTGCTCAATAGCTTTGGCTGGTGGTACAACCCAGCCATCAAAGAGATCCCCTGACATTGTAAGGACCATCTCTGTCCAATGTGATACCCTTGCGTGGAACTTGTGGTCTTGACCTACAAACCTGAGTTAGAGTTCAAGATCTGGGGAAGCATGAAAACAAAGTATAATGTGAAATGCAGCGAGCCCAGACTCGAGGTAACCCTCTACTCAACCAGGTCGCTGCATCTTAATGCTTGTCCTAG
Organism: Aquila spilogaster; assembly: GCA_024606505.1. Taxonomy (NCBI): domain Eukaryota; kingdom Metazoa; phylum Chordata; class Aves; order Accipitriformes; family Accipitridae; genus Aquila; species Aquila spilogaster. Next base: position 24,554,680 of record JANHGO010000001.1, on the reverse strand, counting down.
CAGCGCTCGGCCATCGTCCAAGCTTTTCCGCCTGCCAAGAATGATGAAGCCTTGCAGTGGATAGATCACGATACGCTGTAGCTGCATCGACATCGTAGAAGAGGTAAGCCTTGGAATTTTACAGCCACAGAAAGCTGACAAGAGACCAAAGCATAGCCAGATTCGGACTCGTGTGGATAGTTCTTCATCCGAACCCTGTAGCCATTGAGGAGTATTACCCTCATTCGCCCATTCTAGCGGCAGTGAAAACGCAGTGAAGCAATCGCCATCATAATAATCCTCGTGATCTCAAAGAAATGAGACATGAAGATTCACGCGTTCCCAACTTCTGGCTCAGCAGACTTCACAAGAGCTGCAGAAAATCCCACAGAACAGGGATATCACTAGGATGTAACGTCAGCATAGATCAGGTGATATGAGAACGATGAATGAGGACAGTTCTATCAGCATTATACGCGTCGTATC
>JANHGO010000001.1:24531043-24554115 GCA_024606505.1 Aquila spilogaster | reverse complement strand
GCCCAGCCAGCAAGAAGGCTGGAGGGGCACAAGAAGTTGGGAGGGGACACAGCCAGGGCAGCTGACCCAAAGTGGCCGAAAGAATATTCCATACCATGTGACATCATGTCCAGTATATAAACTGGGGGGAGTTGGCCTGGGGGGATCGCTGTTCGGGAGCTAACTGGGCATCGGTCAGTGAGTGGTGCGCAATTGCATTGTGCATCACTTGTATACTACAATCCTTTTATTATTATTGTCATTTTATTATTGTTACTATTATCATTATTAGTTTCTTCCTTTTCTGTTCTATTAAACTGTTCTTATCTCAACCCACGAGTTTTACCTTTTTCCTTCCGATTCTCTCTCTCATCCCACTGGGTGGGGGGGGAGTGAGTGAGCAGCTGCATGGTGCTTAGTTGGTGGCTGGGGTTAAACCGTGACAAACTAGAATATATGTTCCAACAGAGTAAAAACCTTGTGAAACATATGAATATAGGTGTATGTAGGAGCAACATCCCCTTGGCACCAAGTATTCTGCCATTCAGATCCACCCATACTGCACCAGGCCGAGGCCGCTCTGGGTAAGGGAGTTCAGGCTGCTTCATGCTTACAAATGTCAAAGCTTGCGTGGCAGCTAGCTTACACCGCATCACTTCTGTGTTACTGCCTGAATACTGGTGTGCCAGAAACTCTGAGGTCCAAACCAGAAATGCTATTTGAATTTAGGTTGCACCAGGTTTGGGCAGTACTGGAGAGCAAGCATTACAAATTTCTCGTATTCTGAATCCAATGTGAATTGCACTAGCTCTCCCCTTTTTTGAGTGTTAACCTAACTTGTATTTAGTTCCCTTTGCTTCGGTGTTTCTATTGCAAACTAGGAGCAGTTGTGTCACAGAGATTTTATGAAAGTAAATTCGGTCATGTTTATGAAACATTTAGGCCCTATCATGATGAGCTCTGTAAAAAAGCTGATGAGGAAAATATTACTCTCTTCCTTCAGAGCAGGTCTTGAATAGTGTGCAACAAATTAGTTGTGAGACCACAGAGTGGATAAACAGGAGGAAAGAAAATATTAAATAGCTCTTCGTTAAATGAGTACCATCCTTTCTGTAAATATAGTGAAAAAAGGTCTTGAAGGAAAATAATGAAATCATGTAATTAAAGATCATATCAGTGTTCATATGCCCAAAGCACCTGGCTTAGAGTTCTATGGGAAATTTAGTTCTGGCGTTTCATCACATGAATGCATGATACTGTAACCTGAGTAATATTCTTTTAACAAATTGCTTTACTGGAATGAACTCAAATTAGGAATGGAACAGGTTTAATTTTGATTAAATTATAATTCTCACCCTTTAATTATTTAATTTGATTTAATTATTTGGAGGATTATTTAAAAAATTACAAGAACCACTTCATGTATCAGTTGTTAATTGATCTTATCATTTTATTAAATTAAAGTTATAACTAACTGTCATTTCCATAATTATTGTCACAGCAGTATTTGTATTGAACCAATATTAGATTCTTACTTTGCTAGGTATAATACACTGATAGAATGAGATACAGTCCCGAGTGGGGAGAGATTACTGCCTTTACAAGTAGCAAGGGCAAACTGTAGAAAAGGAGACATTTAAAATGGAGGCTAAATGAAAATATGGGGTGTGTGCAAATGTCACATTGATTCTGACTATGGATTTCCTTTTATTTAAGTAATTGTATTTCTAGGTGGAGTTTTGTGCAGAAAGACAGCTATATAGAATGTAAAGAAGAAAAAAACCTGAACAAGTATGTGAAAAATAAATGTTGTATAAGGGGAGAAGAGTATGGTGGGCCACCAGACAGAGAATGAATGAAGGAATGGGAGCAGATAGCCCTAAACACAAAGAGAATTAATTTAACAGGGAAGAGGTTATTCTTCAGCCTCTTTTGTAAACTTAACTTTCTGTATGGTTTCAGCATTACTTTCTTGATCCTTCAAGCTTTGATTAACATTTGATTTCAAATTCATTAATACAGAGTGTAAAAATAAATTTCACTTAGAAGGAAAGATTAAATTAAAATCTCCATGTTTGCTACAGTCAGCCATTAGTGCCAGATTCTGCATGTAAATGTTTTTATGCATACACCCAGTGTGATATAAATAACAATAGAAATGAAGGGAGGATCAAACATGAAAGCACACATTTTCACCTTATTTCTCAATTATCTTGTTTCTCAGGCATTGTTTAAACAAATAGGGCTTTTGCCTGTTTCATTTTGGTTTCTGCTTTGCCAGGATGTCCGAGCACCAGGGTTGACTGCTCCTACCTCTGCCTTGGACCGGTTCCATACACAGACCTTGCTACCCTGTACGTTCCCCACCTGATAACTGTCTTGTGGAGACCTCACCAGTGTCTTCTTCAAGCCGCTTTGAACCCCCCCCCACCTTTCAGATGGAGCAATTTTGTTGATTATTTTTGTTGATTATTATTTTGACCAAATGAGGAGGTGTTAGGCAGGGAGAAATCAGTGGGCATCAACAGAGATTACTTCAGCACTTTATGCGGTGCGTTACTCAGTATGGATGAAATACTAGATGGTATAGGACTAAAATGAACCTTCTCCACAGCCAGTGTCAAGGCCCTGACTGCCACGGACACCCCCATCTTTTACTTGTTTGTTTGCTTTTTCACCCAGTTGGACACTTTTGAGGTTTAGCCAGAAATAGAAATGTCAGCCTACAATAAGAAGGTGTGTGCTTTGTCTCTGCTTGCAGATACTCTGAAGCAATTGAAACATCTCGCAGACTTCTCTACTCTACTCGTAACTCTTTTTTTCCCTGACCTGAGAGGTCCTTGTGGTCTGAAGACATATTTGAGCTTGGTTTAAAAAAATATGTGATGTCCAAATCTAGGTTCTGATAAATGAAGTCTATGAAGACTGCCCTGAAAGTCAGAAATTCTGTTATTTTGGGTCAAGGATCAATATGCCATTTTGTAGTTGGATTTTTTTTGAAAGACATTCTTGGTTGGTTTGTCTCTGTTTTATTTAAAGTGATATTAACATCAGTATCTTCACTGTCCGTGCAGGGACAGTGCATTACAAACGGAGTTTCTCTAATATTAATTAACATCTTTTTCAAAGGCATTAATAGAAAGAGAACTGAGAATAACCACGATAATATTATGTATCTACTTGCTGAAACAAGTTGCTTATTATAATTCATATCTATATTACCTTTTCCTGTACGCAATTATGTTAGCTAAAATTAATGGTGGATTATATGTTTGTTATTAATTATATATTTGTTAATAAATATAGCTATAATATTGTAAGTAAACTGTTTGGAACTTTCGTACTCTCCATGGGATTGCCCACAAATAAATACTGTTCTTTGTAGATTACCTTTTGCATATATCTGATGAGCAATATATAAAAGAATACTATAAGTATTTTCCTTTTGAATAGCTTATAACTTACTCTTTCTAAGGCTCATACTTTTTCTTAATCTGCCTTCACAAGCTAACTGTGACTTCTGTTTTTATTTCATGTTTTAGTTCCTCCTTGCAGCTCTTCATAACGCAAAAGAATGAGCAAACCACCCTGATTTACTTTAATCTTTAGCCTATTAAATCTTGCACTTGAAGGTCAAATTTAAGCAGAGGCAAATCTATGCTTATTTAATAAACTTTAATTCTACAAATAAAATGTGATTGAAACTAAATTGTAGTAGGATTTCATTTTAGAATTTCTTTCTTCTTCATCTGGTAAATATTGGATGAAGGGAGAATAATGAGAATCTGAAGTTACTTCTTCCCCAGAGTACAGGCATCATTTTCATATGGTTTTGTTAGAATGTTACAAAAAGATACCTGGTAAAAATAGTAAAACTATGAGCTCATAGCAGGAAAATAAAAAGTCAGTGAAGGGTAACAGAAATTATTAGCAATATGGGGAAGCTTTCAGTGTCAAGCAAGATGAGAAGAAACCTATTGGTTGCTCTAACTAAATTTCAAAAAGGGAAACATTGCCAGATTTAACTTTTTAAATCAAGATTTTATTCCTTTCTAGAAAAACTGAATGGGAATTTAAAGTTTAATAAAAAAGAATCGGATGCGATTAGGTGGCCTGTATTATGTGTTAAAACAAACCACAGAATAAGTGATCTTTTTGATTATAAAACTGTGAAAAAAACCCTTAAAACAATAATGCTTCTTAAAGCAATTTCTATCTTAAAGATAGGATATGGGAAGAAAGAATACAGAAAAGTTCAGAGAAGTCTTTGAAAAGCTTTTAAACATTTCTAGTATAAGTATCTAGGAATATGTTTTCCAAGAGGGAGTAAGCCAAAATTAAGTTTGCTAAACTTTACCACATATAAGTTAAGAAAAAAACATTCTTGGCCCAACTATTTATTTCTTAAAGTCAGAGACATCAGTGGGAATCCATTAGGCCAATGTTGAATATTTCTGGGAAAAAAATGCTGAAAGCAATTTTAAAGAAATTTAAGAATAACAATGTTACAAGAAACTTCCACACAATGAAAGAAAGAAAAGATTTTTTTCCCTCTATTACTCTTACAATCTAATGACTCTTATTTTATGGGTGATAATTTACAGGAAAAAATGCAAGTGTTGCTCTGAAAAAATATTTTCCTTTGTGCTATACAAAGCAGACAGCGTGGAGAGCCAACAGGTGTATTAGTGGACAGATCAGGGGCACCTGCTTCCTAATTAATTAAGGCTTCTTCTGAGCTGCACCTGACCTGCAGGTTGTAGCTTGCAGGGTTTTGGTTTAGTGTCTTCAGTGACCCTGGCCCTTTCTGCAGGGGAAAGGTTGGCTTCAGCGAGGCAGAATGGTATCCAGAAGCAGAAAATTTGTTCAAACAAGAAAGGAAAGAGTCTTTCAGTATCAGAGGTGAGTGAAACTGCTGGATTTTTCAGGCTGTAGCTGATGAGGTGGCTGGACCTGAGGCTGGCTGAGTGGCATGGGTAGCAGTCAGTTATCTGGAAAATGGGTGAAATAGGCCTGAATTTTCACTAACAGAGGAAAAGATGAGACTGTACGTCTCTCAAATCTAGTTGCTTAGCTAATATGTATTACATGAGACTGGGAGGGACTAAATCTCCTGTGGGAAAGAAAAGAAGTAATCTCTGTGTTACCTTCTAAAAGAGAAGTTTACCTGTATGTGGTTCAGCTGTTGAGACTGCAGCCATCAGTATGGGATTCCTCTAGGGCCTTGAGCCCTGAGGAAAGGCAGGATTGGAAGTATTTTTCCCTTCAGTGCTTGATGTTGGACCGTTCAGGTAACCCTGGCTCAGCTTAGTGGACCTATCTAAATGTTCAGTGATTCTCTGTGAGGTGTCTTGGTGGATGCAAAGGCAACTGAATTTCCCTTAGAAAGGTTTAAAAAACTTCCCCTGGTCTCAAAGTGCAGCAGATGCTGAATACAAGAGAAACATGGGATTTGGGACTCGGGCTTTAAAAGAAATAGTCTCAGAAGCTTAATCTGGGGAAATAAATTGGGTTATTGTGGCAGAGAAACTGTTTGGTGAAAAGGAAGCAAAGCTAGCGATTAAGAAACAAGGCTGTATAGTGTATTGATGATGGAGCTGTGGGAGGGAGAAGGAATAATTTACAGTGCTGCAGCTGTGTATGTGTGAACTAGAAATACTTCAGGAATTTGTGTCTTTACCTGACTTTTGCACGAAAGTTGTCCTACTATTTACTAGTTCTGAGGGTGAAAACGCTAGTCTTCCTAATGGTATACGCGAACTTAAATGTGCTGCTTCAATGTGTTAAAGTGTCAGAAAATTTGTTTACATGCTCAGGCTGCTATAATTAAATTTAAATCTGCTTAAAAAAGATTTAATTAGAGTAGAGCAAGCCTTTTGCAGACATTTTAATATCTGTTTAAATTGGCTATATTGCTTTGGTTAGTACATAAGTTTATACTTAAGCTATAAACAGATTATGGTTTTTTAAGTTGTCATTTTCAGCCGAGATGTTATCTGGCAGTGTGTATCCTCTCATTATATTGTAATTGCCAAGTAAAAAGTAGATTAAGTAAAGATGTTGTTTCAGAAGCGTTTTAAATACATCTAATGGTATTATCAGTTCCATAAGTACTATATGTGACTGGTCAGCTGGGAGAAGTCATTATACACTGGATTTTAAGAATTTCTCATGTGCTGGCATTGACATAATTTATGTTAAAACTGTTTCAATCATGGATACAAAGCTGGATTTACACAATGAACAAGTTCTTAGAGATCTTATACCTTCTGTCAAATGAAGAGTTAAAACTTGTTTTGCTAGAAGAGTTATCAGATCAAAGGGCTAAAAGAAAGTATATGTTTTTTTTCTGTTCTTGTGAAGAAGATGTGCAAGGTTGACTATCAAGAGTGTACCAAAAAGTTGGCAGTGGTTCTGAGATAGACACCATCTGACAGAGAGAAGTAGCTTCAGAATTCCTAATTTTGGCTGTTTAATTATATATGGAAAAGTTTTTGCTAACGAAGAAGTATGGATTGTGAGGAACAAAGAAAAGACTTCTAGCTCAGATTTTAAAAAAAGAGACTATTTGCAGTGAGAATGTCAGGGACGGTGCTCACACATCACATGCTATGCTATTTATTGCATGTGGAGTTTTAGAATCCCATAAAAAGGTCTTGCCTAGTGGCAAAGTGCATCTAGCTCTCTGAAAACCTGCAGAGATGTGGCACATTCATAGCAAAAAGAAAGAAGAATGATAGTGTGTTATGGAATATGCTAAATCATATAGGATTTGACAACTCAGGCTGGGATGTTAATTTGTACTAGTTCATTGTCTATTTTGAGCAAGTTTCACTCTTCTTTCATGTAATAAAAATCCCCTAATAGAGAAGTAAACATTGTGCAACATCACAACTTAATGTTAGTTTTGGAGCTACATAGTGCCCTTAGGAAAAATCAGATAGCAGTCCTGCTACCTAAGGCTTAGAAAAAGACAGATGTTATGTCAGAAGTTGGAAGGGCACATACCCACTGGTAGACTCTTATATGAGGGCAATGGTGCACTTGCTTCTGGGCTCCCTGTCTTCCCCTGGTTCAGCTGGAATCAGAGCTACAGCTGTGCCTTTCTTCTGAATAAATCCACTTAATCTTCTTGGACAGCCACAGAGGGCTAAGAATAATCTTGCTCTTTAGATTTGACTTTTTTTGGTCAAATACACACATATCCGTCATTATTAAAAATTAATGTCTACAGAAACAATAGTGTTTTAAACTTTAAGAATGGGTAAATAAAGAAGAGTAAAAATAAGTAGTTGTTACAGTTGCAGAGATTTTAAAACTAAATTCTTATTTTACCTTTTAATGAAGAATTACAGATTGGCTCGGGGTGAAACAAATGGAGTCCTACAAAGTTTTTACTGAGTTCTATAGAAATAATGCAAAACCTATAACAAGATGCAAACGTTCATTAGACGTGGGAGTTTATTACCGCCATGATTTCTTTTTTGTCCAATATTTAACCTAATCACTTGTTGCTTACGTTCATCATTCCCAAGTGCAAAGCCTGTGGCTACGATGGAGGAACTGACTTTGTGACCCCTCATTCTCTCCCAGGGTGAGAAGTGTGTGTATCTCTGGAGAAAACAGGCTGCTGCTTATCATCTGTCATTAAAACTGTTACTCTATTTTAAGTTAGAGTTCATAGCTGAAACTTGTTCTCAGCATGACCGTAGAATATGTATATACACACATACATATTTTATTATTATGAACAAATATATGTAAAGTTACAGTTTTGTGGTTTTTTTCATCAAATTTAACTTGAAGTCTACTTTGCCACTGAAATTGAAAAGAGGAGAGTAGCAGTCCCTGTGAAGAGCAGCATGATAAAGAATAAATTAAAATGGCTATGGCTCATTGATTCTCTTTTAAGAGAGCAAAGATATGTATATTGGAAAATGTAATATATTGCAAAATATTTCTCTCCAGTATATTGGAGACAAAGCTTAGATTCCATGTGAGACCGGAAGAATCTCGACTTTCTCTTTGACTACTCAGCTAGGAATATGATTTCTTTCATGTAGAGAGCAATATATACTTTATATTCTTCTCTCCTTTTTATAATGTAAATTTTTCTGTATGAAAAAGCTGAGATTCCCCCTCCCAATTCTTGCCATAACTCTTTGGTATAACCATACTTTGACCTTGGAACATCAGAAGTGTGTGGCTGGAGTCAGTGTTAAGAGTCCTATATGCCTTTCTTGCTTAGTTTCAAGGCTGATGGGCAGTGCTTACACAGATGAGCATCAAGAACAATATCTGTTTTTCAGAGTCTTCCTTGCTCACAGTTCACCATTTTCCCTGGTTTACGTGGGTTTTGTTATGCTAGATTAATTTAATAGTTTGCACTGTGGGTGGGTTCTCAGTACCTAAGCCAAGTCCCCTTTAATAAAAGGTAAGCCAGTTACTTCTTATACTGCCTTAGACGTGGAAACCTTGTAATTGTTCATTCTTTTTGGAATATCATTTCAAACATTTGAATACTGTTCCCATATACCTTTGCCCTTTTTCTCTCCCTAAACCCAGCCCTTTCTCACAGATCAGAGTTTCTAAGCTTATTAATTTTCTTGTTATACTCTCAGCTTGGTCTAATTCTATGTGTGTCTTTATTTGGCTAAAACTTGTCAGCATAATCCAGTGGAGGATTCTCCTGCAGCTCATCACAGTCAAGAGAGCAGGGACAGTTAGTACAATGTATAGTTCAATCTAGTTATCAGAACCTTATCTGCAGTACTGCTGCTCAGCCATTTATTTCCTAGTCTTTTTTTCCTTAAATGTGTGATCTGGTTTTGCAGGATTTTTATTGACACTCTTCAATTAATATGTTAAGTATAAAACTGCCTTGTAGAAGATCTTCCAGTAAAACACTAAGGACTGGGAAGTAACAGATTTTTAAGAATATTTTTGTTTCCAAAACTATGGAACATTCCAAGACACTATTAAACATTTCATTTTATATATATATATAGATAGATATAGATATAGCTGTAAAAGTAAAAATAAAAACAGGTTAGAAAACTAAGAATCAACATTACATGCCAATACTAAAAATATTCTGAGGAAAAAGATCATCCCAAATAATAGCAATAAATCCACCAAGTTAATAAGTTAATGGTTAGTTTTTATTTTCACTTATTTTGATAGTCATTCTGTTATATGTATTTGCAAGCAATTCAAGTAAGAATATGTTTCAATGTATCATAGCATACTTTAATTTATAGGTTTTATTGCACTTGTTTTCAGGGGGTTATTTAGGTATTCTCAGTGACTGTACTGATTTATTTCACTATATATATACCAAAACTCCTCTCTCTGTCAGTCATGTGCTTATATAAGCCGTCTGATCCGAACTCAAGCAACTCTGAAGAATTTGCCTTCTCTACTAGATGTACTGCTCAAACGTCTCTAAAATAAGTCCTCTAGACTCTTCAATGTAGTCTTTTTAAACAGAGTCAAAAATGTAAGATTTTTTTTTTAATAATCAACTCTTTCTTATTTTAGCAGAGATAAGTCTGTTATCTTTATTATGCTGCAATATATAAAATGCATAGAGTGACTTAAACGTCACAAGAATTGGTTTTTTTGTTTGTGCTGCAAGGAGCTAGCGTATCCAGGCCCTATGTATGGATAAGGGCCCAATCTGTCAGCTCACCATTCAGCAGTCCCTACTGTTCTCTCTGTTTCTGGCTGTATAATCACATCACTTGTTCTGTGCTAGTTCTATTCCTTATCTGTTCATGTGCTAAACCAGTTCAGTAACCTGCAGAAAACTACCTCAGCATAGAAAGTGATTTTTTTTATCCCCCACCCCCTGCTTTGTGTTGAATAAGTTTACTGTGCAATCAGGCAAGTACTAGAGCTAATAACGGAGAGCAGGCAGGGTCACACAGTGAGAAGAGGGGGAGGAATGGTATTACCCTTTTTGCAGCATTGAACCACTTAATCAGCACTTTTGCAGTGTAGAGACTCTAATTAGCATCTTGAATTTAGATGTCAAATTTGTTGTGACAATGAAGCTATAGGCAGTCTTAATACTATCCTACAGATCACTAGTGTATTTTAATTCTGTCTTAATTTTGACTCGGCACATCTATTTCCAAATATAAGGAGAGAGGTTTTGTATTTTGAAAATTGCTTAAACCTTCAGAATGCTTTTTCAAAGGACAATGCCAAAGGAGAAGATCAGATTAGAAAGATGAAGTCATAAACCAAGTGGAAGCTGGCTGTTTTCGCACTGTTCTGCTCTGTAAGAAATTTGGAGCTAATAGTGAGTTTGTCTAAAAATACGCAAATTTGGGGGGAAGCACAAGGACATAGTTAAAAAAGTTAGACTGACATTATAAATATTGCCTAACTGCGAGTGTTATCTGTCTTTTCCACAAGTGGATGCTAGTTTTCTCAGGTAACTAAAATGTATCTTTTCTGCTTCTTGAAATTAGACTTGCAAGTATCTCTGAAATTACTTTTTGAATTATTCTGTACTAGTAACATGAACAAAAAAGCTATTTATTATCAGGATTTCAAAAGAAACCTGTTTCTTACTGCTTTCTTATTTTTTCATTTAAGGATAGTATGAATAAAATCATTCTCGCCTCCTATTATATGATACATAATGCGGTGTTATAAAAGTGCTTACATTATCAAGAGTTCCCACATAGCAATAAATGAGATGCCACCTCATTTCTGTCGATTTAGCACAGGTAATAAATTTGTAGAGAGAGAAAACTTCAAAGAAAATAACTTACAACAAATAAAGCTAAAAAATATAATCTCAATAAATTGTCTGTCAGCAGTTCAGGATTTACCTAGATTATGCAACTTATTTCTTCTTGTGCTACCTTTTATTAAGCTATTCGAAAAGGGTCTATACTTTGAAAGTAGCTGCATTGGCTTTTTAATGTGCATTATTACTATATTCAGCAGAAGGATGAATAGATCAAATTTCTGTCAATAATTCTCAAATTTCCGATTGAACATAATCTCTCAATGTTATGCTCACTTATTTCTTGGGGCAACCCATTACGAGGTTAGTAAAGGAAATTTCACAATTTTCCCCCCTCTGTTTCTTTAACATTGAACACATAATTAGTAGAAATGGATGATTAAATATGTCTTTCAGTCCTGGTTTTAACTTTGTTTTGATTTAGGAATATAGGGGCTATTATAGGGGTTAATGTCAAAGATTCATCTTGCTTTGAATCCACTCTTTGTGAGTGGCCTTGACAATGTTTAAGGAAGGTGTGAAAGAACATAAAAATCACGTTACTGGCACTTACCCAGTATTCCAGTCCCAAACAATGTGTATCTTGGGGACTTCTAAAGTCAGAAGATATCACCTCTCTGCATTTAATATGTCTGCAGGGATTTTTTTTTTTCTTATGTTCTTTGTCTTGTAACTTTCTATCTGTATGACTGTCTCTTGGCAAGGAGTTCCACAACATAACTAACTAATGTGTGACGAAGTACAATGTTCTGTTTGTTTTGAACTTTTTACCAGTTTAGCACACAAAGCTTCATAACCAGTTTCATGGGCTTCACTGCTCTTTTCATTTGTTTTTTTTTGTTTTAAAAACCTAAATATTGCTGCCAGTGAATCTTAAGTTTCCAATTCAACCCATTTTTCCAGTGGGAAGGATGTTCATATGGAAAATACCTAGAAGCGCTACACTTCAAACTTGTGCTAATGAGTACTTTCTAACAAAACGTTCTCTCTACAACCATCGGGAGTGTAAGTCCACCGTCAATTTCTGTTGAGAACTCTGGTTCTTGGGTCTGACAAGTATTGTAATCGCCATAATGAAATCTAAGTTTTAGGCATATATTACTCCTTTGAAAGATGTATGAACAATCTGTTAACACTGAAAACTAAGCTTGCTCACTAGGGGGTTGCAGACTGCCAAAGACCTTATACCTTCAAAAGTGTGTTTAGAAGTCTTTGTTCTGACAGTTCTTTATTTCTTTTTAACAAACAAACAAGATTTTAAGGAAAAGCTAACGGTTTCAAATACTGCCTTTTGAGTCTCCAAATGTTTTCCATAGCTTAGATGTTTTTTAGATCAGAAAGAAATGAATCTATTTCATGTTCTGAGAAATGTCTAGAGTGGTTTTTGTTTGCTTTCTTGCAAAGTCAGAAGCATTACAGACTGTGCAAGCACACAATAGCTAAAACAACTAGATATACTGCAACTTTTATTGAAAACTGAAGTAAAAGAGTCTAGGAGTTGATTTCCTATGTATTTTTTATTTTGCTGAATATTCCAACTCCTGCTTTGAAGACACTCTGCAAAATATCTTCAGAGCTATCCTTCAGGAAGGAAGGCTTATCTTTTGTGTCATGACCATATAACGTTTGAGTGACTGGGGAGCAAGTCTAATGTGACCTCTACTGTATTATTCTGCTTTTATAATCCTTTCACTGTTTCCTTCTGTTTTCTACAAGTTTTTTAATCTGCATACATTTCTCACCATGACTGAATTTTCCAGGGTTATGTGTGGCAAAGTTAGAGGTAGGTGAGTTTGACCTACACAGCTGTGCTGCCATAAGTCGTTACCATGGAATCTGTTATGCTGGAAAAATTGTTTTTGTGCTGTTTCACTTGGGAAGTGAACTGTGACTGGGATTGCCCATTCTAGCAGAACTGAAGCACTGCAACTGCCCCGCTGCGGCTGGATTAGCAGCGCTTTGTCCATGCTGTGCGTTGCACAGCTGCATGAGTGAAACTGTTTTGGTAGGTCAAGTATAACATCTAAATTGTAAACTCTTTGGACCAGAAATCATGCCCACCTCCCTCCTTCCTCTTCTTGCCTAAACATACACTTTTTTTTCCTCAATAGTCCCTGTAAACCTTTGAGTTACCTACTGCTGCCACTAATGTTAGTGAGACCGAGGAATCCCTACTGAAAAAGCTGAGAACGTGAACCAAAGGAAATGGCATCTTACAACACAGTCCGCTTAGTGAAATACTACTTTTACTGGCAATGGATGGTAGAATTCAAGACCCCAGAATAATATGTCTTACGTTACAACAAACTTAAATGTAGATGATGTCCTGTGGCTATTTCCCTGGATTCTTTTTTAATTTTTTTTTTTTAATTCTGTACAAAACCAAGGCAGCCCTCAATAGCCACTGCATGCATTTATTGCAACATTCATGAAGCTACTGAGAAGAAATAAATAGTGCTGCTACCTGGTTAACCCTTGAGGTTACTTCAGAACTCCTATAACTTGAGTGTGTCAGGGCAGGGGTCCATCAAGGGTATCACCTGGTTCATTTAGGGTTTGGGGTTGTTTTTATGGGCAAGAGTGTCTTCAGTGTTACAACCAGCTATGGAAATGTAGGCACACAGTTTATGTTGCACCTTGAATACCTCTCCGAAACCTCAAAACTGACATCGGGAAGTCATTAATTGCCATCAAGGTTAAAGAAGGATTACTGGAATCTGACATATTAGACTGCAAGAGTAGTTTATTTGTCACCCCAGGCAAGGTCCTTGTACGTGCTTAGTGTTGCAGTGTACGAGGGGAAGCAAGAATACTCACTCCTGAGCAGATATTTGAGGAGAGAGTGCTGAAGTGCTGATCTGGAATAGCTATTTTTGGTGCTTTAAGACCAGCTAAATTGATTTCACTGCTTGCTCTGGGAAACCTCTCTTGAGCAAAAGAATCAGAAGGGCTATTTGGGTTCTTTACCACTTAGGTCAGGATTACTGTTCTGGCTAGAGTACCATCTGGGGTTTTAGATTAAAGGAAAACAGTGCCTCAATTTTCTGATACTGAATTAACATTATGTAATTAATTTGTCTGTCGACCCCAAGATTGATTTATAATGTGTTGTGTTAATTTAGGATGTAAAATAATACTTTGTTAATACGTTGATTTATCAAGTAATTCTCCTATTGTGACCTTTATTATTCAATTTTAATTAGTTTATAATAATTTTTATAGTAGCTTTTTTAATGTTGATATTTGCTTGCTCATTAATTTTCAGAAAATCCATTAAGACAAAACTGATTTATTATTGCTGATTGCAAAATAGGTCAGTAACTTCAAAAATTTAAAACAATAAATTCAAGAAAATTCTAATTGACCTCAAAGGCTTTGTGCCTGGAGATTTTAACAAGGGAAAAAATCCCCCACGTCTCACTTTAGCCTCTTCCCACTTCTAAATAGGACATTTTAACTTAACTGATGTTAAGGATATAGTAACATCAGATATACTCCCAATCATAAGTACTGTAATGTTATATGTGAAAATCTTGGAATTGATAAATAATTCTTCTCAATTATTTAAATAGTTGATCCTTGTCTGATTAATCTGAAATATTAAAGATTCCCTAAGGCTGTGATTTTAGTTTAATTGTCTCTTTTCTGTCCCTGTGCCACTGTTTTATTGACTCATTTGAAGTATTCAAGAGATTAGTGGGGCATAATTTTTTACATCACAGAAATATCCTGGTTTGACCTTATTCAGAGATTATTATGTCTTCCTACCTCTATACAGCATAGTCCATAAAATTTCCCTTGCAAGTCTTGCATGCTTTATCTTCAGGCTTATTGACTCTACTACAGGAAGAACTTCTCAAGGTAAAAGATTTCTCCTTGTCTTAATTTTTTTAAAGCTTACAGATTGCTTTTCATTTCCTTGGGGTTTTTGGGGTTTTTGTTTTGGTTTTGTTTTTTTTTTTTGGTAGGTAAAAACCCAGTCATTCTGAAAACGTTTGAATAGGTACCCATAATACTTTCTACTCTTCCTTGACTTTCCCATGCTGTAGTTTCTACCAAATTTTAATAATTTCTCCGTGGTGATAAGCTCAATTAACTAATTAAAACATATGTATGAGCACCTTATGAGTCACTGTCAAGCTCATGCAATATTGATATTCTGATTGTATCATTCCAAAAAGCTCAGAAGGCTAAGCCCTTGAAAATAATTTATTTTACAACTATTTATTCAAAAGCTGTCTGAATTGTGGTTTATATTAATAATGATGCAAGGAATAAAATCAACCTGTTTATCACAATCCATTGTTCCTAATGTTGCAGTTGTTACAGATTGATGTGTTTACTTATTGGAACTTGCTCCAGAGTGGGAAGCATCACCCTCCAACGTGTTTGGCTTTCTCCTTTGTCATCCATTCTTTGTCATCCATTCTCATGTACTATGGTAGGATGAATATCTGTATTATGGGATGTCATAGACTGTGTATGTATGGTGACAAAACTTGTGCAGCATGACAATACAGTGCCTCCAAATACAGTTTAACCTGGAAGCTGAAAAATGCAGTGAAAAAAAAAAAAGGGGGGGGGGTGATGCCATACTTCAACCTTTAATAATGACATATGTTTTCTGATTCTTCTTTTCTATGTGTAAAGTGATAGTCTCCATTAACAATGGATCCGATTCTTCTAGTCCATGCTTCCCAGTTTTGACAAATCATATGAAAACCTGTAAGGAAAATACTTTTTTTTTTTTTCCCCTCATTTTCCACAAAATTAAAAGTATGTAGCCACATCAGATTTTGTTCATGCACTTGTTTGATTACAAAACAAGGGGAAAGGGAAAGAATAGAAAAGGAAAAGAATAAAAAAAAACCCCAACCTGCTTATGACTAACTAGACTAGGTAAAAATACAATATAAAATCAAAATCAATACTATCAGGTTTTGAGAACAAATTTAGAACTTGTTTTAGAGCTATTTATTCTGTATTTTCTTGTATGAAATCTTGCTAGTTTACTCTCTTTAGTGTATTTCTTCTGCTTTTGTTTCTATGTTTCTCCTTTAATGCTTTGCCTACAATGTCCTGTTCTAGTCTCCATTCTCTTAATATAACACTTCCTGTTTCTGAATGCTTAATCTGCTAATCAAAGTGCTTGCTCTTTCTCTGTCCAGCATATGTGGTTTAAGCTGTGATCATACATAAAATATTTTTTCCCTGTTTTCGTGTAAATTTCTCAGTGGCCATTTCCTTAGTTTCTTCTTTCAATGATCTGACTGATGTTCACATATGGGACTGTTTTCTTTCTCGGGGAAAAAGTTTTAACTTAAGCCTTCTGTGAGCCATCGTATACTGAATATCTAACTAGTTGCTTTGCCATAAATCTGAAGAGTACTTAGCACCCAGATCAGTTGGAGGAGCAGTAGATATTGCAAAGTGATATTTGTTGGTTGATTACTGTTAAACAGTCATTTTTATATCACTGTCTTTAAAAAAAAAAAAAAAATCCATAAATATGTTATTTTTTTGCCTTACCTAATGATGGTTTGTTGATTTTTTTTTTTTCCCATTATTGGGTAAAAATGCATTATAACTAAAGATTGTAGCAAAATTTCAAAAAAGGAGCTCCTTTCCAGAACAATGGGGTGGGGTCTTTTTCTGCCTAATTGTTTCAGAAACTTCCATTCTGAAGATGCAGTTCTAAAATTTTGTAGTTCTCATTTTCACCTCTTGCTTAGTTTAGAGTATTATTTAATTCCACTGAGATTATTGGATCCGGATCAGATGAAGTTTTAACCTCTTACCATATTAAGAATGAAAAAATAATAGCTTTATTTCCTAGGATTTCCTTGTGCCATAATCCGGTACGTGCAATTCTGATCTACTGGTCAATTCGTTATAGATACTACAGTAGATGCGGGTCTTGAGAATGGGCCTTTATCAGAAGAGAGGTTGACGAGTTTGTTCAAGTAGGGAATATATAGATGGAGAAAGTGTAGCAGGGAGAAAAATACCAAAGAGAGAAAAGCGGTTTATTGGTCAAGATGGGCTTCAAAATTGAGTGAAGATAGCAGCTGAGATGATAGACTGTTAGATAGAGCATTAACTATGTGATAGACAGCACTGTTTCAAGTAAGTGCAAATTTCTTGGATAACGAGTCAACAACAGAAGGTAACTGATAAGTTTTAGGTAGATCCCAAAGTGTACACAAAGAAGCTGATGTTTAAGGATTTTTCTAGATAAAAGCTCAAATCTCCGTTCTGAAGGCTTGCCAACAGCTGCTCTTCAACCATGAACTAAAGTACACTGGTCACTGGTACAAAGAACTGGAGGCTAAGCCACTTTGACTTTGGTCACATCTTGGGTCCCAGGCTTGATGCAAATCAGACAGACACACAAATAACACCTCACTTATGCTTACTTGAAAACAAAGATCTTTTTCTTCCTTTTGAAGAGAGATCAGTGGGTTTTGCTTGCTTGTTTTTTCAAATGAGTGATGCTCATTTTACTTCTCTGGTTTTTTTTTTTCCACATGAGCATATCAGTGTTTTCCCCCCATGTTGTCCTAACACTTTGGAAGAACATCCAGAAATACCTACAATGTTATTGTTGTCTTTCTGGTTTATGATTTCTTTATTCATAACTTCCTCTGAAACTGCTCCCCTGCCCCATGTTGATGATCAGCAGTATGCTAGGGCATTTTCTATCATTCCTGTCAAAACTGTCCCACAGTTCCGGTGCCTATTTGCCCGCAACCCATTGACTCCTCCGAATAACCCAGAGACCTCCTCTTCTCTAGACACTGTGCGAAGGACTAAGCTTGCCTGTTGTTATAGCACGTCCTATGTACCAGGGAAGCAGGGATAACTCTTCAAAGCATACTTGTTTAAGTTACTTCACGCTGTTGACTGCTTGAATAGCAGCTGCGAATGAGGATGATGCCAGTCATCTTCTGCTGAGTCACCTCGTGTTCTTGGTCTCCTTCAGCTGTGCTTGTGCCCTGTCAGAGGGGCAGCGGGACAGCAGAGACTGCCTGGCAGCAGTCTCAGACCCTTCCTGTGGGGTCCTGCTGCCCTGTGCTTACCACACCAATGGCCAACATCTGGTCCTTGCAGCTGGAGAACAAGAATGCTTAAACTCAGTTTTCTGAAGTGGTAGCTGTTTAAGAAAAGTAGTTGTCTTTTGGAGGAGATGGAGAATAAAGAAAAGTGATGCCCAGGATATGCATGATGAACGTGGACTGAATGAAATATTTTCCCAAATGACTACAGTTGAATGCGGATTTTGGTATCTGTCGCTATAGTATCTATATTAGCGTCAGTCCAAGAGAAGGAAGATTACATAGGAAAGTGTGAACCTTGCACTGAAGCTTTCCTGCTTTTTTCCTTAGCTTAGTGGACACTAAACATGTTTTGGGGTAGAACAGACTTTTCTCATACCTGCTCAGAACTTGGAGGAAAATGCCAAGGATACCTGTGAACTTCACCAGGCCGTGATGAGCTATTGTATATTTTAATGACTAAAAAAAAGAGGCAATAATTAACATGGTGGGAAAAAATAAGTGATTAATAATTCTACCAAGCCACCTAAAGGTTACCTTACAAATATATATAAAAATCAGAAGAAATAGGAGACTAAGATCTGTACAGACATGGACTGATTAATAGCACAACAAAAATCAGGTTTCCTTTTTCTTGAAATGTTACCTCTCTCTTTTAAAAAAGATGACCTAATTATTAATCAGAGTTGAGTTGTTCTGTTTTTTCTTTCCCTTTATCATAAGGGAACACTGATACATCCATTCTACCTCTGTTTATTATTCTATTTTTGGAATCTGAGACAAAATATTCATAACTTCCTCCAGTGCTAGTTCTCAAATAACTGCTGTTTAGTAATGTAAAAAAGTTTCCATTTGCCCTTCACAACTCAGTGAGCTGTAAACACCGAAGTAATTGAGCTATCCACACCCTGGTCTGCAGGTGATATGAGTGATGTATTTTATTAGCATTTAATTAAATTGCAAATGTTATGCTAAACTGAAATTGCTGGCAAAAGTTGAATAGCTGGATTAAATTACACCCTTGTTTAAAAGCAATGAATTAAAAGATTGTTGAGTAATCTGGAGAAAATATATTATTCTTCAGCTCTCTTGAAGCAATTAACCTATGCTCTGCTGCTTTTAAAAAAATTAAAAAAATATCCCTCAGCAAACATGCAGAAGTTTGAAGCTGTTGCAACATTAATTTCACAGCTTCCTAGTTTAGGTTAATGACTTCTGATTATAACAATGAAGATTAAATGGATCTCATTCATTCTGTAGTAGTAAAGAGATAATATACACTTGCAACAATTGCACATGACTAAAATTAAATTTTATATTGTTGCATTAAGATCCAGGGAGGGGTGTAATAACTTCAGTTTATGAAAAAGTTGATTCTGTTTCAGTTTGGGGAACACTGAATGATTTGACTTATTCCCATTTCCGTATTTGGATGTGTGCCTTAAGAAGTCTAATTATGCAAAAGCCATTTGATATGACTTTGTTTAGAACTAAATATTTCCAGTTAAAATTTATAGCTATCAATAGAAGATGCTGGCTACTGCAGGGAATGCTACAGCCAACTGGAAAGAGGAGGAGTATTCTGATGAGAAATGGGAGGCAGGAGGGCTCCAACATCACATTTTTCATTTGAGGGAGGTAACAAAAAAATGTGGAAAAATTGTATTTTTCCGGTTGCAAAATAAGAAGGAGCTAAAGGCTGGGAGGGGAATTGGGTTTCCATCCAGAATTCTTTTTCTTTTCTAGGATTAGAAACAAAACCAACAAAAAAATAAAAAGTGTCCACTTGAAAGTGTAGTAGGGGGGAATCAAACAACTTCTGCAAATGCCTTCATTCAGCTCTTCTAAGCTGAAAGCCTGGACTCAGTTTCTGTAGGTATTGTTTCCCAAATATTAAGTTAGCCATCTGAGGATTTTTTTTTTTTTTTTTAAATCGGTATGACACCCCACTGAACATAATTTTAAATTAAAACATTTTCTTTAGTGTTTTATCTTTTTATTAAAGCTCTTTCTTAAGTTAAAAAGAAATAAGGCAAGGGCATGCTTATTGGACAAAGCCAATGTTCGGTTTCTAAATGGCACTGAAAGTGAGGAAATTGCAATTTCATCTTTGTAATTGTGTATTTTAAGTTGGTTTAAGATGTTCAGTCTTTAATTTCATACTGAGCTCTCTGGATAACTCAGAGTGATTCTTTTGTTGTTGTTTAAGTCCTCTGAATATTCATGGACTCACATGACTTGTAACTGATACTAATGAAGAATACTAGGTATTCTGCACACATGCAAATGAAGGCCTAGCAACAAAAAAAGGAAGTGCTTTGTCTTTTCTTGTTCTAAACATGAATCCTTTTTAAAGAAGTCTGATTGTTCAGACCTGAATGCTGAGCACTTCTGAAAACCAACTCCTTAATGCTGTTTATATCTGGAGAAGAAGAAATTTGTGGGACTCCAAATAACTTCCAGAAATGACGTTTCAAATCACAATAGTGTGCAAATCTGTACTACATGGTAGACTTTGGGGGAGATAGGAAGTCTATCTTTTTCTAAGTGAATTTACTGTAATTATTTTGTGCTTTTGTATGCTAACCACGAGATTTCTGGATATGCTTAGGAATAGCTCTAAAAAACCAGATTGCACTGTTGATATACCCAACAGTCACAGGTTTTAAACAAATGCCAGTATGTGAAAGAAGCACAATGAATGTTGGCAGAAACAAGGTTAATTTCTCATTGCAGCTTAGACACTTGAAGTAAGAAATACTTAATTTTCTTTTCTCTAATTTCATACTCTCTTACAAAAGATTTCAGTGAGCTTGCTAATGATAATAACTTTCCTTTTAGGTATTTCTTTTTGTAAAATTGTAGCTACACGATGTGGTATTTAGACAGTTGTCTAACTTAACTGAAAATGTAGGGGTGGGGAAATAACAAGATAGTAGTAATTCTAATCCAACAAGAGACCTGGGCATATACAGGTTAGTCTGTGCAAAACTCAACTTCTAAACATGTCTTATGTGTGGGCTTTACATGGCTTCTCAGACAAGGAGACTGGATACATGTGGATAAGCACACAGACACACACATACACAATTTTTTTTGTTTTTTATTTTTTTAAGTTGACATGCAGAATGTTCATGGACGTCATTTTTATATCTGTAATGCTACCCATCAGATGCTTTGGAGTGTCAGCTGAAAAACAGGAGACAGTTCAAATTAAGACCAGGCATTCTTATTATTTCAGGTTATAGATAAATCCATACAAATAATATACTGCCCAGTTGTACTGTGTATGCCGTGAAGTCTCCTGGATTCCACAGATGTTGGCAGCTCTGTAATTCCATCCCTGATTTGAGAGAATTAAAAACTGTATAATCTAGCTTAGAGAGAAATTTTAAAGTCAAGGGCTGCCAGTAAAGCAGTAGGTCTGTGCAGCCCAAATTGCCAGACTCGCTAGACAAGAAAAAAGAATATCAACGAAGACATGGTTCTAGTCTAGTGAACGTGCCACTAAAATGGAAGGAAGGGTCCTGGGTGTTTACATATTCCACATTACCTGTGAGGAAATCCTCATGAATAAGATTGAACTGAAACCTGTTCATTTTCTGAAAAATTGAAGAGCAGAAGCAAACAGCCTAAGCTTCTTTTCTCAGACCTTGCTAAAGCAGGCAAGCTATGATACAAAGGAACAATGATAGATGTTCTGATTCAAAATCTGTTGAGGACAAAGGAGAGATACTCGTCAGTTTAATAGACCCTGGACTGGGTTTGGAATGAAGTGGCAATTAAGTCTCCAAACTCATTAATTCTGATTTGATTAGTGATTTGTGTTTTTTTTTTTTAAACTGGATGGTTATTTGTTAATTAATAACTAGACTTAGATCAGCTAGCTTCACAAAGATTGTTGAAAAGCCATTGGAGAGTAATAATTGTTAAGCTATGTTGTCTTATAATAATGAAGGCAGTGGCAAACCAAAATACACTTCTTGCTTTCTGAATAAATTTCTATAAAATGATATTTGTCATGCTTCTGTGAACAGTTGTTACAGCAACTATTGCTAACTGTACCTATTAGTTGCTACTTGGATTAGTCCAGTAGTCTGAAAGTCTGTGTAAATTCCTGCAGATATTGTTTACTTAAATGCTAAATTCTTAGCTTACTGCTACTGCAGTACTAGAAAGACTCATCTCGCTGTACATCAAGAATCTTTCTAGAAATGGTCATAATTCTGAATACCGCATGTATACCTGATTTGGTGGTGGTGTTTGTTCATGTCCTCCAAGATGAATCAAACTGGAACATATCATGAAGCAACCAGTAAGCATTTTGAAAATAAAACTTGCATTTAAACTTCAGAGCCTAATATTTTCTTAAATAGTTAGCTAACACCTTTTTCTGTAAACTTATTCCCATATTTGAAGTTGCTTTAAGACTCAAAAGGAGAAGCTTGATAGTACTCGAGCTTTTCAAGGAATTATCATGGTTTGTGAGTTAATAAAAAGTTATTTAGTACAACCCAAGGCTAGTGCTAAAATGGTTTCTATGCATTCAAACAGGGAACTCTGAAAATTACAAAATCCATTTTAATTGTTTTGTGATAAAATGGGAAGTATTAACTGGGTTACAACCAACAATTCTTATGCTTGTAACAGTTTCTTGCTGTTAAACTTACTTGCTATTACTAAATACGTTTTCCCAAAACCCAGTAACAGGACGTGAGCAAAATAGAGGAGTGGAGGAAGACTTGAGAAGTGCACTGGATGAAGATTCATAGTACCTATGCAGTTACGATTGCTCATGAACAAAAGGGAGAGGTTGTCTTGAAGGGGACACAACACTATGGGTAGCAAATCCTGCTCAACTTTTAGAGAAAGGGTTCTAAGTTGTTTAGGATAGTTTTATAGGGTGTTGTGGTTTAACCCCAGCCAGCTAAGCAGCACGCAGCTGCTTACTTACTTCCCCCCTACTCAGTGGGATGGGGGAGAGAATCAGGGAAAAAAAGTAAAACTCATGGGTTGAGATAAAGACAGTTTAATAGGACAGAAAGGAAGCATAATAAAATGACAATATTAATAATAAAAGAATTGGAATATACAAAACAGGTGATGCACAATGCAATTGCTTACCACTCGCCGACTGATGCCCAGTTGGTTCCCGAGCAGTGATCTGCACCCCCCAGGCCAACTCCCCCCAGTTTACAAACTGGGCATGATGTCACATGGTATGGAATACCCCATTGGCCACTTTGGGTCAGCTGCCCTGGCTGTGTCCCCTCCCA
>JANHGO010000001.1:24506945-24525594 GCA_024606505.1 Aquila spilogaster | reverse complement strand
ATTATGAAGGCAGAGGCAAACTGAAATGTATTCATAAAGTAAAAAGTATATTTCTGTAAGACTATATATCTCATGCTTGTGAGAGCTGTTGTTACATCAACAACTGTGTGAACTCCAGAAGCTATTATTTCCTTTAAATGCTATGTCCTAGGAGGTGTCGTATGATCTAGTACTGTTTACTGCAGTACTAAAAAAGCTTCTCTCATCTCATCGTACTTAAAGGTCTTGTCTAGAAATGGCTGTGAAGCTGAATATCACGGAAGCCCTCAATGTTAGCAGTGTTTAATCACATCCTGTAAGACAAATTGAGATAGAGTAGCAACCTGTAAGCATTTAGAAACAGAATTTGCATATAAATTTCAGAATCTCATGTTTTCTTATATAGGTTGCTAAGCAAATACTTTTTTCTATATGCTTCTTCCCATATTTTGAAGCTGCTTTAAGACTTGGAAGGAAAAATGTGTTAATTCCTTGAAAAGCTTAAGTACTCTTATTTACCTGTGAATGAAATCTTTTTAGCACGCTCTGCAGCTAGTATTGGAAAGCTTTCTATATATTCAAACAGGCAGGGAATTCTGAAAGTTAAAAAATGAGTTTTAACTATTGTGATATAAAAATGGAAGTTATTAACTGGGTTACAGCCAACCAACTTCCATGCTCATAATACTTCCTTGCTATTAAACTTGCTATTAGTAAATCGGTTTCCTCAAAAACACAGAAATGTGATCTGAGCAAAACAGAACAATGGAGGAAAAATTGGGAGGTGTTTTAGGTGGAGATCTACAGTACCTCTGCAGGCACAATTGCTAGTGAAGAAAAGGAAGGTGTTTCCATAAATGGGATGCTACACTGGGTAGCAAAGCCTGCTCATCTATACAGGAAGAGTTTTAAGTCATCTGGGATAGTTTGATAGAGTAAGAGGTGTCAAAAGTGTTAGAACTTTTAGTATTGGAATAGGAATAAAAAAAGTAAAGGATGGGAGGAAAACTTCAAGCCAACAGATTACATCCTGTCAGTATGTGCCTTTTCAGTACTTTCAGTAAAAAGACATGAGCAGCTGTTGCAGCTGCTTTTGCTTTGGGATGCCGAACTTTCAGTTCTAAGGAATGAAGTCTTGTGCTGCAGTGCTGGATCAGTGTGAAGTGACATCCAGGTTTATGCTGTAGATGAAAACCTACATTAACTACTTTTGAGGGCAGAATCTTGAAATACGTTCCACTAGTTGAATAAAAAGTTTATTGTTGATGTTTCTCTATCTAGGGGTGTCTTCATTCAAGTCTGTGTAGCTTTTTCTTCTGTAAAGACCATACTACTTCAGCAACCTGTTTTCTCAAGGCAAGCTAATCTGTCATTTAATTTGCCACACCAGGAGCAGTTACAGAACAGTCAGGAATGACTGTCTTCTTTAAGCTATTCTTTTTCAAAAAATAGATGGATGCAGCTTCAAGACAGAGAAAACCTGTAGAGGATCAGAGTTTCTCTAAATACTTAATCCAGTCTAAGTGCTTACCTTCACACTTCTGACTATATAGTAAAATGATATCCTAGGTTACAGACTACCGTAAATGCTATGTTGAAATTTTTGTGATTTAAATAATTTTAAAAACTCTCTGTGTGAGATGTATTCTTGTAACACTGTCATCATTCTTCACGTGCCTTTTATTGACTGCGATGAGGCTCTTAGGAATATGTAATCAGACAGCCAATAAACTCTGCTTGAAGGTTTGCCGTTATGCATTGGCAGTACACTAATTTATTTAGCTAAGCTCTAAATGCCTCATGTGGAGAGGTGTTTTTCTTGTGTGGAAAACATAGACCTTGCATCGGACCAGATGGTATGTTGGCAACCTGATGCACCTGCATGGAGTACTTGAGGACAGAAGTGCTTTCTGCTTTGCACAGTTAATTAAACTGTTATTTTATGCAGGATATGAAACTGCTGAGAGTAGGTGATTTCTACAAAAAAAAGGTAGATGTGAATAGTCATGCCTTATAACAAGCTTTCTTGTGCTAAGAACAAGAAAGGAGTCAGAAGAGTTCAGATGAGTACCGAATTGCATTTTATTCCCTGAACTGTTCCTTGAAGGACTAACTGTACCTTACATTTAAACTGCTTGGAAAAAAAGAAAAGGTTCTTTGTTTTCACTATTAAATGACAGAAAGTGAAATGCTTAAATGCAGAAATGCTAAACAAAAGTGATTATCCTCTGCTTTAGTTAACTAGCAGTTTTAAAATAGTAATATACTTTAAATGTGGGTAGTTGCTTTGCCTGTTGCTTTACTGCTTTAACATTAAACACCCAAGAACAAAACCTCCAATTCAAATGTCTATGTTCATAAAAAAAAAAAAGTTATTTCAATAAAATTTTAAACCTCGGTTGTTATATTGCTACAGAAAAATGAGGGATTCTTTTAAAGCTGGCTTCTTTTGCAGCTCGTCCTTGTGTTTCAGCCAGTAAATGAGGTTGTTGTTTGCTTTTTTGGTTTTTTGTTTCTTTCATCAATGAAATATTGTGTATTTCAGTTTTGATGTTGTTCCAAAACATGGTTCAGTAAGATCTGCTGAGGATTACTGAGACTCCATCTGTTCTCACCATGGATAGGATATACTACAGATGATAGTGAGCAGATGTATCCCAGCTATTCCGTTATGCTCAAGAACACTGAAATACTGGATAGAAAAGGGAAAAAACATTTTTAGTTTTATACAGCTTTCTCTTATATTTGCCTGACTCTGTGTATGTCTGATTAGGCATGGGAAAATTATTTTACTTCTTTAGTAGTCTGAAATCTATTTTTTCTCAGAATTAGAATCATTCATAGCCCAAGACAGAAGTCTGAATTTCATATCCAATTCAGCAGAGGTGATTTCTTAGCCTACACCAATGAAGTTATGCTCATACTTTCCTTTTTTCTGCTCTAATAAATCTTGGGGGATTTTGTGTATCTTGGATTGATTATTATTAATTCTTAAGTGTATTAAAAAAAAAACACACACCAATCAGCTTTAAAATTCTTATTTTTCACTGTATTGGGTGATCTTTGAGTGCAGGAGGGATTTGAATGGAGGTCTCTCTTAGGTGAATTCTTAACTACACCAATACTGGGGAGACAGGATCCACTCTAAGTTCAAAACTGTACTACTACAATCTCTATGACAATAGATTAGTTTGCAAAAGTTGAAAAGCTCACCTTTATGCTTTCTACTTATAGATATGACATTTACTTATGGGGTTGCTGTTTTTACACATATCACACACCTCAGATTAGAGGTGAATTTAAAGTGTGCACTTGCACAGTCAGTGTGGCAGGTGACCAAGCAGCTTTGAGTGCATCTCTGAAGTCAAAGTGGTGCAGGTGTGATGAATGAGCTAGGACCACAGGGAAGATGGAGAACCTGTGGTACAGAAGGAGACTGAAAGAAGCTGGCTCATTTGGTGTAGCAAAACAGAAAGCAGGAGTGAGATGCAATCAAGTGGTAGGAAAGAGTATATTAAGTAAATGGTGAAGGTGGGACAAATTATAAGTTCAATTGACTCGGCAAAGCTCTGAGACAATTTTCTGATAGGAACAAGAAGAGGAAAAAATATCCCAACATTTTAAGGAGTTTTGTGAATTCATTAACAGGATTATTGCAGGGTGATAATGGAGAATGTTTGCTTTTAGAGCTGTATTTCTATGAAAGTTAGCTGGTCTCTTTCTAACTTGCTTTGGATCTTTTGTCTGTGGGGTATATAGCAGCATAAAAGTGACACTGAGCTCCCTGACCAGTCCTGTTAATGGAGAATGTGTGTGACTCCTGTTCTCCTGATAGTCCTTTCATTTCCTTTTGAACTTAACTTCTCTCTTAGAAGAAATGCTTTGCCAAATCTCCTAAAATGGCCCATTTAATTTTACCTTAGTCAAGCCCTTCTATGTTTCCTTGTTTTCCAAAGTGAAGCAGAAATACAAAAATATTTTTTTTATTTTAGATTAAGTTGGTTTTTAGTGGTTGTTGACCCAAGTAGAAATGGATAATTAATTGAAAAAATGCCTCCAGGCTCCAACAACTCAATTATGTCTTTGCAAGTATCATATTGTTAAGTTAGCAGAAAAAGCTAATCTGCCAGTGATGAAAAGAAAGGATTACACCGCAGGAAAATTTTACAGCCATGATTCTAATGGTGCCACATGCTACTTCCTTGAGGCTGTGGGAGGGAGTTTAAACAGTATGATGATGAGGATAATGGTGAGATAACATCTGTAGCCGGACTGTATTCAGCACCTTCACTGGTGCCCCAGCAGCTCACATGCTGTAACGTGGTGCCAGCAAGGCAGCCAGCTTGTTAACATGGCTATGGAATTTTTTTTAATATTAATAGGACTTTGCGTTCAGCAAGAGCATTTAATTAATTTTGACTCTTCCCCCTCCCCAAGCTTTATTACACTGAAGTTCAGGACACAAATCTGAAGAAATGAGAAGATCTTGTTTTAACTTTTTTCATATATAAAGTAGCTAATTGTGTTATTTTAGCTCTAGAAATGAAGGAAATGTGAGGAATGTTAGGCAGTGAACTTATATATAAAATAATAGTGTTCAAAATGACCAAGAGGAAAGGACATTTTCTTTAAGTGAACTGTTGCGGCCACTCCAGCATCAAGAAACTTAAAGCCTGGCGTGAGGAATCTGAGGCTATCTTGGAATCTGGGCCTTGTTTCTGAGAACCTGGATCTTAAAGGAGTCAGTAGTGATTTTTTGTAACTAATTATAATAACCAGTCATTTTATGATGGTCATTTATTTTATTACAGTATTATAACACTTGCAACTGCTGTGTCCTGCGGTGGTATTTAAATGGATGAATTTGTCAGTAGTCAATCACTTGCTGCTTTAACCAGTTTTTAACTCAGAGTTTTGAAATCAACTTTAAGGGCCTAACATGAGACTTCTCAATTCCAAACTGAACACCTGAAGTGCCATTTATTTATTTATTCATTGCAGGTTCTTTTTCTTCATCTTCTTTTTTATGCAATACCTAACAAAATAATTAAAAAAAACCCACTAATTTACAGTATTTGGTCATGACCTCCTTCCAGTTTTAGATTTGAATTGAAATACACAATTTAGAGAGATGCATGGGCTTGTAAGTACCATAAATTTGTTTGGAGTCTAATTCTGCAGCCTTCTAAATAATTTGTTCCTGATCCAACAAAGCACTTGAGTGGAAACTTAGCTATAATTAAAATAAGACTGTAAAGAAATTGGCAAGTCTTTGTATGTTGAAAAGTAAGATTGTGTTCATTTTTTTTTAGGATACTGTGGGGTTTGACTTAGCTGGGACCACCTTTTCTTGAGTTATGCATTTGTTACTTACTGGACAGTGCTTGAGGTAAATGATAAGGCTTCAGCATGTAAACTTGTGAAAGAAAAGTTTCCTGACATTTGAAAATTGACTTTTCTTTTTCTAATCAGAGCTAGGAGCAGGGTTTTACAAATACTAAAGAGATGCTGTAGGTAATATTTTATTGTTGTAGTGAATGTAATGGAGTATATTTTGAAACAGTAATTGCAAAGCATTATTATTCTTACATCCTTCAGATGATATATTGAATAAGAAAAATCTGTAGGAGATGTAAAAATAGAATGCAGTTATTGTTATTTAAAAGCTCATCACTCCTAAAGAGTTTTATGTGTGTTTACATTCTGTGATTTTATTCTCACCTCAAAATTTGGATCAATTTTATTGAGATGTTCACTTATGTGTGTATATATTTATGTATTAATGGCAATCTTGAGTCATTTATCTTGTGGACTTAGGAGTAAAAAGACACTTAAATAATGTGAGTGTCCCATTATGTAAGCAGCACTAACAAGTAAATGTCCTTTATGTTCTACAGATATTATCTTTTTGTGGTGTTATTTATAGCTTATATCACTTATTAAGCTACTTCAAACGGCAAGTAATACCTTTGAATTAGTTTGTATCCCATGCTTGTGTGTTGTCCTGTGTATTCCTTAGTAAGTGTAAGGATGAGGAAAAGACTCTGAACCTGTCTTCTCCTAGGTAAGACAGTGAGAATCAGTGAATTTACCTACATCAATAAAGAGTTTGATTTCACTTATTGGATCAATCTGTTTTATAGAATCTGTCATTTTTTCATGTTCATGCGACACCAGAACAACGACACAGGTATTCAGAGTATCCCCTCTACCCTGTCTGCAAATCTTGACAGAAACCCTTGCAGTTTAAAAACAGACTTGGCTATTTTTGTGAAAGTATATGTTTTTGGAGGAATTAAATGTAAACTATGCACTGTGCTCTTACTGTTTTACTTAAAAATAGCAAAACTAAGGGTCTTTGTATCACTGTTTACAAATGTGCATACTTACACATTCTGCAACTGATTGATAAAGATATGCAATATAAACTTCAATGAAGTTAGAATTTTAATATTTCTCTGGAGATAGATACTGTGCTGCTTCAGTTCTATTCGGAAAGAGCAAAATTTCACAAGAAAGCTGTAGATGACTTTCAGATATGATTATTAATAACCATCTAGTAATCATGAGATATAGTAAAACAATTTTTACATCACTAATATCTATCCCTCTAATTAATGCCATGTCAGCTTATGTTAGACGACTGATTTGTTCTTATCTATCCAGAAAATGTGTAGGTAGATTGTTTCAGTAACCACTGATGTCTTTGAACGTGCCTTAGTTCTTGCAGTGTAGATTAAGTGGAATTTAAGCATAAATTAGCTGAGTTGTTCTTCTGCTCCATACTCTTGATAGCATTCGTGGCCGTGTCTCATGTTTTCATTGAGTAACTCAGGCATTTTCCATGGAGATTTGCGACTTGAATTAGGAACCACAACAACCTCACACTCACTCTCTCAGCAAGGTGCATAGCAGAGGAAGAATTATACGTACTCTACTTCTAGGCTTTAATAATGCCTGATAACCTGTTTCTTTCTCTCATGCTGCTTTCAAGAAAAATCTCCCTGTTTTTTTCTCAAATGAAACACTTCAATTTGCATTTGAATTGTCAAGGACCTTTCTTTTTCTCAGCATGTTTCCTGCATCATGGTTGGTTATTTATTTATTTTCCTGAGAGGCGTAGTTGGCCATATGATTTGAGTTCTCCATTAGCCTATTAGAGATGTGATTTGGTGGCATGTAACCCCTCATTATCTGAACTAGTAAACATAGAAATAGCTACAGAAAGTATTGAAGCAGAAGGAATCTGAGCGACCTCAGAGTAGAGAGATTCAAAAGAATATTTAGAGTCACGTTAGCAGATGAAAAAGTTTTTGCAAGGTCTTTATCTATGTTAGACCATCAGAGCAGACCAGCTTTCAGCTGTGAAGGATTCTGTTCTCTGCTAAAACCAATATGCTGTGCTCCATTTAGACTTAATGACAGAGCCTTAATGTTACTTTTTCCATATAGTGTCAAAAGTATCATCAGTGGCTGTCATCTGCCTCCCAGAGGTAAATACATTTCAGGCTTTGGAATGCAGGCTCTTGAATCCCAAATAAACAAGTTCAGAAGAGTTTCTAAAGTGTAGTGTTTCATTGTAACTACAGAACTTGGCTAACGGGCAGAAATATTCAGGGATGTTCTGAAGACGCTAATTTGGGTGAACTTATCTTTTTCCTTCTACATTAAAATTATGCGTGAACAGGAGTATTGCCGTAGTTTTGATCCAATGTGTGTGTGTGTGTGTGTGTGAGAAGAATGCATTAAATAAGGATATGAGGAGTTACATGTAGCATATTGAAAAGATAAAAGTGAAATTAATTAATATGGTAAATGAGCTTTTGGGATAATCCAATTCCTACGCAAAATATTACTGTCATCGATTTATAGTTTGTAAATTGCCCTTTTATGGCAGTGGGGTTACAGCATTCTCCTTTGTTATAACCTTTTTGAAATGGTAGATGTTCAAGGACACTTTTCAAATTCTGTTTTTGTGGGGAAACTGGTGAAACAACATCAGTGAAGCTTTTCATTGCCAAATCTGCAGTGTGTTCTATTGAGATGGATAGTACTCCTCTGAAAAATATTTATAGAATGCAATTTGCTTATTTTCCTAAGCTTCTCAAGAGATTTTTTTCCTCAGGGTAGTATAATGTAGGAAAAATCAACATTAATTCTCTTCAGTTTTTTTTTTTTTTTGCCTGTAATAAGCTTACTTAGCTCTGTTTTTAGTATTAAAAAAAAACTGTTACACAATGCATATTTGACTGTTTCCTCACCTTATTTAATTTTCATAAGGCAACAGCAAACATGAGAGGTACAGTATTTTTTTCTGCCATGCTCTGTGGGTAGTTTATGATATTCTCTAAATGAATCGTATCAACATTTTAAATATCTATAACACCTATTTTTCAAGATTTTTTTTCGATCTTTTTACCCACAGACACAAAAGAGTAAATTTGTGATAAGTGCCATGATATAATGTAAAGCAGCACTGGTTATTTCTGACAGCTTATAGTAACAGGAAAATATTTGTCTCTTCAAATCTTTTCTCAAGTATATCCTCAAAATTGAACTGAACACTCTCTCCTTTGCAAAGTTTAGTTAAAACCATTTTATTTCCATAAATGTTATACAAATGGTCCATAAATGCAGTCTAAGATAGAAAGAATGTGGCATTCCTTGAGTTCATTTAAAATATCATACCTGACCCCATTTTCTTTTTTGAAGGGAAAGGGAACAGAAGAATGCAGTACTTCCAAGAACATTAAGAATGAAGTCCAGATTTGATTTAGCTACTATAACTAAAATAACTAAATACACTATTTTGAGAAATTAGCTGACAGATACCTCTCATTAGTTCTTAGTTGCCTAGTTTCTTGTCAGCAAGGGCTGTATAAATACTACATCCATCCTGGTTTGCATGAAATACATTAGTACAAGTTGTGTTGCAATGGATGAAGAAGTATTTAAGAGGAACTGGGATATTCTGCTCAGTCTCACTCGTATTATTTGATGATAACACTTGTGACACTTAACAGTGCTTTATCTGGCCCTTTGTGAGTAGAAGATACTACTTATGCTGCACTTACAAGTTAACACAGACAAACTAGGGAGAAGATTTATGACCTATTTTGTACTCTGCACTGAATACTGCTGAGTAGATACACATAGTCCATGATAAAGTGGCCAATTATGGAGTATTTCATACGTTATATAGCTGCATGTTAGACTGCATGGTTACTTGAGCCAACTTCCTCCTAGCTTTGATGTCTGTAAGGTTTAAAGAATGTTATTTAAACATGTGAATGTTATACTGTGCTATATTTGTTCCTTTGTTAACTTAATGAGCAAATGAAATTTTAGCAAAATTTGTTTCAATTTTGGTTTTCAGGCTTTAGCAACTGATTTAGAATACATCACAGATACCTGAACAATGGGAGAAATTAAAAAAAATCTAGGTTGATTCTGCAATTAATTTCCTTTTTGCATAGTTTGTATTGTCAATTATAAGCCTTACCCAGAGTTAGCTGGACAAAATACTTTATAGAAAGGTATATTCTTTTCAGTCAATTATTTCTGCCTTGTGTTGGAAAAGGCAGGGAAAAATCTTTTTCTCTCTACTTGAAAAGTTTGACTTGAAAAAAAATAAAAATCTCCTGGTGTTTTGTGATAAGTGAATCCATAAGAAGAAGAAAACTTATTAATCATTCAAGTGGTTCCCATTTAGACAGTAACTACATCTGGGAGGTTTTACTGTCAAACAGATTAGCAGTATGAGTATTTTCTTCTCATCAAAGAAGGAAGTCTTCAGTAGTCAGTGAAATACTGCTTGCTTTCTTCCAGTGAAGTGGATCCTGCAAATGCTTCCTTATTCTGAAAATCCAGTAAATCACGAGGAATGGAAAAATAGTTCTATGATTAAAGACTGTGAAAGGAAATCTGGTCTGGCTTCTTTTCATGTCTTTTCTGTTTTATTTTGTGATCTCAGTTTTTGAGCTTGTGTTTACATCATAAAATCACCAAGGTTGGAAAAGATCTCCAAGATCATCCAGTCCAACCATCCACCTACCACCAATATTTCCCCACTAAACCATGTCCCTCAGCACAGCATCTAAATGTTTCTTGAACACCTCCAAGGACAGTGACTCCACCACTTTCCTGGGCAGCCCATTCCAGTGTCTAATCACTCTTTTGGATAACAAACTTTTTCCTAATGTCCAATCTGAATCTCTCCTGGTGCAACTTGAAGCCATTTCCTCTCATCCTATCTATAGTTACATGGGAGAAGAGGGTGACCCTCGCCTTACCAGAATGTCCTTTCAGGTCGTTGTAGAGAGCTGTAAGGTCTCCCTTGAGCCTCATCTTCTCCAGGCTAAGCAATTCCAATTCCATCAGTTGCTCCCCATAAGACTTGTGCTCCAGACCCCTCACCAGCTTTGTTGCTCTTCTGTGAACACACTCCACACTTCAAAGATTTTATTTGAGATATTCAAAGCAGTGAAATAAGGAAACAAATGCTCTCAGAGATGGATAAATCACACTTTGTGTTTTAATTTAAAGTAACTTCTGCTCTTTATCTTGTCTCATTTAATGAAATTTTTATCTTAGTGTTCTCTTCCATTTTGAGAAAATTGAGCAGATGAATCGTGAAGTTGTAAATGAGGTGTTCGTGATGAGAACACTGGAAAAGCCTTTGAGCAAAAAGCCATGTTTGAAAACTCTGACTGTTCTAAAGATCAGCACGTTGAAAATGCAGTGCCTGCTTTCAGAACAGTGCCTCTAACATTGATTGTTCTTCTCTGCCTCTGTGGCCCAGCATGAAGTTTAGCACAACAAGAATCGTGCACACAGGCAGGATGTGTCTGAGACAGGAATAGAAAAAAAGTCACCCTACAGTGAGATACCAATCAACCTTCTTAGAATAAGGGAATTTAATAATACGATGCAACTAAACAGCTGCAAAAAGTTTTTTCAATCATAATTTATTAAACTCTATGATTTTTCTGTTGATAAAATGTACCTATTATAGGGATGTTTTGTTCATTGGTAGTTGATTTTGATATAGAAAATACAATATGAATGTATAGAATGCATGTATATTTATCTTAAACTGCTTTTTCTGCTGCATAAGACATTGAAAACTATTTTAAAGTGTATTCTTATTTGTAAGAATCACCTATATTTTACAGCAGCATTAAAGCCTGCTGTAAAGAGATGGCATGAAAGTTATGTTAAGAGATGCTGCTGCTAAACCAGCTAGAATTACTGTGCTCCTATGTATGTGAACTAAAAACGTTTGAATGTGTGCTTTAATTATAATAGTAATAAGAATATTCCAAAATGAAAAGAATATATGAAACTTTACTCAGTTCTCAGTCGGTTCAGTATTTCTACAGTGTGTGGTCAGGGCAGGATTTTTCTCCACAATACTATGATCTAGTTTCTACTCTATGTTTTGCATTTATTCAGTTAAATGCCTCATGAAATGCAAGGCAGTTTGGCAATATGGTTGCTGGAAAGGAATTGGGGGAAAGAAAAACAAACACAAAAAAAAACTTTACAGCAAGTATTCTTTCCCACTTTGTTGATCATGCTGGATTTTGTGCTTCAATAACTGTACTAAAGAAAATAAACTACAGCTTAATAGAACATGCCAGGTTGCACACTAAATGTGCTTGTAGATTGAGTTGTAATGACTCAAAATTCCAGCTGATTAGGCAGTTGTGTCCTGAATATGCGTTTGTATATGTCAGCAGCTGTGCCCAGACCCCTGTGAGAATGCTCTTGGTTGCAATTCAGAGGTCTTTCAATAGTACAAAGTTGGATCCAGCTTTACTTGAATCAGAGTAAAATGCAGAGGGACTGTATCAGCATTAGTAATTTAAGTAATGCAATCAGGAATGGCTCAGTAGATTTAAGTGTCTGGTTGTGCCGTCTGTCTTTATGCTGTGGAGCTGCTCAGTGGTTTTGACTTCCAAGTAAAGTTAGCCTGAGTACTTGGCCTAAACAACCACACCATGCACAGATTGAAGCTGTCCCAATGACCAAATGTTTAGAGTATAAGGACCTTTTATGGGTTGGATGGCATTTGATCGGTGCCTGGAGACAGCTTCCAGGTGGATTGCAGAAGGAAGCTGGTTCATACAAGACAAAATTGCTGTATGCTTCTAGCCATCATTCTATATCTAGGAATAATTACATGTTTTGTTTCAAAGCCGCTCTTCCACTCCAAATCAAAAATGCCAGTTTATCTGTAACCAGGTTTGCACCCTTGTGCACCATGAGATAGAAGGGCCAGTACTCTGCAGGAACACTGGTTACAGCAGTGCAGGTCAGGAAGCACTTCCACCTCCAGATGAAATGTACATTTGCATATGTCTGTGTATTCATATACCATTTTCTCAAGGGAAAATATTAACCAATGACCTCTTTCAGTGCAGAACTAGTAAAAGTAAAGAGAAGGGAAGCAAGCACATCCAAGCATGCTGAGTGGCTTCTCTTTGAGGCTCGATCAAAGAGAATGTACTGTATATTCTGAAAAAGAGCCAGCTAAGAGTATTTTCTTAGAGGTTTACCACAGTTTGGTTGTTTTGAAGAAGGTAAATAAGAAAATTTACTGGTGACCTTGCATCCAATTATTACATGTAAAAGAAAAGTAAGGACGTGGTTTTTAGTGCCAAAATATAATTCTGTGACTGTAACAATATAATGTATAATGTAGTTAATAACTTCAGTTAACAACTATGTGCTTAAAAATAGGTGAGGTTTTTTTTTTCCTTAACTAGTTTAAGCACAGTGTTGTACAGATAGCGTAAGATATGCGAAAATCTGACACACAATATGAGAAGGTAGTAGATATCTGTCTGTATTGGCACAACTCCATTGTTAGGTTTTGAATGTTTAATTGCACAGTGAAAATGGATATATGGCCACAGAGACCAAAAGTCTTTATATAAAGAGTTTTCTCCACTAGCTTTAATCATCAGTTTGGCCACCTGTTTAATCTGATTAAACATATAGAGACAAATCTTTAAAGTTAAAAGCACCTTGACTGCTTTTGTTTAAGTTCTGTACACAGCAATGGCTTGAGCCGATTATGAGCCCGAAGGTATGAATTGAGATATAATAAATATAATATAATAATATATAATATATAATATAATAAATGTAATATAATTCTGCTCTCCAAGCAGAATTCTTTAGGAGAATGTTAGTGATGAAACTGCAAGCATTAGCAGGTAATGATGTGGATGACAACATGGCAATAAATTATATGTTAACAGCTCTCATATAAAGATCTGAAGTGATTTTTTCAGGTATTAAGAAAGTAAGCCTTACAGTTGAATGTTATCTTTTTCCTGAGAGTAGAAAGATATCTTAACAACAAGCAAACAAAACATAAACACCTCAGCATGATTATATTTTGGCAAAAGTGACTTTTAGTTTTGTGAAAGTAGCACGGAGCTCCTGCTGTTGCTCCTCACTATGCAGAATTTGAATAAGTACTTAATGTAGGTTTCTGTTGTACATGGAATCTCTGCAAACAGAAAATATTATTTGAACTGCATACAAATTTCCATACCTATGTCATCCCTAATGTGCTGGTGGCTGAGTCCAAGTTTGAAAAGCTGCAAAGTAAGGACAAAAGGTGTAGCGTTTGAAACTCATTTTACAACAGCATTTATCTTTCTTAACATCCTTAAGACAAAGGATTATGCTGATAGCAGCATAAAATACACAAGATAAAAGAATTATCCTGTATACAAGGAGACTGTCATTTTTATCTTGGTTCCACATTCACAGCCATTACAACCTGTCAGAGTAGCAGTATTCATCAACTACTCTTTTGTATTTAAATGAAGAAGTCCAATCTGTAAGCAACAGAACTCCTGTAAATCTGGGCAGCTTTGGTCTTTTCATTAACTGCATCTCCTAATTTGTAGGCTGTAGCTCTGTCCCAGGTCCTGTTCCTAGCTATATGTCCTGTCACTTAAACTAACGAATATGATTTTTACAGTGCAAAGTGTGCTCCACCTACCTCATCTACTGCCAGTGCTTTCTAATAAGTTGTCTTTAAGCATTTACAGCAAGGCTGAGATGTGCATGAGTCAGTCGTGTAACTGCTCGTGTTCTTGATCAAGTGTAACTGTTTGATTTGTGCTACTTTTAAAAATCTTAACAATGACATTAAACTCATTTGGATAATGACCCTTCTGGTGCCAGTAGAAATCTGTCACTTTTGTATTTTAAGTGTAGAGAGATTTAAAAAATACAGTTCAGGTAGAAAACGGAATGGGTCTCCATAAAAGAGATTTTTTTCTTGATATTTCTTCATATTTTTCTTAATATTTTGGTTTATACTTCATACTCATTTGACTTATAAGAATATAAGCTAAATAAGTTATGAGAAATCATAGTCCTGTGTTTATGAATAGATGCTACTATTTTTCTTGGTCATTTTTATGCGTAATGCTTGGACAGGGAGACAGGTTTTCATTTATTCCAACATGAGTGATTTTGACCCAAGACATCATCTGGTGTGTTTACGTTCATGAGTGCTGCAAACATTTTTTTCTCTGAATGTTCTGTCCCTTGATGCTGTCTTCCTCAACTGCGCACTGCTCGTGGTTCATTCATACAGCATTGTTTATTGCCTCACTTAGAGTGAGTATACCTGAACTGTTATACTCATTAAGAAATACTTAATATTCTATTTGCACTGCTTAAGCAAGAGTTTGCAATGCCTAAATTTATATCAGAAGTCAGAGAATTGCTCCTACTGCTGCTGCATCTTGTCTAGTCCTTTTTAGGAGCTCATTTCTTTTCTTTCTGTGTTCTTTAACTACGTGTCTTCAGCCATCTATTTCTGACT
Source organism: Aquila spilogaster (assembly GCA_024606505.1). NCBI lineage: Eukaryota > Metazoa > Chordata > Aves > Accipitriformes > Accipitridae > Aquila > Aquila spilogaster. Next base: position 24,510,758 of record JANHGO010000001.1, on the reverse strand, counting down.
GTCTGATTCACTCCCCTCATATTTTAGCAATATATTCACAAACATGAAGACATATTTCCTTCTTTTATATTTACGTTTTTAAGCCCCAAACAATCAATTGGATATAACTTTACCATGATACTCTGTATGCAAGAATAAAAGAGAAAACAATTAACATTTCTTTTTTCCTATCATTGGTCTTGGTGATTATGAGTAGAAATTCTGTGCAGTAGCATTCTACACAGCAGCTTGCTATGCAGAAAAGTTGCTTTCGCTATTAGCAGGTGGCAGTACTGATCAAAACTAATTTGCAGTTGCAGTACTGATCTAGCACAATACGTGAAATGGATCTGGCATAATATTATGACACAATTGTACTGCAATTACCTTCATAGAGATTAAGGTGTGCAGAATAAGGCATAAAAGCACATTTTGGTTTCATTTACTTTGCCTTGTTAATTTGAAATACGCTAGACCAGGACAAAGCTTCTTAGAATTCTTGAACGTTTTTGAAAATATTCCAGCTTCCAAGCAAAGAAAAACCTTACTTTGTTCTATTTCATTCAGGGATATTTCTATTTTAGATATGATTTTTAGGCTCTGTATTTGTTTCTCCTGTTCACAGACATATGAATACAAATCACAGCAGCACATAAGATGTAGCTGAAAAGCTAACTGTTCTTTGTCTGTCTCTTTAGGCAGATTAGTTCTTCTTTGCTGAAAGACACCTTAAGAAAAAATATGCTTAATATTATGGGAGGGTCAGTACCTGTTCTCACTGGAAAATGGTACATTCTGAGGTTGGAGTTCATTCAGAAGAAAAATGTTAGCACATTATTTGGGGTGGATGGGAAGGGTAGAGAATCCTCCTTATAAAGGTGGATCCTGAATTTCAGCAAGGCATTCACCCCTGTGCCTGCACTGCCAGCAGGAGTTGCTGGCTCACTGATTGTATGTATGGTTGCATATATACATTTGAAGTTTAATTAAACTGATTATTTCTTCTGTGGGACTTGGTGGGCTAGTTGTCTGGAGCAGGAACTGGTAACTTACAAGAAAAAGGGCTTGTATTTGTTTATTTATTTGTCATATTTTAATGAATTGTTCATTACTGAAGCTGTTGACCAATGAGCAGTGACTATGTATAATGAGTATATTTCCCAGCACTTACGGAATAAATCTAGAAGAGGGAGCTCCGCTGACCCTTCATAATATAAAAGTGGCATCAGCAAGTGTAATAAAGTTGTGTGGTCAGCCTTGATTCACTCTTTAACTAAATGGATCACAATCTGCTAACAGATGAATATACCATGGTGAGGGAAGGAGATGAAAGGAAGAAGCAAATGATGAGCTGTACCTAACAGTCTCTCTTCCATTGACTTCAGAAGACTGGTATTTTCTATGTATTATAAACTGGTTTGCTGTTTGAAGAGGAATTTAAAGAGTGTTAAGAGATGGCATTCCTTTAGACTGCTGAAGGCACAGCTAGAACAATTACAGCTGTATGCTGAAGACTGCTATTAGTTCTAAAGGACAATGTAAACAGCAGATAAAAGCTGGGAGACAGATGAAAGTGGCATAATATGCTATAGACCTAAGTTCTTAAGATATTTCAGTGCAATAACACCATAAATCTTCTTTGTTATTTATTCTGCTATTCAGTAGCATATCGGAAATGAAAAATGTATTAACTTCTGTCTGTTATCGTGTATACAAATGAGTTGCCAGTAAAGCACAATTATGTTGTGTTCCTCTTATATTAACCAACAAGTGTGCACATGGCTTAGATTTCTCTTCTCAAACATTTGTGGCATATTTATTTGTTCATTAAGCATTACTGTGAAGTAGAAAATCTTTTCCTTGACTTCTGTTAAATTTATCAGTGGTCCACGTGTGAGCTTTGCTGATATAAGTGAAATTTATTTAAAGGTGGAAGAGCACTTCAACAATGTTCCGTTCTCATGATTTTCACCCTGCTCTCGCTTCATCTTGCTCTTAGTCTCACTGCACCTTCCACCATCCTTGAACTACTTTCCTGCTGCCATGTTCCACACCTCTCTTTCTTTGGATGTGCTGCTGTTCTTCCCAATCTCTTCTTAAAACTGCTGTTTTTCCTCCCTATCTACCCAGCCTTTGATCACTTCCCTTTACTTCTGCCCTTCTTTTCTTTGCCAAATTTAGCTTGTTTCTTTGCTGCTATGTCCTTACTTCTCTCTCTAGGATTCTGTCTCCTTGCTCTTGGCCAGTACCTAGTGCAGCAGGATTATTTTTCTGTGCTAATGGTGAAGCTACGGCATGCTCACTGTACACTCAGGGAGTAGCGAGGACAAGCTCCTTTGTGAGGGAAGGATAAAAGGTGCAGTGGTGTGTGGCCAGCCACAAGTATGACTGCAGTGTAGCCAAGGAAGGGAGCAAAAGCAAGAATTTCAGGGTAAATGCAGCTCATGAAAGAAGTGGGGGAGCTCTTCCTGCTCTTTCTCAAACAGCTTCATGGCCAGTCACAGCTTCTGAAACACCTCCTGCTTCCCAGGGAGCTGGCCTTGACACAGGCAGCTAAACTCCAGGGGAGAGGGAGGCACTCCAGCCTCTGAAATTACATACTTGAATCAAAAGTACCACATTAAGATACTAATCCAGTGTTTTTTTCCACAGATTATAAAATGTGAAACTCAAGTTTTTTCATCGTACACTCCTACTTCATGAAAATCTGTTTTGGAAAAAAAATTACTAAGTTCTTCACCAGACATATTTCTCTGACATTTATGCATATGAATTTCCTGAAGTATACGCAATGATATATTTATATGTAGCAGAACTGTCTGTTTTAAAGTCAACATTTCCATATGATAAAATTTGTACAATTGCACAGAAATGATATTTGCTTTGTATGGTGTGATAAAAGGATAAATAACAGGAAAAAAAAAACCTCCAAATTTGAACCAAGAAATTCCTAAGACAAAGTTTCCCTTTTTAGGAAAAAAGAGTTTTTCTTAGTGTAATCCTTCTCTTGCTATTGTTTTCGTGTCCTTTTTTACATCAGGCCATGAAGAATGATTCTCAGTATTTATTTTACTACTGAGCAGTTTATATCTCAAGGCACAAAATGAAAATAATGATAATCTCTCCCTGAAAATTGGTGTAAGTCACTTTTGAACTAAAAAGGCTGCACTGTAGCAAGTCAGAAGGATCACTGGTCACCAATTGCTTCAGAGAGCAGTGTGCAGCTATGCTCAGGACCACGCATCAAACTTCAGTCTCTTTGTTCTTTGCAGAATGGCTCTTGATGTACTTTACAATGCAGAAGCTACCCCCAGAATATTAGACATTTGTCGTATATAGTCAGTGCTGGTACCTGCTTTTCCTTCTTCAGAAAAGCTGTATTGCACAGAGCGTTGAACCAATCATTCACACTGTGGACAGGGCTGCAGCTGGGGTCTGGCAGCTGGATCTGGTACTCTGAAGGCGTCCAGGACCCTTTTCCTCTTTTGGCAAGGAGGCTGAAACTGTCCCTCCAGTAAAATTTGGTTTCAGAACTTATCAGCATCCTTACTGCTTCTTGGTACAGGGTGTAACTCTGTAAAGTGCTAATTCGACCACCAGACAGGTTGAAAATGCAAGAGTAAGCTGAACATTGCCCCTACATGCCTGGAACATCACAGAATCATGGAATATCCTGAGCTGGAAGGGGCCCACAGGGTTCATGGAATCCAGTTCCGGGCTCCGTGCAGGATCACCCTATGAGAGCATTGTCCAAATCCCTTCCTCACCTGCTAAAGCATCGTCTTGGCCTCTGGGAGGAAGGCAATGCTGAGGCATCACAGCCTTTCTTGACTG
>JANHGO010000001.1:24480937-24506845 GCA_024606505.1 Aquila spilogaster | reverse complement strand
CTGCTCAGCAGTAACAAAAACATCCCTGTATTATCATCAACACTGTTTTCAGCACAAATCCAAAACATAGCCCCATACCAGCTACTGTGAAGAAAATTAACTCTATCCTAGCCAAAACCAGCACATTGCTTTTTCCTCCATGGACCTTTTGGACCGTTCCCACCACACCAACCTGTGTGACAAAGCACTGTCCCAAGCTGCAGTGCTCTGCCCGCAGTCCTCTCCAACAGAAAGTTTTCTTTTCCAGCCATCTGTCAGCAAAATGCTGGCATGAAATTAAATGCATCTCATCTAAGATAACACTGAGAGTGTGCTACTGGATCACAAGAGAATCTTGACAGCATTTCAGAAATGTTTTCTTTGATGAAAAAAAGTTCATCTTTTTGTTTAAATAAGAATTACTGTTTCAGATGACTACACACATAACTCTTATGTAATATATAACCAAAGATGTGCTATCAGGAAACATTGTAATTGAATTGATTGCTGAACCAAATCATAGCCCAGAACAGAGATTTGTGCAGGTTTTTCTCTTGTTCTAGTGGAGAGAAAGATAGCTTCCGCTTCTTTACAAAGCTGACAGTCCTCTCTACTAATTCTGTCTGTGTTTCGTAAATCTTGTATTTCTTGCTACTAAGATATCACCACATCTGTTATAGATGTTCTGGTCAGCCAGGTAATTTCTGTTTATAACTGTTTTTACAAAGTACATAAATTATGCACTACACCAGGAAGAAACTATTCTTACTTAACGTGAAAACCTGTGTTTAAGATGCATACCACAGCATGCACAGCAAAACTGCAGGGTGAAAATAAAGTTGAGTTAGGAAGTAGAACTAACAAATAATGTAATTGATTAATAATAGTAAAATTTATATTCTTTAAATAGAGTATTAACTAGTGATCCACATTGTAACAGGTAAAAGATCATTCAAGAGACAGCTGATGCACTTCTGCATTGTCATTTAATTCATTAATACCATGTTGGAAGGTATTAATATAGATGGTACTGTAATTATCACTTATTTCAGGTTTGTCCATATCTGGAGATATAAATTGGTTTACAAATTCATAGTATTTAAATAAATTAGACACCAAACTCCCATTAATAATCAAAAGCTAATTCACACAGCCCATGTAAGCATGCAATAAAAAACATTTTGTTTGTTTGTTTTTATGGTATGTGTTGATGGGCACAATCTTTAACTGCAGCAGGTGAGAATGTGAATTTAGTTGAAACAATAGCAAAGTTATCACTGATGTCTCTGTGGCTAGGCATTCATCCACTTTGAGATTTTTGAGATAATTCAGAAAAATGAAGTAAGGAAACAAATGCTCTCGGAGTTGGATCACTCACCCTTTTTACACTTCAAGTTAAAATAACTTTTCAGTCTTTTCTGTCTTGTCTCATTTAATGAAATTTTTATCATCCTAAACATATCTTAGTGCTCTCTTCAGTTTTGAGGAATCTGAGCAGATGAGTCATGAAGGCTCTAAATGAAGTGTTCATGATGAAAACACTGGAACAGTGTTTGAGCAAAAAGCCATGTTTGAAAACTTTGATTGTTCTAAAGAACAGAGTGGCAATCCTGCTATACCTGCTTTCAAAACAGCTCCGCTAACAGTGGTCATGCTTCTTTGCCTTTAGTACCCAGCATGAAACTTAGCACAACAAGGATGATCTACACAAGCAGGATGTGTCTGAGGTGGGAATGGAAAAGATTTATGAATGTGTGCATTCAGCTTACTGTGAGATACCAATCGACTCTCTTGTAACATAGCAATTTAATGATAAAATGCAGTGAAACAGCTGCAAAAAGTTTTCAAATTTAATTTATTAATCCCTGTGATTTTTCTCTTGATAAAATGTTTTATCTATTCTCAGGGATGTTTCATTCATTAGTAATTGTTTTTGATATAGAAGATGCAATGGGAATGTATGGAACTAATACATTCTTAAAAATATATTTATTCATCTTTCTTAAACTGCTTTTTATACTGTATAAGACAGTGAAAGAAAGCTATTTAAAAGTGTATTATTATTTATGAAAACCATTAATACAATGCAGCAGCAGGAAAGCCTGCAATTGTGTATGTAAGGAGATGCTGCTGCTAAAACAGCTGGGGTTACTACACTGTAATGTATGTGAGTTAATAACATTTGAATGTGCACTGTAATATAATAGTAGTAAGAATCTAGAGAAATGGAAAAGAATATTTGAAACTTTGCACAGTTCCAAGTCAGTTCCGTATTTGTACAGTGGGTGGTCAGGGAAGGATTTTTCTCCACAACACTGTGATCAAGTTTCTGTTCTACATTTGTTCGATTAAATGCTTCATGAAATTTAAGGCAGTTTGGCAATATGCTTGTTGGAATGCATGGAAGGGCTGGAAAAAAAGCCCCCAAACCATTACAGCAAATAATCTCTCCCACTATATTGATCACGCTGGATTCTGTGCTTAAATAACTGCACTAGAGAAAAGAAAAAAAAAAATAGGCTAATAAAACATGCCAGGATGCACACTAAATGTGCTTGGAGATTGAATCTTAATGACTCAAAATTCCAGCTGATTAGACAATTGTCTCTTGAATGTGCTTTTGTATTTATTAGCAGCTGTGCCCAGACCTCTGCAAGAATGCTGTCGGTTGGAAGTCAGCAGCCTTTCATTAGTATAAAGTTGAATCCAACTTTACTTGAATCAGAGTAAAAGGTAGAGACTATATCAATATTAATAACTAATGTAATCAGAAATAGCTTGGTAAATTTAAGCATTTTTTTTCCTACTGGGAGGGCCAGGAAGAAATCAGTGTCCCACCAAAAAGACAACTGATGGGAGGGTGAAAGTGCCCCATGTCCAGACCCCCCTCATTTCCTACTGCTCCTTTTGAGGGAGAAAAGCAATTCCCATTCCCAGTGGATGAGTGAATGACCTTGGAAAAGTGAAAAATCTCAAGGAGAAGATCACTGTCATCTCTCAAATGGCTGGGCGTTTGGGGTGGTGGCAGGTGAGGGGTGGTTGTGGTCAGGGAGGAGAAGGGGAAACAGGTCTACGAGGACAGAGAGATGTCAAGGAAACCATGAAATCACTGTCTGGAACTCCCCTTTGGGCAAGAGAGCCTACAGAGAAAACTATTTCATTCTGCCTGTGTTCTCCACCCTCCCCTCCATTTATTTCTGAAACACAGTAGACCTATCACTATGCAAGTAGAAGGGAGTTTTCTCAGCTCTCTAGTAGGCACAAAGACGTATCTGAATAAATGTCTGATTTAGGACTTCTGAGAAGTAGTCCATCCATTTGGGATTCAAAACACTAATCTCCATTATAAGGGTGATCTGTAACAGAAGAGAAGAGGTAGTGGTACATTTTTTTTTTGCACAGCAGCCTAGCAGTAAAAGCCAGGCTTGTGGGATCAGAAAGAATAAGCAAGTGCAGCCTGATTCTGTAGCCTAGAAAAAAAGGTTACTTGCCAGTAGTGTGAAGTCCGACATTTCTGCTATTCTTTAGTGCTTGCTACACATTTTCCGTTTAAGATTACTCAAATGAACTGGATAAGGATGATCTGAAACACAGGCAAGAGAACTCAAAATTTAAGCAAGTGTAGGAAACCTGCATTTGGCTTGTCTTAACTATGATAAATGTAACATAATGAAGTGATAGTTTGATTACAGTTTCATGTTATGAAGTTGTAGAATAATTGTGTTACTCAATATTTTAAACAATAAGGGGTTTAAGAAATATTAAATACATTCATTCATTATATTTTTCATTCATTTTATAGAACAAATTTATTTATGTTTAATTTTATCCTCAACAGCTATGTAACAAGTAAAACAAATTCATTTTCTATTGTGAATGAATACTATACAAAAAGAAAAATCTCTTTATTGTACAGATTTTTCTCCACTTGCTTTAATCACTAACTTGACAATCTATTTAATATGATTAAACATATGGAATGAAATCTTTTACAAGTAGCATACCTTTCACCCTTTTGTTTAATTTCTGCGTAGAACAATGGGTTGAGCTAATAAGATGACAAAAATATAAGTGGAGATGAAAAAAAGCTCAACAAGCAAAATTCAAAGTAAAAATGGTGTTGGATGTTGGTGATGGAACTGTAAGCATTAGCAGGTAGTGATGGGGATGACAAAATAACAATAACTCACATTTCAATGGCTATCATAATAGGATCTGAAATAATTTTTCAAATATTAATAAAGTAAGCCTTACAATTGAGTATTTTTCTGAGAGAAAGAAGATAACTAAAAAAACCAACCCCTGAAACAGTTCACCACCACCGTAATGGTATTTTGGCAAAGGTGGGGTTTAGTTTTCTGAAGGTAGCACAAGAGCTCCTGCTCTTACTCCTGGACCATGCAGCATTTGAACAAGAACTTACTGCAGATTTTTACTGCATGTGAAATCTCTGTAAGTGGGAAATATTACTTCAAATGCATAGATATTTGCATACTCATGTCATCCCCAGTGTACTGCTGATTGAGCATGGCCAAGTCAAAAAAGCTGCAAAGGAGAGAAGGATGTAGCATTTGAAACTAGTTTTACAACATTTATCTTTCCGTACTTTACATCCTTTATTTTGGAATGTTCATAGCAAAATAAAGGCATTATCCCACGTATAAGGAGGCTGTGTCATTTTAATTTTGTACCACGTTCACAGCCATTACAACCTGTCAATATAGGAGTATTCTTCAACTATTCTTATTTTCAATACTGATGTGAAATTATTATTGTTAATATATCTAAATAGAATAGTATTTGCAAATAACAGAATTCCTATCAGGGTGTGAAGCTTCTTTCTTTTTATTAGCAGTATCTCCTAGTGGATGTAGCTCAGCTTAGGTTCCGCTCTTGTCTGTTTGTCATGTCACTTACGCCAATGCATGTGGCTTTTCTTCCACTTTTTTTTTCCTCTTTAAAACTTTCAATGCAATTCTTAAAATATGCAGAAAATATCTATCAAGTTAATGTCACACTGATGAGGCTTGCTGTTGATTTACTTGATTCAAAGTAACCCTGCTCTTGAACTTCAGAGGGATGAAACTCTTTTCCAAAACATTTAGTAATGCCCTTTAATTCTACTTCCTTCTGTAAAATGAAGTGCCACACATTGCTTATGCAAGCAGCGAATACAGAAATGTAATTCCTTCTGGTAATTTTATGTATATGTTCAAGTTTCACTGCCTTTAGTACATCTTGAGGACATGCTGCTTCAGTGTTATCCTGGCTAAATATGATGTCCTGAAGCAGAGTTAGTCTCATTATTATCAGTAGAGTGATGAATATAAATACTCTAATTTAAAACCAGTATGTGAATCTTTAGGTTCTTGTAGTGTTAAAATACTCAGTAATTCCATTTATCTAGTATAATAGTAAATCAGTGGGGACGAGGATTATGTAGAGTACGTATTAATCAGTGGTGGTTCAACTTGCCTTTGCAGTTCTACTATTAAGACACAGCAATATCACACAATGGACTGTCAGAAGTAGTAAAGTCCATGGTCGTTTGGTCACATAATATCTAAAAAAAAATCAAAATCCTAAAACAAATTAAACACCCAAAGACATATTTCCTAGCATGAGAAGTAGAGGAACTTCTGTCACACAGCAATTTATTTTTTTTTCCGATTTTTTGGATTAACTGCAAATTTGCTTATTTTAGCTGATACAATGTAGCACTTTGAATTGAGGAAAGCACTAGAAATGGGTAGGCATCAGTATGTTCTACCTACCTGATTTACTGTCAGGGCATTCCAATAAATTATATTTCAGTATTTACTTCAAGGCAGAGATAGCATAAGTGAATTTCAGTGCATGAGACTGAGTCATTGTACCTTTTAGTGTTCTTGATCTAGAATGAGTCTAATTTGTGCTAGTTTTTAAAATCTTAACAAAGACATTAAAGTCTTATGGATAGATGCCCCTTTTAGCATCAATAGAAATCTGTTACTTTGGTATTTAAATCTACAAAGTTTCAAAAATTATAAGTAGGAAGTGCAATGTATCACCAAAAGAGATTTTTACATATATATTTCTTCATAGGTTTTCTTAATATATTTTGGATTATATTTCATATTCACTTGGAAAACAGAAAAAAAACATTTGAGAGAATAGGTTGAATACATTATTAGAAAGTACCTGTTTCAAAATACTCAACAAGGCTATAGCACTATTGGACTTGCTCATTTTTATGAATAGTAACTAGAACATGAGCCTGGATTTGTTATTCCAATATGAATGACTTTGACCCCAGACATCACTTGGTGCCTTTCTTTACATTCAGGAGTGCTACAAATGTTTTCTCTCTGTGAATGTTCTATCCATTGGTGCTATCTTCCTCTACCATGCATTGCTCTTGGCTCATTCATATAACATTGTTTATTGCCTTTATTGAGGGCATATACTTCAATTGTTATACTGAATGAGAAATAATTAACTTTTATATTCTATTTATGCTATTTAAATAAAAGTTTGAAATGCCCAAGTCATGCCAGAAGCTAGATAATAGCTCTTACTGCTGCTGTATTTTCCCTTTTCCTTCCTATGAGCTCATTTTTTCTTTTCTCATTTATTTTTTGCATTTTTGAACTACATGCCTTCAGTCATCTATTACTGACTGCCTGATTCACTCCCCATATATTAGCAATACAGTTGCAAACCTGAAGCTAGTATTTCCTAATTTGTATTTAATGCTTGAAACAGGATAGCCTCAAAGGATCCATTGGATATAACCTCATTATGATATTCTGTATGTAAGAATAACAGAGAAAAAAAAAAAAAAGCATTTCTTTTTCCTATCAGTTATCTTAGTGATTATTAGCAGAAATACCATTCTCAGCACTAGTATTCAGCACAACAGCTTGCTACGTGCAAAAGTAGCTTTCCTTATTAGCAGGTGGCAGTACTGATCAAAACTAATTTACAGTTGCAGTACTTATCTAGCAGAACATACGAAATGGAAATGGCATAATACTATGACATAACTGCACTGCAGCTACCTTAGTAGAGATTAACATGTACAGAATAAGATGTAAAACTGCGCTTTAGTTTCGCTTAGTTTGCTTTATTAATGTGAAATAAACTAGGCTAGGATAAAGCTTCTTAGAATTTTGTAACTTCATTAAAGATGTTCCAGCTTCCAAGCAAAGAGAAAACCTTGCTTTCTTCTATTTCATATAGGAATGTTTCCATTTGAAGTAAGATTTTCAAGCTCTGTACTGCTGTCTCCTCCGTACAGAGCTATGGACACAAACCAAAGCAGTGACAGATAAAATATGGCTGAGTAACAGATTTTTGTCTGTCTTTTTAGGGAGATTGGTGGTTCTTTGTTGCAAAGACACCTTAAGAAAAAAACAGACTTAATGTTATAGGAGGGTCAGTGCTTGTCCTCACTGGCAAATGGTACATTCTGGAGTCAGTGTTTATTCAGAAGAAAAATGGTAGCACGTTACTGGGGGAGGGATGTGGGGGATGGAGATAATTCTCCTTATAAAGGTGGATCCTGAATTTCACCAAGGGCTTCTTTGCCCCTACATCTGCACTGCTAGTAAACATGGTTGACTCATTGTTGACTGTATATATGGTCACATATATACACCTGGAATTTAATTAGACTGATTAAGTATTAGATTTGGGGGCTTGGTGAGCTAGTTGTGTGGAGCAGAAACTTAGTAACTTTGGTAACTTAGAAGCAAGGACTTTCTATTTCAATTTTGGTTTTTTACTTCAAGATTTTAGTCAACTGTCCATCACTGCAGCTACCGACAAAGGAGCGGTGACTATTGGAAAGGGAGGGGTTTACTTCAGTGGTACCTAGTAATTCCAGAAGGGTGAGCACCACCAGCCTTTTTAAAAATAAAGGTAGGATCACCAAATAGGATAAAGTGGTATGGTCTTCCTTGGTTTGAGCTAATCTTCCAGAGATTTTTACAGATAAACTGCTTGAATCTGGTTTTCTACCTCACTTCCGTTGTTTTTCTTTTCCTTTCCTTCAGTCCAGTTTTGTAAAGCATAACTAGTTTGTCTTTGCTAAGCAACAGAAGTGGACCACAGAATTAAACAAAGCACAAGCAGAACGGTTGATATGTCAGCAGTGGTATCTGGTGAGTCTGATGTGTCCAAAAATGTACAAAATTGGAAACTGAAGTGGTTTTATCTGTTAGCAGAAAAAGGCTTTAACTGGGGGGATCATGATCTGCTAACAGATAAAAATACAGTGGTGGTGGAAGCAAGAAGCAGCTGATCAGCAAGCACAATGAAGATATCTCTTCTATTAAATTATAGAAGCAGATTGGTACTTGCTATTATAAATTGGTTTGCAACTTGGGGGGGGATAAAGACACTTAACAGTTGTAGATAGTCAGTCTTTTATAGAGTGCTGGAGGCACAGCTAGAATGATTACAGCTGTGTGAGAAAGGCTGCTCTTAGTTCCCAAGGAAAATGAAAACAACAGATAAAAGATGGCAGATGGATGAAAGTGGCATAATATTTTATGGACCTAGGTTCCTGAAATATTTCAGTGCAATAACAATATAAATCTTCTTTAGCAGTTATTCTGCAATTGGCTAACATTCCAAAAAAGCAAAAATTTATTAACTTCTCTCTGTTATAGTGTGCACAAACAGATTGCCAGTGATGCACAAGTATTTTGTGTTCATCTTATAAGCATAGTTGCTGGTTAATAAGGCTTAGATCTCTTTTCTCAAGCATTCATAGCATATTTACTTGTATATTAAAGGTTATTGTGAAATAGAAAATATTTTCCTTGACTCTCCTATTAAATTTATCTGTAGTCCATGTGCAAACTTTGCTGATGTAGAAGATGTATTTTTTTTTTACTTAGGGGTATGACTGTAACGTAGCTTTGGAAGGGAGCAAGAGCAACAGCTTCCATGTAAATGCAGGTCTTGAGAGAAGGAGTGTGATTTCTTCCAGCTCTTTCTCGAACAGCTTCATGGCCAGCTGCAGCTCCTCAAGCAGCTCTTGCTCCCCAAGGTGCTGGCCTTGAGCATGGGCAGCTAAACTCCTGGGCTGGGGGAGGCACTCTGACATGTGTATCCTTGAATCAGAAGTACCACGTTAAGGACCTGATGTTTTCTTCCACAAATTTTTAAGTGTTCACCTTGACACATGTTTTTTTCTAGCTTTCCTAACTGGTTTGTCTCCTAACTGTTTGTCTGTTTGCTATGATATTGTGATCCAGTCAGTTTATTCTACAACTTTTTAAAAAGTACGTCAGTATAGGTGGATGCATTTTTTTATACATGCTCTTCCTGAGCCTCTAAAAGTAGGCTTTAGATGCCAGATACGTACTTACTTACTGTCAGTCTACATCTTTAATGTGTACTTCCACTGGTGAAATAAAGTATTGCTTATAAATATCCTAGAGGGGTTTAGTTGAAGTACAGAAGTAGAGAAAGAAGTGTAAAGGGTCTACACAGGTTATCCAATTCATCCTTGTCTAAAAGGAGTAAAAATTTATGATTCATTAATGGTTTGGGTTTTTTCTATGTCTTGAGTCTAATGGACTTAGCAGTCTTTTAACATATGTTACTTTTTGTTGTTTTTCTTATACAAAACCAAAATCTACACAATCTTTCCCTCTTTCATCATCCTAACAATGATGTTTGCAAACTTTAAACTTCTGAATTCTAATAGTAGATTACAGTGTTATGATTTAAGGGTATTAGTAATTTTGCCCTAGGGCAAAATGCTGGTTTTAACAAAGTAAGTCTTAAAAATATTAAAATCCTGTATCTTCTAACAGAAATCACCAACTTTACCAGTGAACTATATAGGATAGGGATTCATATATGTTGATATATGTTGGTATATGCAGTGTCTGAGTTTTCTGAAGTATATTTCATGCTATATTTATGTATAGGAGCAGTGTCTGTTTAAAGATTGACTTTTCTACATGTTAAAATTCAAACACTTGCCCAGAAATGTTATTTGAGTTGTACAGGGTGAGAAAAGGATAAACAATAAAGAACCTCCAAATTTGAACCAAGAAATTCCTCAGACAAAGTCTCCTTTAAAAAAAAAAAAAAAAACAAAACACACGAACTTGAAAAGCTTTTCTTAGTATTAATCGTTCTCGCTGCTGGTTTTATGTCCTTTTGTACATCAGGTCATGATTCTGGCTGAAAAATGATCTCCAGCATTTATTTTACTGCTGGGCAGTAGCTAGCTCAGGGCACAAAATGAAAATAATGATAAGGTGAATAAGGTGAAAGCTAAACTCTCACTCAAAGTGTGAGTCACTTTTGAACTCAAAAGAGTATACTGTACCAAATCACTAGGGTCACTGGCCAAAATTGCTTCATAGAGCAATGTGCAGCTATGCCTGGGACCATGTGTCTAGTTTCAATCTCTTTAGTCTTTGCAAACCAGCTCTTGATGTATTTCAAAATGCTGCAGATACCCCTAAAACATGAGACAATTATCCCCTGTAGTGTGTGGTGGTACCTGCTTTTTCTTCTTTTGCTTCAGAAAAGCTGTATTGCACAGGTCATTGAATGAATCATTAAGACTGTGGATAGGGCTGCAGCTGGTGTCTGGCATCTGGATCTGGTACTCCGAGGGTGTCCACCAAGTTTTTCTTCTTCCCATAGTGGGCTAAAATTTCCCCTTTTGTCAAATACAGTCTGAGAACTACTCACCCTTACTGCTTGACAGCACAGGGCATACTCTGCAAAATACTGATTTAACCACCAGAAAGCTTGGAAATCCCTAAGTGAGCTGAACGCTGCTCCTCCACGCCTAGAGTATATTGATTTTGTTTTCACTGGAGATTGACAGTTGCAGAGAGGGTGAGATTGTTCAGACTATTCCTTCACTTTTGGGTCTAGTTTTTTGAAACTTGCCTTTTGCTGATATGTGTTTCTGAAGAGTTATAAAACCACCTTAGTTTTATGTCAACCCATCCTTTTATTCCTAACCTCCTTCAGAGACATCCTGTGTAAGTAGTACCTTGGAAAAAAAACAATATCTTGAATTATTTATTTTTTGAGAAATTAAATTTTTAAGAAAAATCTTGATAGATACATGTTTTTTATACTTAGTGATCCACAGAGAATGTCTTTCCAAATAATCTAGTACGTACTGGGGTTTGGGATGGGGAGAAATTATTATATTTGTTCAAATTGTTTAACTATTTTTGCGTTTTTCTCCATCTACACTAAAAAGCTTTATGGTTATTCATTCATTAATACCACTGAGAAGCTTCTTTGGGGATCAGAAATTCCCTCACTCTGCTAAATGTGAACCTCAGTTCAACAAATAAGGCAGCAGGTATTGCTTAACCTTTACTGCAGTTGCATTCCCTTTCCCCCCAAACAATTAGAAGTGAAAGAAAACAACCTTCTGGCAGTGAAGGAACAAGACAGACACTGCGTTCTGCTAACTTGCGACTCAGAACAGATATCATATGTGTCTCTTTTGGTATGCTAGACAGTGTAATTCATTAGGAAGAAAAAAATGTATTAGTCTTGAATTCACCAAGAGAATTTACCAGCTGGCTGAACACCATGTAATATAAACTTAACTTCTTCCTACAGCCAGGATCCAAATCAGAAAATGTAAGGAATACCTTTCAGAGGTGCTAGTTCTATAAATGTGTCCTGTATACTTACATTAAGAAGTGTAAATCAGGTTTAATCATAAAACATTGTAAAAATACATAGTTGGACTGAACTCTGTTTTTCTGCTACTGCACACGAGCATACGAGCTGTATATCTCATTGAATCCCACACAGTAAGGATTGCTGTTGCTGCTTGGCTACTGCTTTTCTTTGCATACGTCTGGTATGACAGCAAGTTTTGACTTTGTCTTGCAATATCTTTGTGCTGGCTATGTCAGTTAAAACCCACCCAGCATTTGTTTCCTTGCTTGCCTGCTCTTTCACCGTTAGAGTCTGGCTTTTGTCCTTCTCCTGAGCCTGCACAGGATTGCTAGTCTTGGACTACAAGCATGGGTTCAGTACTCTAAAGTGAAATGCGCACTGTCTGCAAAGTATCTTGAGGACAAAGGCTCTACTTTTGTTTTTGTTTGTTTGTTTTGTTTTTGTCAAATTATTTTTTTTGGCTGACTTAGCAATCTGTGAAAGCTTACACAGTATCAGACAAGCACCAAAGCAAGTGCAAAAGGACAACATGCTAGGGACAGAGCAACAAACTGTCAGACCTGTTCAGGCATCCTTGGAACAGCCTAATTATTCTCCAGTGTACCACAAACTCGCTTCAGTGAAAGACAGCGTGTGTTATTGTCAGTATTAGCAAAGAAAGATCTCTAAGAATAAGTTTAAAAAAAAAAAAAACACATTAGCAAAACGAACATCAGTTGCAGTGAGGGAATGAGCTGAAGTCTTGGCACACTTTTGGGGTACCTCAGCTGAAATACAAGTTCCTAGAAACTAAGGGCATACATTGGCATCTAATGCTGGGGGGAAAGGGGTGCTGAAATTTATTTGCTTTTGAGTAATAAACAAGACAATTTTATTAAATATTTGATGTTATTTTTATGAGAGGAGGATGTTAATGAAATGCTAAGGCTATGACTGGCTGTCTCATCATACAATCTTGCTCATGACTAATTGAACTCTACCTAAAAACTAGTTACTAAATTTTTTCCATATAACTGTTTTGCCTAATTAGAGCGAGTTCAGAAAAGAGCAGCATGATTGGAAAGCTAGGGAAATTGCTTCTGAGAAGATTAGAGAAATTAAAATTCATAGATTATTGGGGGGAAATGATTCCTGAAGTACTAAATGGCAGCAAAAATATTCTTGGTCTTAAAAATGGCTGAAAATGGCTTTAAAATGGCTTAAAAACCTAGCCAGCTCCAAATCATGTTGGTTTAACAGGAGTGTGGAGGAATTTCTTGCAGAAAACAGTCATGGAATAAATACTGCAGGGTTTGGGCAATCCAGGACTGATAACAGAGAACAGACTCTAAGTGATGAAAAGAATATGGGAAAACGAAACTGCACCAAAACTGTTCAAGGCGAGGAATCGAAACTGTTCAAGATAATACGACATGGGGAAGAAATGAAACTGCAAAGCAAGCATAAAAAGTAGAACAAGGTCGAGTATACATGACTGGCAACAAGATGCAAGTGGAGGAACCATTCACGTGATCAGAAGAACTTATCCAATTAGATTATTGTTTAGGTGCGTGAATGACACATGCTAACCGATGAACAAATGGCTTATACGTGATAGGAAATAGAAACAATATATAACTGAGTGTTGTACAATTAAAGAGGAGAACAACCTTAACCGTATTGGTGTCCAGTTGTTACTCGGCTCACGTCTCCAGTCGGCTCCCTGCTTCACAGGAGAAAGGCATGCAGGTGTCTCATTTATGGAATTTGGGTATGGGCCATATGTATGTCAAGAAGCATGTGAAAATGACCTTCTCATGACCCACAAACCTGCTGTGCCTCAGGGAATATCTGCTTATCTAAGCTTTAAGCATGGATACTACAGAGGCTGTGGTAAACCCTGCAAAGCTACTAAAGAAGAAAAGATTTGATCTCTGCAGTAGCATAACACAATCAAAAGTGGTATCTAAAGTTTTGTTGAAGTTTCAAGATAGTGTGCTTCTGTATTTTGTTCCTTCCCTCATTTCAGCATCTACAAGAGCCTCATGATGCTGCAGTTAGTTGGACATTATAATGCTTCCTCAGGGAAGAGCTATAACCTTGCTTTTACTTACTTAAGTGATAAGGCATTGTAAGCTCATTGCTCCCTTCAGGGTTTGGTTTTACACTGCTGCTGCTTTCCAGAGTGCTAGAACAGCAAAATTGCTGGAGCAGAAAATTTTTCATTGTGTTGCATGGATCCTCAAATATCACTGTAGGTTCCTAGATTGGGATAGGGCTGTAAGCCAAGAAGAAAACTGCATTAGGAGCTGAGAAACATCAAGTTATGCTATTTCTTCCAATCCCTTCCCCATAATTTTTTTTCCTTCTCTTTCTTTTGTGGAAGAATGGGAGTCTAGCTCACAAAACCTTTAAATTTCCTGAACTATTAGTACTCTACCTAACTTATAATTTTGATGGTGGAATTAGAAGGCTTTAGAAGCCTCTTAGATTCCCAATAGAATGAAAGCTCTGAATGAAGAAAAAAAAAAAAAAAGAAAAAACAAAAAGAGAAAAAAGCTCCTTTTCCTTTCAGTGTAGGGATTATATGCATTTATATCCCTGTATCCTTGTTCATTTTCTTTCATTGCTACTCCTACCTACTCCTTTGTTGCTACTCTCAGCAGTAAACCCATTCACCCTGAGTGAATTTCAGGCCCTATACAGAAAAAAAGAAAAAAAAAAAACCAGTTTTCAGTGTCCAGAAGCAAGAAGAGATCTGGCCCTAAAAGTTTATTTTCAAGTGTACTTGGAATTAGGTTTAGCCCCAAAATTACTGCCCATAAAAATTAATCAAGTTGTATAATACAAAAAACCTAGATCACCTGAAAAATGTTCTGCTCAGGAGAGGAAGTTCTAAAATATTATTGGAAGGCATGTAAATCCTAGAATCACAGAATGGTTGAGGTGGCAGGGACCTCTGGAGGTCATCGGGTCCCACAACCCTGCTCAAGCCAGGCCGCCTAGAGCAAGTTCCCCAGCACTATGTCCAGATGGCTTTTGAATATGTCCAAGGATGGACACTCCACAGCCTCCCTGGTCAACCTGTGCCAGTGTTCGGTCACCCTCACAGTAAAGAAGTGTTTCCTGCTGTTCAGAGGGAACCTTCTGTGTTTCAGTTTGTGCCCACTGCCTCTGGTCCTATCACTGGGCACCGCTGAAAAGAGCCTGGCTCCATCTTCTTTGCAACTCCCCTTCAGGTATTGATATACAGTGATGAAATCCCCCCTGAGCCTTCTCTTCTCCATGCTGAACAGTCCCAGCTCTCTCAGCCTTTCCTCAGAGGAGAGGTGCTCCAGTCCCTTAGACATCTTTGGGGCCCTTTGCTGGACTCTGTCCAGTATGCCCATGTCTCCTTTGTACTGGGAACTGGGCACAGTAATCCAGGTGTGGCCTCATCTGATGAAGCATCTTTTTTTGTCAGTGATAAAAAAAATAATGACATGCTTCAAAAGCTGTTAATAAATCAAACAATAATACATAAGCAGATGCTATGGACTAATTCTGAATATTGCATAATTCTGAATGGTAACCACATGTTGCAGATCTGTAGTCAAATCTGTGAATATGTTATATATAGTTGAAGTCTTGTTATATTCACCTAAGGGACAAGATCATGATTACAGGGGTTTTTTAGTTATCTTTCTTGAATGTGCTGCAGCCATGTAATATAAGTTAATTTATTGTAGCTCATCTTTATAGGACAGATATACTCATCTTTTAACAAGTACATCAAATGTAGAAATATGTCAGCCACTTCAGACTGATTTATAATATTTTCTTGTTGCTATGGAAAAAGACAGTGCTTCACCTTTCTAAGCAGCAAGGAAAGAAATATTGTACATGGGTTATTTTATATCAGAGAAAGACAGGTGCATCACAAGAAAAGAGCTGCATGGTGGTGATGTTCTTATGATCATGTTTAATAATACATTTTTTTTCTTTAGTTTACTTGCTAACCATTCATTGAACCATAGGGAGCCAGACACACCAGTTTTTGAAACAGAGGTGTTGCACAGGATAGGTTGAGGATTTTAAATTGATGGTTGGTTTGGAGTTGGGATGGTGAATATTCCTGTTGTTTACTAGAATGTTAGCTTTTATTACTAGCATACACAGTTTGTTTGTTTTCTTATTCATCACAGCAGAAAACACCCGTCCCTTTCTCTAGGAACTCATCTGAGGTCATCTAACTGCACAGTCCATAAAAAAATAGATTCCTAGATATATGGGCAAGCGTAAGGTGCTATATGCATAATTTGGCTAACAGAAAATGACTGAATGTGGAACTGTGAATGCTGCTACTCTGTCCCATCATTTCTACCATTTTGATCTGTAGGCCTCCCAGTAGTTCCTTGTTTGCATAAATAAAATGGTAAGGGCTTCCTTTTGCTTCAATGTATAATTAAAAAATAGTAGTGAAAGAAGAAAATCAGATCAGACACTGCTATTACTGTGTTCTTTCGAAATGTGAAAAGACTGAAGAAGAGGAGGGTCGTGCAGGAAAAAAATTATGTTTTGTTATAAGCAGGAAAACATGTCTCGTAATGTTAGTCAGAGGAAGGTAGGTCAAAGATTTACTCAGACTATACTTCAAAAGAAGGGGTGGGAATTAAAGATGTACAGGTGAGGCATGCTTTGGGCTTGAGCTTTCTGAAAAATACTCTCATTCAAGTAGTTCAATGGCCAGAGAAACAACAATCGTTTAATTTTAGAACTAATCTACAGCAAGCTTTTTTGGGGCAAGTTTACTTCTACTGATGATTCTCTGCTGTTTCGGTTAACCCAGTCTGAGCTTTATGATAACACAGCTGTATTAGAGCTAATAAAGTAGTTGGGTTTGATTGGCCCCTAGTAGTTCCATTATACTGCACTTCTCCTGTATAGACATACGTTTATGCTTATAGGCTTGGTAGTGGCAATTCCTGCTGCTGCAAGATCAAGTATGATTTAATACAAAAAGAAAAACAAGTCTGTAGGCTGAAGACATAGTCACATAATTTAGAGATAATCGCATTTGTCAAACAAGCCAGTGGGCTTTGCAGTAAAACAAACCAGAATTTGATTACTTACTATTACTAAATGTAACATAACCTTGTTTAGGAAAGAGATAGCCTCTCTCTAATGCTTTGCTAGAGCTAAATAAATTGAAATGCTACTGTTACTCCCATGGCCATGCCATTTAATTTACAATCCACTTCCACACTAGCTATTTTAAGCATAATTGTATAGTGTGCTATATTAATTAATTGTATAACATGCTATATCAGTTGATTTTATAGAAAAATGAAACTACCTGTAGCTGTTATGTCATGGGGGGGCGTTGGTAATGGTTGTCTTCTGGGATTCTTTTCAACTCTTGTTTTCAGATCAGTAATGGCAGCAGTCCTTTGATTTAGATCAAAGCAAGAACAAAAGCACCTTAGGAGCAAGTGAGAGTCAGAAGGTGAAATGAAGAGGAAAAAAAGTAATAAAACCCCATACCATAGCCTAGAACCAGAATACTAAAATGAGGAAACCAACTTTATACAGCTATAGCTACAATATTATTTTAGTGTAATTTACTTCTGAGACCAAACTTTCAGAAGCTTGGATATCACATTTTCTCCCTTGATTACAAACCAGTGAATCTTACCTTGCCTGTACAGGTATTGAATTTTTTCTTTTTCAGCCTATATTCACTTACAGTCATTAAAGATCTAGGGCACTTAGTGTAAATATTAAAGATGATATATGAAGCCTGACAAATTTAATCTTGGGTAATTACACTCTACCTAGCTCTTCTAATTAGCAAAAGTTTCCCTGCAATTTCGGTTGGATAAAAAATCTGCTAGTGCAATATTGTGCTCTTCAGTAGCTGCAGCACTGACGAGACGAACAAAGTGATTCGATACGTTAGTATCATTTTTCTAAGCATTTCATGAAAATTACACGATGTTCTGTGGCTAGCTGTAGCAACCTACACAGGAGATGTTGCATTCAGAAAATAACAATTCTTCTACCCTGAGAATAATTCTGGAAAGGATGTGTGAAAATTAATTGCTTCTCCTGGTTCTCTAAATGCTTTCTAGTGGACATAGTTTTCTTCTGCAGATCCAAGATAGAAACTTTTCTGTGTAGAAAACTGTAGATTATTGCCTGTGAACAGATTTCTTACTGGCTAACTAATAGGAGAATTAAGTTCATTATCCGTCAGGTAACTTTTCTAATAAGCTTGGATCTGGCATGAACAAGAAGCTGAAGCTTGGTAGTTCATCTGACCTGTACATACGTGCCCTTTCTGTGTGTGTTTGACAGTGTCTTTTTATTCTGGCTGACTGGCATTTCCCTCTGGAAAAAGAGAGTACAGAAAGAAGGGCAGCTAATTAATACTTCCAAATTTTGTTTCTATTTCTAACTCATCAGCAGTTTCCCTTTTCAGCTACATTGGGGGAAAATATCAAATAGAGTCTAATGAACGATTACTTCTAGCCAATTAAGACTCCCCCACCCCCCCATAAATTAGTTACAACACTGGGCAGATTTCATCACTTAGGAAAGCAGTATAATTCAAGTCAATTAATGAATAATAATACATCCTTGCCTTGAAAACTGTTCAATTTTCATCAGCCCCATTCCACATTAGCCAACAGCAAATCCAGAACGTCTGCACAGAAGAGAAATGAAAATCATTATAAATATGAAGAGATTTCTCTTTGAAAAAAGCCTGAAAAGACCAATACTGTTTACAAGCAGATGGTAAAAACAAAATATAGTGGAAAGACATAAAACACTTCAATGTATTTGGGATCAGGTGGGCATTCATATTTCTCTACTCTCATGTACAAAAGTCAGAAGAAATTGAAAAGGGGAAGAGTTTATAAATTACAGTGAAAACTTCTTGTAAGCATTAAAATAAAAATTAAATAAGTAAAATAAAAATTCTTTATGAAAACAAAGCAAAAGAAAGATACATACTTCATTTTATTGTGCTAATTACAGTGACAGGTTATAGGTAAAAACTAAGATTTTACTGGAATTAAACTAGTTTACCAATGTATATAAAAAGTATGGTAATACCAGATAATTTTGAAAGAACTGTGTAATCATATAAAATTATAGGGAAATTTTATATCCTAATACACTAATCACAGAATTATTATTTAGCTATTTTTAGGATTTCAGAACTGTTTATTCCTTAATTGTTCAATTCGTAGCATCCTGCATGTTACTCTCAAGTATTTGCTGCTACTTGTGATGTGTTAAATTAGGCGGAATATTGTTTGGTTTGAAATGACAGATCTTCTCTGCTTTTAGTCAACTTTGAAATTATTAAAATTCAATTTCCCATATCTAAACTTTACAAATAATATTTCTGAGTGTTTTTTTCTTCTTCCAAGAAGTAGGGGAAAATTGTAGGTATTCTACAAGCATACAGCAATCAGATCTTAATATTTACTTTATACATAATACACTGTCGTATTTAAGGTGTCTTTTTTTATATTAATTGCATTCCATACATAAATCATTCTATTTACAATGGTTAGAGTAGCCAGTAATTACTTGGGATTGTTTGTGGAAAAAATTAAGGACTCCAGAGTGGGTTTGTTCTTATAGAGTCCTCTGATTTTTGGCATATCTGCTCTGTCTAGTTCAGAACTCACTTAGGATCTGTGCTTCTAGAGATAAGATGTATCTACTACAGTACTTCAACACAGGTTTCTGTTGTCTGTTTACTTAGGAGAGAAAAACTTGTACTTCTTTTTATGCTTGCACAGCTAATCACCAGGGGGAAGGAATTAGCAGGAAGAAGTCCATGGCCGTGAACTCCTCCACTCCATCCTTTGAGGAATGCCATGCCTTGCCTTGCATCCCCACCCGCTGCAGCCTTGTGCTGCATGCACTCTGTACTCCCCTTTCGTTGCGGAGGGGCAGTTCAGCCTAATGCTGTTTTTTTGTGTGCATGTTTATTGCTAATTCAGGAGTGCTCTGTATTGGGGTTTAGTACTAACGTGGTTATGCTCTCCCATAATTAACGGTTCAGCAAACCCACAGCATGATAGCGCCTGAGTTTCCAGCAAACAGTAAAGGTTCTGCTTCACATCTTTGTGGAGAGGAATTTATGGCCAGTGGAAGGTGCACAGTTTAGATGGGATACCTTCCTAACAATGCTGCTGCTTTTTTTTCCCCATGCAACCTACTGAAGAATCATAAGAAAGTTTATCCAAACTTAAATACATTACTAAATCACCTCCTGAATGCATTGCAATGTCAAAAATGAAAGCAGGAATTAGGGAAAGACAACGAGCCAGAGCAATGCTTGTATCTTACAAGCTGTTGGCCCCTGGTTTCAGTGCTTCATGTAAAGGATGGCATTTTCTTTTGTAAGGTTTGATTTGGTTTGATTTATTTTCATTGTGCTTTCCTCTTAAACACCATTTTAGCTCTACAGGTTAATAGGGAAAGGAACTGATCAGAGTGAGAGCATATATAAATAATACAGAACTCATGATATTCTAGTATTAAATACCCAGAAGAGCAAAATCAAAGAATATTGTTGCTTATCTATTGCCTGGATATAGTGAAAACTAACTGAAGTATACATGTGATTTTTCAAATGAACAAAAATATGCAGATTCTAGAGTCCTGCCTATATGGAAAACTCTGTGACTCCGATTAGTTATTTTAATTCAATACAGGCTGAATACAATTCAAAGAAGAACAAAAAAAGCTGATAGTAAGATGGAGATTACTTTTTTCTTTCTCTACCTGGCAGTCCATAAACAATAGATTGTTAACGTTACAATTTGATATTATGCTGATATAAAATTATAACGGCTTTCTGAACAAAACTAAAAGTTTCTGAGCTTCTCAAAAGTTAGTCAAAGTTGTTTCTAATGGAAAGAGTTAAGCTACCTAAGATGAGTGGTTGATACCGGACATCATTTATGAGATTGTTTTTAGTGTTAGATCATATGTGTTTCTTTAGTAATAAGGGTGTCTAAAATTATTTATCTGATACCTCACTTTGTTCTAGTGCCTTGTATACCAGTGGACAGGATTTAGTTAAATTATTAGGATGGGCACAAGAATAAGCATTTAGGCCTAACCTTATAATATTTATGCATGTGCTGCATAAATGTTGTTCAGAGCCTATTCTTCACACTGAGTATCCTCTTGGTAATCACATTAATAAACACAGGCCAATTAGTTTATACAGACTATCCAATAAATCAGCTGGGATCATAAGCCTCTTTTTTTTTTTTTTTTTTTTGCCCCTGATGCATAGCTTGGGCAAGATCTTCCCAGGAGCCGTGGAAAATGCCTAATTCCCATTCATATATATCGGAGTTTGGGGTTCAGCACTTCTAGCTTCACATCCTTAGACAGAAAAGCACTGTTTTGTTTCTCAGTCAATAAATAATACATTCTTCCTGGCTACGGAACGGGGGTTTGGGCAGTGCATGTCTCCTTGACAGCCCTATAATTTGCTAGCTGGAGGCACCGATCATGCTGATGTGTATTTCTTTAATTTCCATTCTCATTTCCACTGAAGATTCTAATTAGATTCTGGTGATGCTTAAGAAGAGGAAGGGACAGTGTTTCTCTGAACATTATTCTTTCTAATGCAGAGGGCAGTAGTTTTCTGATGTGCAGCATTTAGCACATGTGAAAACAGATGTCTGGCTGTAGCAAACTGTCTTTTATCAAACTTAACAAAAATTGCGCTAAGAGAAGCTGGGGAAGGGCTGCGAAGCTGGGGGAGATTCGCAAAGCCTGGGTCTGGAAGGGCTGGAGCGCAGAGTGCCGACAGCAGTGTGCTCCCTCGTGCAAGTTTCCAGGGAGCGTTTCTTCTTGGCACTGACACAGCCAAGTCTCCGGCTCCGAGACAGATGTTCCTCCAGCAGCTCTGAAGTAAGGCTGATCACCGGATACAATGTCATACCCAGGGGTTCATGGTCCACCTCAGCCTTCTAAGAGGACTCGGTACTGATGAAATCGAATCCTTAAAGAAGCATAAGATGCAGGGCTTTGTCTGATATTTTGTCTCAGCCAGAGTGGCTGGTGAATCGCCACAGCTCCGTACAGCACTGCTTTACACCACTGCAACTTTCTTCAAAGCAAACTCTTGGTAAAATCCTCTAATTTCCCTCTGATTGCAAACTGGTGTGAAGACTGGAATGATTTGCCTGTTGGAAGAATGTTGACTCTCGAGTGGGAGTCGGAGGGACTGCAAACAGTGGGTATTGTTGTGATTATATTTGCATCTCTGAAGCTGCTTCATTTGCTGGGACTGATTGATTTTTCAGAAGGTAAAGTGGTCACTTGCACTTTGCGCTGTTTGTAGGTGTGGTGTCTGATCTGCTAAAATAGACTTAGAGAGCATCAGGTATAAAAGCTGTGAAACGAAAAGGCTTGAAAAGTGAAAATAACATTCAGACTAAAAATCCCAGTTTGCTTCTGCTGGTTTTAGTTTGTTATTGAAAACAGAAGTAGATGCTAGCATAAGATTTGTATTTTACAATGAATTGCCAAGTGTCTGTGAGTGGATGTTTATTAGAAAGACTGAAAACTGTGAACATAACACCTGTCAGTTGCCTTTGAAAGCTGTTCACTGCTACAAAACTTGATAGATTAAGTGGATCTTAGTTCAGTTCATGTTCATAACACACTTTGCTCTTCTGATATATGATGCATTTATAGTTTTGTTCTGTATTAGTATTTGCGTGTTAAAAATCCATTTCATACATAAATGCAAAACACTGTTACTACAGGTATAAGCTTTAGGATCGAGTTTGCTTGACACCTTTCAAAAAAGGCATAGATGCCAACATTAAATGTGGGTATTTTAAATATATATAATGAATATATGTTTTAAAATTCCTGTTTGCTTGCTCAGATTCCTGTCTGCTCTACTGTCCTGTCTACTATATGGGTCATATCATTTCATCTACTCTGAGAGGGCTTCACATCAATTTTAATAGGATTTTTATTTCTATACAAAGTGAGGGTTTTTTTTCACATTTTATAGAAATAGGCTATTTCAATTATTAACGAGATCTTTTGCTGTCAACTTTTCAACTTTTTAACAAAATGTCTTCTGTGGAGTGCTGTAGTAAACAAAAGCTATTCACTCATTGAAGCCCTTGCTCAAAAAATATTGCTTTTGTCAGTATGTTTGTACGTGTGAGCCCAAACCAATCCTTTTTGCTCTCTAACTGCTTTCAGTCAGAATCACACAGCCAAGGAGAGCACTCCAGTTTTCTGAAACATTAACTTCTCGTCATGGAATAGGATCTTTGATGGAGGCAGATTCACATAGTAACCTCATAAAATTGTTCAGCTGATAAAATGTGAAATCTTTAACACAGCACTTTTATAGTTACTGAACTATTGAAATACATCATCCTTAAAACCGTATGTGGTGAGAATGTATAATATGTGCCGTGTTACTATATAATGCATTGGTTATGGAATTGTAAAATTACTTTTTGAATTCTAAACAAATGAGTAATTTTTCTCTCATAACAGTGCTCACTTTTTGGTTTTTTTTATGCTCTGGAGGTGTACCATTTTTAACATCTAAAAAATTCTCTTACTAGATAGGTATGTGTTAGTTTCAACTTTATAACACATGGTAACAGATAGAAAAAAAAGATTTAAATGCAATATTGGTGTTTTAACAGAGGTACAGTTACATCCCTTTCTTGATTTCTCACAGTATGATACTGCCATTACATCTGTGCGAAAATGTTTCATATAATTTCAACTATATTAAATCACCTTTTAAAAAAAATCCCCCTGGTAGAAATTATACTGATTTTAATATAAATAATAAGTTCAAGACGATATTTCAGTTGAAGTGTAATATTTTGTTTCAATGCACCTGTTAGTGCCATGGCATTTCCTTACATGATAATGTAATAATTCACTCAAAAGTACCTAGCAACATAAAACTGATCTCTAAATGTAAGAAGATTAAACATTATAAAATATAGTGGCTATGTTTATAACATCTGCAGTGTGAATACCTCCAGTGACTTGGGGGATTTCCAGTTCCCCTAAGGCTGATGTGTGCTATTTAACTCTTCCATGTTTGGGTACTGCCATTACTATTAAACAAGAATTCTGCCCCAAAGGATTAAGGAATATTTTATAGGGTATTCAGAACTAATGGGTTTTTGTTCTCCTACTGAATGCAAGGACAGGTTTTCTGTTGATATACAAGGAGGACCATATTTGAATGGCCAGTGTTGATCCTGAAACCAAAATGAGCAATCAACCCTCCCCATCTACCCCATGGAGGCAGGGCATGAGTCATATGCTGAAACAAATCTGTTCCCGTAATTAGGCTTTCTGATGCCGTAACATGTTTGTCTTAATATCCCCAATATATTGACTTATTTTGAAAATATCACTGAAAGATAAGGCAGCATGCTTGTCCCGATGTTTGCCATTACAGGACAGAGAAGACAGCTAAATGACAAATCCTCAGTTGCAAACTTGTTACAACTCCACTGATTTTAGTGAGGTTATGGCAATGCGCCATGGCAGTTTCTGTCAGCAGAGTGACTTGTCTAAGCCCAAACCAAGAGTCACCAGCAGATAATGGGGGCAGAATTAAAGTGATCCACAAAAGCATCATGGACTGAGTAACTGGAGTGTTTCCATCCTTCCAGTTCACTTTTCCTCTCTGTCCAGAGAAGTGTAGAGGTAGCTTCAGCTTCACTACTCGTTAATCTGTTTGTACTGTGAAAATGCAACAGCTTGTTTATTGTTTATTTTTATAGTTATTTATAATGAGCTATAAAATACTCTGTATCTTGTATTCCAGGCACTTTCAGTATTATTTTTAAAAAGAACAAAGATAAAACAATAGTACACTTACAGAAAAATTTCTTCTTTAACCTATCTACTGGACGTGTTCTACCCAGTACAGCTCTTTTGCCACGCGCAGTCATTTTTCGTGCAAAAATGGACTTTCAGTTGAACAAGCAAAAAGATGAGTCACTGTGCTATGATGGACAACTGCCCTCCTTTACTTTACATAGCAAAGGAGTTACGGTGAAGAAGAGCTTGACTTGCCCTCACTCCTCCATGGGAAAATAGGAGAATCCATGCAATCTGCTTAGTTTTATTACAGTGTTCAACATTTGGCAGGACAGACAATGTGATTTGATCCTGTGTCCCAGACTAGGGGCTACGTTCTTCTACTTCATCCATCCTCCATTTTCCAATAAGCAGGAAAGAGAGACCAGAACGAGGAGAAAGCTGGCTCCACTGGAGCCAGCGAGCTATTTCAGTTATAAGGACAGAATTGAATCAATACCACTTTTACTAGAAGAGAATGAAAGTCTCCTTTCCCTCTCTTCCATTACTTTGAAAGTGGTTTGAAGCTGATCAATATCTTCCCTCCAGCTTCCTTGCCTGAAACTTTTGCTGCTGGGCAGCTTCTCTCCAAAGCTTTTCTTTTGTTACTCAGCTGGAAGGGGAGGAGAGGAGGGTGATCAGAACTGAAGCAACGGATCAGAGCAGCAAAGTAGCAACACCAGGCTTAGAGGGAATTCATCCACCAGAAACTTGGAGGGGAGAGACTGGGGAAATTAAAGATACACTTTGCATTTGTGTCTCCAGAACATCTGTCAAGTGGTAGCTATATGGAGACATTATGTAAATATGTGTAAGCAATTTTGTAAACGTCGGGGGACTTGCATAAATCAAAGTCTTTAAAAGGACAAACTTCGTGCCTCTTCCTTCATCATGCATTGATTATGTTTTGAAGTATAACATCTCATACAGAAGTGTTTTTCTTTTGCTTGTGAATATAATCAACCAGTGTTGCAACCTATTCTAGACCCTCCTATTGCTCCCCTTTTCCTTCCACTAATTTCTGATAGTTTCAAGAACTTGCTATTACCTTTCAAATGCTTATTCAGATGTAAATTTAATGTCTGATACGTGAATGTCCCACAAACTCAAAATCTTTTGGCTAGTAGGACCCACTGGTTCCTCCATGTCTTTCAACTCTATAGGCCATCAAGGCTATTGTAGGAATATTTGGTCCTTAATTTCTCTTACCGTGATGCAAAGCAAAGAGCAGTTCACTTACAGTTATCAATAAACATATTTAGCTGTAAAGTCAGACTTGAGAGTAAATAGAGTAATTTGTTGCTTTAGCTATGTCCTGGTTTCAGCTGGGATAGAGTTAACTGTCTTCCTAGTAGCTGGTAAGGTGCTATGTTTTGAGTTCAGTATGTGAAGAAT
>JANHGO010000001.1:24456170-24480837 GCA_024606505.1 Aquila spilogaster | reverse complement strand
GAGCTGTGGCCACCATGGGGTAGAGGTGATTGGAATTATTCCTTAACTTTTGTGTCTTTTTTTTTTTTAATAAAGTGCATTTTGCTTTTCTGTATTCCCGAAGAGCATAAAACCTCTTAGTTCTGTCAGCACATCTTTTTATTTCTATCATAAAAAAAACTTGAGTTATTTATTTTTAAAGAAAAATCTATACAGATATGTTTTTTTCTTTCTTTCTTTTTTTGGTTAAACTTCACGATCAATATAGCAGGCCTTTCCAAATACTCCAGCAGGTGCTGTTGTTTGGGATGGAGGATAAATTACTGCTTTTGTTCAAGCCATTTAACTAACTTTGCATTTTTCTCCACCTATACTAAAATGTTTGCTGATTCTTAACACGTTAGTACTACTGAGAAGCATCTTTGGGGATCAGAAATCCCTTCACCCTACTGAATAGGAGCTTCTGGTCAACAAATAGTGCAGAAGGTATTGTTTAACCTTTACAGCAGTTGCATTCCCTTTTCCCCAAAACAATTAAAAATGAAACAAAGAAAAAAAAATAGCAAAGAAGTGAGACAGCCACTGCATTCTGTTAGCTTGCAACCCAGAGCAGATATCAAATGCATCTTCTTTGGTATGCTAGATGGTGTAATTAATTAGAATGAAAAAATATACCAGACTTAATTCACAGAGAGAATTTGCCTGCTGCCTGAGCACCTGTTGTTACAAACTTAATTTCTTCCTACAGAGCTTTGTCTTACAAATGACAAACTTTAAAAGTATTAATGCTATAGACATGTCCTATATACATTAAAAAGTGTAAAAAATGATTAATTAGAAATGATTAATCTTTACTATGAGGGTGTTGAGACACTGGAACAGGTTGCCCAGTGAGGTTGTGGATGCCCCCTCCCTGGAAGCATTGAAGGCCAGGCTGGATGGGACTCTGAGCAACCTGGTCTAGTGGGAGGTGGCCCTGCATATAGCAGAGGGGCTGGAACTAAATGACCTTAAAGGTCCCTTCCAACCCAAACCATTCTGTGATTAAATATACAAAACTCTTTGTCTCCTGAGTTTGCAAAGGATTGCCAGTATTAGACTGCAACCATGAGATGAGTACTCAAAGGGAGATGAGTACAATCTGCAAAGTATCTTGAGGACAAAGGCTCCACATGCATTTTTTTTTTTTAAATCAAGTTATTTTTCTTCTGTTTTAATAATCTTCTGCCTTGTGATGGCCTAGTTATTCTCCCATGTATCACAGAGTTGTTTCGGTGAGTGACAGTGTGTGTTACTGTCATTGCTAACTAAGAATAAGTTTAAAAATAAACATTACGAAAACAAACTTCAGTTGCAGTGAGAGAATGGGCTGAATTCCTGACACACTCTGAGGGTACTTCTATTGGAGTAAAAGTTCCTTAAAACTAAGGGCATACTTAGGCATCTAGTGTTAAGAAGTATGGATACTGAGTTTTATTTACTTTTGAGTAATAAGACAAAATGTAATTAACTAATATTATTTTGGTGTGAGGAGGACATTAATGAAATACTAAGACTGTGTATGATTGGCAGTCCACCTTGGTAAATCTACTCATGTCTAATTGGGCTCCACCTAAAAACATTTAGTAGCTTGTTTTTCCATATAGTTGTTTTGCTTAATTGGAGCGGGTCTAGGAAAGAGCAGAATGATGAGGAAGGTAGGGAAATGCTGATGAGGAGATTAGAGAAATTAAAACTCGTAGCTTGGTCCACACATGAATATTGGAGGGAAATTACTCCTAATACACTTGGACTTAGAAATGATTGAAAATGTCTTAAAAATCTAGTGATCTCTTTACCATGTTTTAAAACTGTTCTTTAAGAGGGAGGAAGTCATGGAGGTGTCTTTTTTATGGAATTTTGATATAGCCATTTGCAAGTCAAGCTTGTGAAAATGAACTAATGACCTATAAATCTACTTTACATAATGGAGTATCTGCTTATCCAAGCTGTAAGCATGGAATATAGAAGCTGTGATAAACCCTGCAAAGTTGGTATAGAATATTGTGGTGTCTAAGGTTTTGTTGGAGGTACAAAATAGTGTGCTTCTGTATTTCGCTGCTTCCCTTATTTCAGCATTTGGAAGAACCTCATGATGGTGCAGTCTGTTCTATATTGTAATGCTTCCTCAGGGAACAGCTGAAACCTTCCTTTTACTTAAGTGATAACAAGGCAGTGTAAACTTATTGCTTTCTTCAAGGGTTTGTTTTATACTGTTGCTGCTTTCCAGAGTGCTACAACAGCAAATCTGCTGGGGCAGATCATTTTTCATTGTGCTGCATGGATCCTCAAATATCACTGTCAGAACAAATTGTTACCCAGGAAAAACTGCATTAGGAACTCCAAAACACCATCATGCTATACTCTTCCAATCCCTTCCCAGTAATAATTTGCTACTTCCTTCTTTTGTGAACTAATGAGAGTCTGGCACACAAAACCTTTACATTTTCTGAAGTAAATTTTCTGAATCATTAGTACTCTGCCGAATTCATACTTTTGGTGGGGGATTTTAAAATGCTACAAGATTCCTAACTCAGAAAAATCTGAAAAACAAGGAAACAAACAAAAGCAATGCCCTTACTCCTTTCAGTGTGTTATTTATCCTGTCTATCTCCCTTTCTCATCACTAAAATTTCTCTGCAGTAAACCCATTCACTTTTTCACAGAGCCTCAAACACTGAAAATGGCCTTCTGTGTCTAGAAGAGAACTGGCTGTAAAAGGTTTATTTTCAGGTCTATTTTCACGGAATGGTTAAAGCTGGAAGGGACCTCTGAGGGTCACCCCTGCTCCAGCAGAGAAACCCAGAGCAGGGTGCCCAGGTCCATGTTCGGCAGCTTTTGAAGGTCTCCAAGGAGGAGACTTGACAATACCTGGACAACCTGTGCCAGTGCTCTGGCACTCAAACAGCATTTAAGGGCTTTTTGGTGTACAGAGAAAGCCTGTTGTCTTCCAGTTTGTGCCCATTGCCACTTGGATTTGTTGAACCTCATGAGATTCTCCTGGGTTCACTGCTTCAGCCTGTCTAGGTCCCTCTGGATGGCATTCTGTACCTTGGGCATGTCAACCACACCACACAGCTTGGGGTCATCCACGAACTTGCTGAGGGTGCACTCAATCTCATTATCGATGTCACTGATGAAGATATTAAGGAGTTCCCAGTCCCAGTACAGCTCCCTGAGGTTCACCACTCATCACTGATCATGAATCTCCATTTGGATACTGAGCCACTGACCACCACCCTCTGAATATGATCCTGCAACTAGTTCCTCATCCATCGAACAGTCCACCCATCATGTCCATATCTTTCCAATTTGGAGAGAAGGATGTTAAGGGGGACTGTGTCAAAGGCCTGAAGTCAAAATAGATGACATCAGTGGTTGTTCCCTTGTCCATTAATTCATTTACACCATCATAGAAGACCAGTATGTTGGTCAAGCAGAACTTGCACTTGGTGGAACCATACTGGTTGTCTCATATCACTTCCCTGTCTTCCACGTGCTTTCAGGATGATCTGTTCCGTGATCTTCCCCAGCAGTGAGATGAGGCTGGAAGGGCAGTAGTTCCCTGGGTCATCCTTTCTTTCTTCATCCTTTCCTTTCATGGAAAATGGACATAACATGCCTTTTTCCCAGTCACCAGGAACTTCACCTGACTGCCATGACTTTTGAAATATCACTGATTGTGGCTTGGGAATTATGTCAGCCAATTACCTCAGGACTCTGGGATGCATCTCATTGAGACTCATAGAGCCATGGATGTTTAGGTTCCTCAGGTGGTCACAAACAAGATCTTTGCTTACAACGTAAGGGGCAATCCTTTCCCATTTCCCACCTTCCAAATCATCCACTTGAGGGGTGTGTAAGGAGCAGTTGCCAGTGAAGGCTGAGGCAAAAAACGTGTTGAGCACCTCAGCCTTCTCCTCGTCTGTTGTTATCAGCCTCCCTCTGTTGCTCACGAGGGGTTGGTACACCTTCTTGGACTTTCCTTTTCTGGTTGATGTGTCTGTAGAAGCCTTTCTTATTCTTATTTGAACCCCTTGCCAAGTCCAGTTCGAGTTGGGCCTTGGCCTTGCTGACCCAGTCCCTACACACCCTAGCAGCATCCCTATACTCCTCTCAGGGTACCTCTCCCTGCTTCCACTGCCTTACATATGTCCAACTGGCTTCTAATAATTACATTATACTGTAGTTCTCTAATGTAAACATACATTTACATTTACAAACTTGGTAGTGAAAATTCTTTCTCCTGAAATATCAGGGGTGATTTAATATAAAAAGAAGAACAGATCTATGGGCTGAGGATGTAGCCATGTAATTTAGAGATAATTTAGTTTGCCAAGTAAGCCAGTAGGCCTTGCAGTAAAACAAAACAGAATTGGATTACTTACTATTACTAAATGTAATTTAACCTTGTTTAGGAAAGAGATGGTCTCTCTCTAATGCTTTGCTAAAGCTTTATAAATTAAAATGCTACTGTTACTCCCATGGCCAATCAGTTTAATTTACAATTCACTTGTGTGGTAGCTATTTGAAGAACAATTGTATGACATGCTATATCAATTAATTTTATAGGAAAATGAAACCACCTGTAGCTGCTTTGTCACAGGAGGGAATTTAGTAATGGTTTTCTTTTGGGATTCTTTTCAGTTCTTGCTTTCGGATCAGTAATGCCAGCAGTCCTTTGATTTAGATCAAAGCAAGAATGCAAGCTTCTAGGAGCAAGTGAGAGTCAGAAGGTGAAAACAAAGAAAATGATAATAACAATAAAAAGAATAAAATCTCATTCCATTGCCTAGAACAAGACTACTGAAATGAGGAAATAAACTCTAGATATTTATAGCCACAGCGTTATTTCAGTGTAATTTACTTCTAAGTATGAGACCAAATAATCAGCATCTTGGATATCATATTTTCTCCCTTGATTATAAACCAAAGATTTCTTGTCTATGCAGGTGTTGATTTTTTTTTTTTTATATATTTTAAATTTTCTCAGACTATATCCACTTCCAGTCATTAAAGATCTAGGGCACTTAGTGTAAACATTACAGAATGTATGAAATCTGACAGATTTCATTTTAGGTAATTATATTCTGCATAGGTCTTCTATCTAGAAGAAGTTTTTCTGCAATTTTGGTAGGCTAAGTAATCTGTTCCTGCAATATTGTGCTCTTCAGTAGCTGCAGCACTGGAGAGGTAAACAATGTAATTTTGTATATTAGCCTCAGTTTTCTGAGCATTTTATGAAATTACACGGTATTGTATGCTTATCTGTAGCAGCCTATGCATAACTTGTTACATTCAGCAGTATGAATTCTTTGAGAATAATTCTTGAAAGGTCCTGTGTAAATTAATCACTTCTCCTAGTTCCCCGAATATTTTCTGCGGACCGCAGCTTTCTTCTTTAGATCTGAGATATAAGTTTTCTGTGTCAAAAACTGAAGATTATTGCCTATGAACAGATTTCTTACTGGCTAGCTAATAGGGGTGTTAAATTCATTACCAGCCAGATAACTCACCTAATAAACTCACATCTGACCTCAACAAGAAATTGAAGATTATGAATTCAGCTGACCTGCACATAGGTGTCCTTTCTGTGTTTGACAGTTTCTTTCTCTTCTGACTGACTGACATTTCCCTCTGAAAAAAGGAAGTAGAGAAAGAAGGACAACTAATTAATACCTCCTTTTTATCCTTCACAATTTTTAACTCATCGGCTGTTTTCCTTTTCAGCCAGTTTTAGGAAAAAATAAAAAATAGTTTATTGTGAACTATTACTGCTAGCCAATTAAAGCTTCTTTTTTCTTCCCTCCTGTAAATTACTTATAATACTGGGCAGATGAATTCATTTGAGGAAAACAGTGTAATTCAAGTCAATTAACAACTAATGATATATCCTCACCATAAAAACTGTTTTCAGTTTTGGTCAGCTCCAATCTAAATTAGATAACAGCAGATATAGAATGTCCACATAGGAGAGAAAGGGAAATCAAAGTATAAAGAGAGTCCTTGTTTTTGAGGCACTGTTTTCAAGCAGATGTTGAAAACAAAGTATAGTGGAAAGACATAAATTACTTCAATGTATTTTAGATCAGATATGTATTTTTATTTTTCTACTATGATGTATGAAAGTCAGAAATTGAATAGGAGAATTTACAAATGACAATCAAAACTTGTAAAATTAAAACTGTAAAATAAAATTTCCTATTTTTACTGTGCTAATTACACTGTCAGTTGGTAGCTAAAAGATAAGAATTTACAGGAATTAAACTAGATCACCAATGTATTTAAGAGTTATCGGATAATACCTGATAATTTTGAAAGAACTGTGCAATCATACACAATTATAGGGAAATTTTATACCCTATTACACGAATGAAAGAATTATCAGTTATCTACTTTAGTATTTCAGAAGTTTATTCCTTGTGTGTTCTACTCATAGCGTCCTACATGTTATTCTGAAGCATTTGCTAATTCTAGTGATGTGTTAAATTGGATAGATTACTGTTTGTTTTTTAAATGGCAGATCTTTCCTGCTTTGAAATTATTGAAATTTAGTTTCTCACACATAAGTTTTATAAATAACATTTCCAAGCATTCAGAAATACACAGCAATCAGATCTTTGTCTCTAATACAGTCATATTTCAAGGCCTCTTTTTTATGTTTGCTTCTTCCCATACATAAAGCATTCTGTTTAAAGTAGTGTAGTCAACGATTAATCAGGATTATTTGTAGAAATATTATGTAAGAACTCCAAAATAGGGTTGTTCTAGTAGATCCTGCTAATTTTGACATATCTTCAGAATTCCCTGAGGATTTTTACTTCTAGAAAGAAGATACCCTCTACAGTGCTTCAGTGCAGATTTCTCTTCTCTACTTACTTAGGGAGAAAAACATGTACTTAGGCATGCACAACTTATCACTGAAGGATAGGAAGTGGAGGTGGCAGATTCATAGTCAGGTTCTCCACCCCAGCCTTTGAGAACACCGTTCTTTGTCATGCATGCACACCTGCCACTGTCTCACATTGCAAGATGGACTTCCCTGATGTTATGAAGCAGCAGATCAACCTAATGGTGTATTTTTTTCTATGGGGATCCATTAATAATTTGGAGTGCTCTGTATTGTGGTTTTGGTACCAACATGCTTATGCTTTCTGATAATTGTTCAGTAAACCCTCAGGGTGGTAGTGTCTGAGTTTCAGGCAAACATTAAGTGTTCTGCTTCAAATCTTTATGGGGAAGAATTAACAGCCAGTGGAATTTGCACTGTTTAGATGTGATAGATTTCTGATAATTCTGTAGTGTTGACATGGGTGTTTTTTTTTTTTTTTTTGTTACAACTTATTGAAGAATTGCAAGGTTTATGCAAACTAATGTATTGCTAAGTCAGCACCAGAATGCATTGCCATGTCCAAAATGAAAGAGGGAATTAAAGAATGACAGTGAACCAGAGCAATGCTTGGATATCATCAGCTGTCTGCTGATGTTTCATTGCTTCATGTAAAAGATGGTGTTTTCTTTCATATCCTGGAGAGGGCATCAATGAAAAATTCCTTTACTTTGAGCAGCTTTTAAAATTTTCTCACAGTATCAATACAGGCAACCCATATGGACTTATCATAGAAATATTTTTATAGAAATATTGTTCAAAATATGAAATGAGAGGTAGAAGTTAACTGTGAACTTAGCAAGTGATCAGAATATGAAGTATTGTGATCTCTTTGTTCAAGACTGATTTCGTTTTCAAATGCTTTGAGGCATGGCATTTTTTTGATTGAACGACTCTAGGAGAATTCACCTCTGTAAATTATTCTTTGTTTGGATGTGTTGCATGGTGTATTAAAGGAAGTATTTCATATTTCACTTCAATTTCCTTTCCACGTTGTTGATTGTCTTTACTGCTTTACTTTTCAGAGCTAAGTATTGGAGAATCACAAAGTCTCTGTGCATTTCCTCTAACTCTCATGAGAAATTACAGGAAAATTCTACCTTTTTTTTTTTTTTTAAGAATGAAATCTTTGAAGTAAGTAATCAATTACATTAGTAAACAATTCATTTATTTAAAAAATTTTCTGTCACATTTGCAGAACAGACAGAATTGACCCCCAAATCTCTGAAAAATTATAATCTCTGGCTCTTTTACTTTTTGGAAGGCATCTAGTTCTCTTTCCTTGTGTGAGGACGGAAAACAAAAGACTGATTATGACCAACACTTCCTGCTGGGTGGCTTTTTGCACATGGGCTGGCACTTTCAGTGATTAAAAGAGCCTCTGCTCCCACTTTTTCTCCCAAGAGTGGAGATCTCAAGAACATGAGGTAGCATGGACTACTGCTAGGATGTAGACCAACAAATTTCTCAATATTAATAGTTTCCCTGATAAAATTTATTAATCATTAAGGCCTCTCTCACTGATAATACTGTGGTTGCTTTCATTATATTACGATTCTTGTTTCTTTACACTCTGTAAAACAACATGTTTCAAAGTTCCCAATCTGGGATCATGTTGAGCCCTGAAGTACTCTGAGTGATTGGCCATGCTACAACACTTGAGAAAAAGAAGTTTTGAGAAAAAGATAAAAGTAAATGGTAATAAAAAGAAGGAGAAAATGTAGATGAGAGTAAGATAAACAGATTAGAGCCTCAACATGGGAAGATTATTTAGAGTAACTAGAAATTTAAAAGAGGAAAGAAAATGTTACTTTTTTGAAAAGGAACAGAACTTTACATGAAAATATATTAAATACTTATAATACAAGGAAAATGCAGATGGGGTCACAATTTGGCTTGATATCTTTTAACAGTGTACTTTCCTACTAAAAATCATTAGCTTTACTGATGAATAGGAAAAGGAACTGATGTTCAGTTTCAGAGCGTATGTAAATAATATAAAACTCATGACATTTTAGTATTAAATGTCCAGAACAGTGAAATCAGAGGATATTGTTGGTTATGTATGGTTATGTATGTATGATATAACCTAAAAAGAACTGAAGTAAAAATGTGATGTTCCAATAAAGTAAAGGTATTCAGCTTCTGGAGCCCTGTCTATAGGTAAAAATATGTGATTTGTTATTGTAATTCAATAGAGATAGACTTCAAAGAAAAACAAAAGAAGTTGGTAGTCAATTGGAAACTATATTTTTCTTTCTCTTCGTGGTAGACTGTAAGAAGATTGTTAATGTTAAAATGTATGAACCATAATTAAAATTTACTAGTTTTCTGATCGAAAGTAAAAGTTTCTAAGCTTCTCAAGAAGTTATTAAGAATTGTTTTGAATGGAAAGTGTTAAGTGGTCTAAGATGAGCAGTCACTATCACACCTCATTTAAGAGATTGCTTTCAGTGTTAGAACATATGTATTCCTTTAGTAAAATTGTATTTTTCTGACAGTTCCCTTCACTTTTTGCTAGTGCCTTGTAAACGAGTGAGCACAATATAGTTAAATGGTTAGGACAGGCACCAGATTAGCATTTAGGGCTAACCTTACACTGTTTACACATGTGCTGCATAAATATGCTTCAGAGCCTATTATTTAAACTGGGTACTCTCTTGGTAGTCATGTTAATAAACACAGGGCAATTAATTTTATACAGACTGTACAATAAATCAGCTGGCGTTTTAAGCCTCTTTTCTTTTCCCTGGATGCATAGCTTGGGCAAGATCTTCTCAGTAGCTGTTGAAAATGCCTAATTCCCATGTATATGAATCAGTTTGTGGTTCAGCACTTCTAGGTTCCTGTTCTTAGACAGAAAAGCGCTGTTTTGTTCCTCAATCAATAAATAATGCATTCTCTCTGGCTGCAGAATGGGGATTTGGGCAGTGCATGTCTCCTTGACACCACTATATTTTGCTAGCTGGAGGCACTGATTGTGCTGATGTGCATTTCTTTAATTTTCAGTCTTATTTCCACTGAAGATTCTAATTAAATACTGGTTATGATTAAGACAGTGGGGACAGTGCTTCCCTGCACATTACATCTTTTGATGCAGAGGGCAGGGTTTTTCTGACATGCAGCGTTCAGCATGTGTGAGATGTTTGTCTCTAGTAAACTGTCATCTGTCACATTTAACCAAACTTGTGCTAAAATAAGCTGAGGAAGGACTGCGAAGCTCGGAGAGAGTTGCAAAGCCTGGGTCTGGAAGCAGTGGAGCACAGAGAGCTGACAGCAGCGTGCTCCCTCGTGCAAGTTCTCAGGGAACGTTTCTTCTTGGCACCGGCACAGCAAAGTCTGCACTTCTGACACAGATGTTCCTCCAGCAGCTCTGAAGTAAGGCTGCTTGCTGGATACCATGCCATGCCCGGGGGTTAGTGGTCCACCTCAGCCTCTCAAATTGACTCACCTCTGATGAAATCCAGTGCTTAAAGAAACAAGAGATGTGGGGCTTTAGCTGATAATTCTGTCTCAGCTAGGGTGGCTGGTCAACTGCCACAGCCCAGCTCAACGTCGCTTGGCACTGCTGCAACTTTCTTCAAAGCAAACTATTGGTAAAATCCTCTTGTTTCCCTCTGATCGCAAGCTGGTGTGACAACTGGAATGATTTGCCTGTTGGAAGAATGTTGACTCTAGAGTGGGAGTCGGAGGGACTGCAAACAGTGGGTATTGTTGTGATTATATTTGCATCTCTGAAGCTGCTTCATTTGCTGGGACTGATTGATTTTTCTGAAGGTAAAGTGGTCACTCGCAGTTTGTGCTGTTTGTAGGTGTGGTATCTGATCTGCTAAAATAGACTTAGAGAGCATCAGGTATTAAAGCTGTGAAATGAAAATGCTTGGAAAGAGAAAATAGCAGTCAGACTAAAAATCTAGTATTACTCCTGCTGCTTTTACTTGGTTATTGTAAAACAGGAGTAGATGCTAGTTAGATGCTAGCATCAGGTTGGAATTTTACAAAGAATTAAAGATGAAAGCAGAGAACGTAACGTTTATCTGTCAGTTGCCTTTGAAAGCTGTTCACTGCTAGACAACTAGGTGCATGAAGTGAATCTTAGCTCAGTTCGCATTTATAACACTGTTTTTCTGATTTATGCATTTAGAGGTTTGATCTGTGTCTGTATGTGTTTTTTAGATCAGTTTCATAGATAAATGCAAAACACCATTATTACAGGGTAAGTGATATAGGTACAGCTTTAGGAACAAGTCTGCCTTATACCCTCCCAAAAATATAAAACATATATGCCAATAGTGTATGTATTATAGCCATATATATATAACTAAGATATGTTTTTAGATTCCTGTTTGTTTGCTCAGATTCCTGTCTGCTCCCTACTGTGTGGATCATATCATTTCAAGTACTCTCAAAGAGGACTTCCCAATAATTTAAATAGGAATTTTATCTCTATACAAATTGTGTGGGTTTTAATACCTATTTGATTGAAATAGGCTGTTTCAGCTTAATTGTTAATGAGATTTTGTGAACTTTTGAACAAAATTTCTTAGCGTGTACTGCTGTATTAAACAGAAACCATTCACTCACTGAAACATTTGCTTGGATAACACTTGCTTTTCTCAGTGTGTTAGTATGTGTGAACCAAAACCAATCCTTTTTGCTGTGCAATTGCTTCCAAGCCAGAAACAGATAGCCAAGGAGAGCACTCCAGTTTTCTGAAACATTAACTTTTCATCATGGAATAGGATCTTTGATGGATGCAGATTCACATCATCACCTCATAAAATTGCTCGGTGTGCTGATAAAATGTGAAATCTTTAACACAGCACTTTTATAGTTACTGAACTATTGAAATAAATCATTGTTAAAAGCATATGTGGAGAGAATATGTAACACATATGCTATGTTTCTATATAATGCA
The DNA here is from genome assembly GCA_024606505.1 of Aquila spilogaster. Classification (NCBI taxonomy): domain Eukaryota; kingdom Metazoa; phylum Chordata; class Aves; order Accipitriformes; family Accipitridae; genus Aquila; species Aquila spilogaster. Next base: position 24,469,012 of record JANHGO010000001.1, on the reverse strand, counting down.
TTTGTTATGGAATTAAGGTATTTTTTGAATTCTAAACAATAAGTGATTTTTCTCATAATGCACACTTTTTATTTCTTCATGCTCTTGGTGTGTAGCATTTCTAGCCCCTAAAAAATTCCTCTTATTTGTTAACTTTAACTTCATCATGCATGGTAATATGATTTATAGACAATAATAATAATAATTATTATTATTATTATTATGCAGTTCTTTTAGCAGATATCCCCTTCTCAACTTTTCACAGAATGATATTGTCATTAAGTCTGGAAAATGCTTTATGTAATTTCAACTAAATCACCTTTCCAAAAACAACAATAACGACGACAAACTATTTAACATCATAGTGATTTTAACATAAATGTAAGTTCAACTGAATATTGACTGAAGTCTAACTTTCTCTGCTAATATGACCATTAGCTATATTTTTCCTCATATGATGCTATAGTAATTTCATTCAAATGTACCTAGTGACATAAAACAAACCTCTAAATGTAAAAAGATTAAACATTACAAAGTACTGTGGATATATATGAAGAACATCTTCAGTGTGAATAGCTGCAGTGTCTCAGAGGATTTCCAGTTCCCTTAAGGTTGATTTAGTCTATTTAACTCTTCCCTGCTGGGGTGCTGGTATTACCATTAAACAAGAATTCTGCCCCAGATGACGAAGGGTTATCTATAAGATGGTCAGAACAAGTGGCTTGTTGTTCTTACACTGAAAGGCCAGGCTTGCTGTTGTTTGGTAAAGAGGACCATGATTGAATGGTCAAGGTTGATCTTGGAACCAAAATGGGCAATGAGCCCTCCCCATCTACCCCATAGAGGCAGGGTATGACCCACATGCTGAAACAAATCATCTGTAGGTAGGCTTTCTGATGTCTTAATGTACTTGTCTTAATAACTCAGATATATTGACTTATTTCAAAAATATCACTAGAGAGTCCCAATGTTTGCCAATAAAGGGCACAGAGTGCAGATAAATGACAAGCCTTTAGTTGTTAATATGTTAATACTCCACTGATTTCACTGAGGGTGTGATGATGTTTTACACAAGTTTCTACCAGCAGAGTGAGAAATTGCTGCAGCTTGTTTATTGTTTGTTTGTGTACAGTGTGGTACAAACTACCCTGTTTTTGTTTTTGTTTTTTAATGCAAGCAGTTTCAGCTTTATATTTAAAAAAACAAACAAACAAACAACAAATCCATAAAATAGTACATGGAAAAAGTCCTTCCTCAACTACCTGCTATGATTCTTCCTCATACATCTCTTCCACAGAAGTGTGTTTTCAGCTGTCACTTATTGTGCTGTGGTGGACAGCCACCCTCCACTTCACACAGGAAAAGGGGTTATGGTGAGCAAGAGCTTGACTGCCCACACTTCTTCCATGGGAGCGTAAGATGAATCCAGGCAATCTGCACAGTTTTATTACAGTGTTGAGCGTTTGGCAGGACAGGAAATCTGACTTCATCCTACATTCTTATCTAGGGACCATGTTCTATTACTACATCCCTCCTCTACTTTCCAATAAACAGAAAGGCAGACCAGAATGGGGGGGGGGAAGCTGAATTCACTGGTGCCAGCAATCTCTTTCAGTTATAAGCACTGATTTGAATTAATACCACATTTACTATGAGAGTGAAAATCTCCTATTCCTCTCCTTCTGTTACTTTGAAAGTGGTTTGATACTGATCAATATCTTCCCTCCATCTTCCTTGCCTGATGCTTTTGCTGCTGGGCAAGCTTTTGCTTTGTTATTCAGGTGTAAGTGGTGCACAGGAAGGAGTTCAGAAATGGAACAGAAGATCAGCACACCAGATATAGAGGAAATGAATCCACCAGGAGCATGGAGGGGAAAGACTGGCAAAATGAAGGATTCACTTTATTTATTTGTATTTCTGTGCAGAGAATATTCGTCACTTGGTAGCTATTTGGCTATAAATACTATTAGCAACATTATATGTATCAGAGGGCTGCACAAACAAAGCCTTTCATAGGACAAACTTTGTGCTTCCTCCTTCACTATACATCGATTACGTTTTTAAGCATAACACATCATGTAGAAATGTTTTGTGAATATAACCAACCAGTGTTGCAATCTATTCCACACTACTATTCCCACTCTTTTCCTTCCACTGAGTTCTGTTTTCAGAGCTTGCTGTTACCTTTTGAAGGTTTATTCAGGTGTATGTTCGATGTGTGAATGGCCCACAGCTTTTTACATCTTTCAGCGGAATAAAGGCTAGGTAGAACTACTTGGGGCTCAGTTTCTTTTATGGTGATGTGATACAAAGAGTAGTTTACTTACAGTTATCAAGAAACATATTTGGCTGTAAAGTCAGCTTTGAGAGTAACCTGAGTATTGTTGCTGTGGTTAGAATCTGGAAATTAGGAGAGGAAGTTACATTCTTTTAAGTAAGGGTAGTTGTCTGTCTTTTAGATGGAAAGATACAGAAAGGCCAATTTTTCTTTCTATGTTGAATAGACAGAAGTCCAGAAGACATGTCGGTGCATTTGAGCTGATTTGTTCTGTCACACTAACATGCTGAAATGTGTCCTCTTTTCTAGCTATTCTGGATTCAAATACTTGAAAGCAGAGAGAGGATAAGCTTAGGTCTGTCTGCAACCATCTGTGTTAACATGTTGTAAGTTACCATTACAGTTTAGCAAAAACAGGAAAGTTTAAAATATTGCCTCAAGTTGCATTACTCTCCCCCTGCAGTGAATGAATGATATGGGGAAAGATATACTGCTGACAGATTCTCCATTCCTTTGTGCTTTTCTATGGAAAAAGGACACAGAAATAACTTTGTTTAGATGTGACTGGTAAAAATTATCCAAATTTGAATCTTCCATGAACTGCAAGGCAGGCTGAAACTTACTGAACCTTGTAAAAAACTGTTACACCTTACTCAGGGTAGTTGAAGATGTTCTATTTTCTCTTCAATTTGCCTCAAAAACTAGGTTTTCCTAGGCTAGGGAGCATGATTACATTTAGGAAGTACCATCTTAACCAAGGCTGTCATGCTCTTATATAGTAAGAGAATAATCTTAACATTGAAACTGAGGGTTTTGTTTTGCTTTGCAATTGCTTTACTGACTTTCCTTTGTAGACCAATGTTAAGATGCACAAATATAACTCATTTGATAAATGAAGAGGAGCAAAATCATCTTTATCCTGTGAAAAACAGGGGGAAGTCATGCATCAGCCTAAAGATTTGCTTTTACCAAACTACGAACAAAATGGGACAATTTAAATAAAAGTTTTAAGGGGGACCTTATGGACATTTTCTCATCAGCTACTTCCCATGGACTTCTTTAGTAAATCTGTGTGAGGATGACAATTAGAGTATAAACTTCTCCAGTGAATTTAATATGCAAAAATTCTGAATCAGTAAGGTGTCCATGCTACTCTGTGTCCATATCATTCTAAATTCAAAGTTTGGGTACTGACTGTATAAAAAGTGGGAAGGTATGCTTAAGAGATGTTAAAAATACGTGATGTAAACAGTCCTCTGTAAGTACAACTTATGTAACCTTCACATGAGTGTTTCGGAAGGATCGTATTAGACATTTTTTGGACTGTAGATAAAGCATATCTGTTTAGTGTGCGCTCACCCACTGTGCTAGAACTACTCTCTGGCTCAGGATCACACAGTACATCTTCATCCTGTCTTGGGGAAGATACCTGTAGGCCACCCTGCTCTGGGGGAGCCCTTCCTCTCAATTGCTGGGTCCTCCTTTTGAGCTCCCAGCCTTGATTTTTCTTCAAGAAGACTTTCTTAGTGACACTCACTTTAGCCTGAGGGACTGACTATTTTCAAGCAGTTAGGGCAGTTTCTCCTTGTATTTCTCTTTGTGAAGACCTGGTTACTTCAGAGCATCTTCTGAATTTCTATTCAAGGAATGCTGAGTATTCATCTTAAGGAGATCATTCAGGAGATGTGTGGGCTTTTACCACCTTTTCCTCCAGACTTGATCAGATGCCTCTTTCTCAGGACCATTTTACTATCATTGTTCACATCAATTCTGAATACCTGTGTTGAGTACAAACGCATTTGAGAAGCAACTGGAGTATAGTTAACCTGGAGAAGAAGAGCAAAAGACTAGGGTGTATCAGAGTGTACTACATATATGAACTGTCCCCTGTCCTTCATCTCACTGTTACAAGTTACTAAAACAAATAGATTCTCTACCAACAAAAGAAATCAGAAGATGAAGAAAAGAATGCCCAGAAAACACTCGGTATTCAATCATAATAGCTCCAAGAACCACTGCTGGCTAAAATTGTATGTCATTTGAAAGGGAAGGAGGTATTTTCTCCCAGAACATAGAGACAAACACCTCAAAAAGAGGCAAGTAAAATACATTTAGTATGTGTAGCAAAGACTGCATCTAATTGTGAATGCCAGGAGCTTCCTACAGAATACCCTGTTATTCATTTTCCCTCTGCATGCTGCCATTGCTTCAGGCTGATTTTAAAACATGGCTCCACATAAAGTAATTCATTTCATAATGATAGAGATTTGCTGTGACAATGTATGCTTCTGAAACATAACTACACAAAGTCAGCTGAGTTAAGGTGAGGAGAGAAAAGCATTGCTAATGTACTTTGGGGCTGAGAATCTAGAAGGCTTTGCTGTTAGAATGTGATGTTTGCAGGCATAAATAATGATCATCTAATGTAGCATTAAAGAAGCAGATTAAATATGTGCAACGTTAGAATGACGGAATAAATAAATTTAAAAAATCCATAACTGTGCTATAACATAGGAGTAATATACTTGACTTTGGTCTCTTGAAATCTTAAATTATCTGCTCCATCTCTGACACAGTTTTCAACCAGAATTTTTTCATCTCTGATATCAATGAAAACACTGATACTCAATTAAATTTTTAGGTATTTATGTGTCTGGGTTATGTGCAGGTATCAATGAAGCATCAAGATCTACCAAGCAGTTGAATCTGTTCCATGTAATGAGAAAATGATAGCACAATTTAAAGCAATTATGCTGTAATTTTACTGTTCATTATGCATTTTAGCTCACAATAAAAATTCTTTTGGATTTGTCTTTGAGAAAAATTGTAAAAGCAGTTATAAAGCTGAATTTGCCATGTCATCTGAATGCTCAATGCTATATAACTTCTTCATGCTACTGTAGCAGCATGAACACCCACATACCAGGCTCTCTGAGTTATAGAAAGGTATTATGCCCTTCTAAAGGCTGTAGTGTAAGAACTTTTTGAACTACCTTAATAGTAGATTGAGTGTATATTTTATTTACCTTTGTACATTGATTGAAGAGAGAGATATAAGACAAAATCAAGACTTTGTGTATCAAATTCTGGCACTAAGTAACTTTAAAGAGCTATGGTATCTCAAAGAAACAACTATATAATGGAAGATCAGACAAGTTCTTAGTATCTGTGCAGATTGATCACTTTTTATTTAAAAATATATTTATATCTGTGTGTGCATGTGTGTCATTAATGATCAAATTATTATTTGTCTATATTTTATTACTGAATAGTTTATATTTCCATATTAAAATAGCAGGCTGTTGGACAGATTGAATATTTTATACTTGCTTTTAAATGGATGGATGGATTCCATATGTGCGTTTACCTGATTTTCAGATGTTTATTTTAATAAACCGACCTTGAATATTTCTGAGAGACATCGGTCCATATTTTTGGTGCATTTCATTTTCAGCCTCCCAGTAATCACGTAAAAAGTGAATGATACCATATAAAACAAGGAATTGTTCAGACACCAGGGCTCTTCAAAGTTAGAAGGAGGAATATCAATCAAAGTTCGCTGAAATTAGTCAAGTCAAGATGAAGTGCAGCAGTTCGGTGACTTTCGTGTTGCTCCGAAAGGTATTTTGTTCCTTGCGGATAAAACTGCTGGGTTTGGAGTGGAAGAGTGGAATTAGAGAAGAGAAGGAGTGGCTGAGATGGGAATAATAAGGTCTAGTTTACTCAGTCATCTGTTGCCAAGCAAATAAGTTGCAAGGCAAGGAGAGGGCACCTCCCTGCCCCCCTTGCAGAAAAAAAATAATTAGGAAAGTAAACAGTCATACATATTTCATTAAAGCATGTACTTCTGTGTAAGAAGAGGAAATGCGGCATTCTGTGCTCAAAAAAGAATTATATTTCCCTGTGATCTAATGGGGGGCTCGTCACTAAGTGGTGACTGCAGACATCTACAGTGTTGAAAGTGCTGGTTCATCCTGGCTCTATCTGAAAAATAAAGCTATAATATTTAACCTATATACTACTAGTTTGAATTCTTCCCTTTTCTCTATAATATAAATGTTTTAGATACCTTTGTTTCTCAGTAGAGGATGAAATTCTAAATTCAGCACAGTATCATGGAATTTGAGTTAAGCCAAATTGGGTAGGTTGGCATTTGTGTTGCAAGGTTGTATTTTTGAAGCAATAACACGAATCCCTCCCTCAGATGGCAACAGAAGAATATATTCCACTTGAAGGGATATGTCAGAGTCTTTCAACACGTGGCCGGGCAGGGGTACTTCTTACACTGAAATACCTGCTGTTATGTTCTGTTGTTTTTTGTTTTGTTTTGTTTTAGTTTTTGTTTTATGTTTGTTTGTTTGTTTGTTTGTTTCACAAGAGCAGGAGTGATCATTATCCTTAGATAACCCACATTCAGTATTTCCCTGTATTTCTTCAATAGTTTGACTTGTTTGTAACATGCTTCATTATGTTTTTGTCATATGGGTACCAATTATCAGCAACTTCAGTTACATAATTAGAAGAATTGACATTAAATAGTTAGAAAGCTGGTTTGGCATTTGGTAACTCTCATTATGATTCCCTTCCTCTGTGACCTTAGGGTCTAGAAAATGGTGGAAATTATACTAGTTAGCCCACAAACCTTTGTGAGGGTAAGTAGATTAGAAGATGCTTCAGATGCTGCAGTCGTGAGGCCATATGAGATATATGTCTGCAGATCTCTTCTAATCACACTGTCAAAACTTGGAGCCCAAGTTTGAAATTTGGTTGTGGTGATAGCTACAAACAGCTTCAACTGTTTGAGACTTTTTATACAAAAAGGCCTTCTGAATTCAACCAGAAATGTGCTGGCATTAACCAACACCCCACTTTATTCTTTACTATGAATGACTTCTATTTCGTTCTTGAGAAAGCGGGTAGTCGCATCTCAGATTCTAATAAAAAGTAGTTACAATATAAATTATATAAAAGAAAAATAAATTATAAATGTAGTGTGGTAAGCATCTTCTGTTGAACATCTATATCTTTTCTTCAGCTCAGTTTCATATTGCCTATTCTTTCTAAGCAATAAAAAAAAACATTAACTTTCTTATTTTTTACAAATAATATATATTTTATACTCATGTGTTTATATAGAGTAATGGATTCCTTTGTGAGATATCACATGTAACACATACATACCACATATGTAGTGAAATATATACGGCAAATAACTTTAGAATGTTTTTGTTTTATGGTGTAATAAATGCAGATAGACAGATTTGCAGTATTTCATAAATTGCAAATAACAATAAGAAATATTTGTTACCTGTTATTTCCTTTTAAATATTTCAAACTACAGGCCCTGTTTCTTCATCTCTTACTCATTATATACTTTTAATACAACATATTTGTAAGATACATGGATTTTTAATTTCAGCACAATATATTATTCTGATATTAAATAGTGGAGAATTTCTATAGGATTCTCTTTTCCCAAAGAAATATAGGAAATATATTTCATTCTAATTTAATATTGTAATATACATAATAAATAGTAAATTAATGGAGAATATTATGTAATTTGATGTTGCAGATAGACTTGCAGTCATAGAATCAACAAGGTTGGGATCTTTCTTGTTTTATTTCAATAATGATACAACACAAATACTCGTTTCTGTTATATTTCAGTAATTAATAATATGGTTTAAATTGCTGGGAGAAGAAAAGGTCTTGTTTTCAATTATTTCTTCCTCCTCTGGGCAATTTTTCATTCTCATTACTGGAATCACTAAACTGAACCCAATCAGTTAGCTCACAATAATTGTTTTGGGATTGTATTCAGCCCCTGATCTTCAGATTTATCAGAAAACTAACTTTTCTGCTCATTTCCTTTTCTCAGATGAACAAATCTAATGTATTGGACTACATAAAATTCCAGCTGATGTCTTTAGAGATGGTACATGTCCACCACTTTATTCTCTCTCAGAATATTATGCACAAAATAGCACATTCCAAATATAGCAGTCAACACAAAAGTATAGGTTGTTTTCATAAAAGTACTACCAATAAATGGATGCTTCACTATGTACCCATATATTACCATGAATTTGTACTTCTAGCTTTTTTTCCAAATGAAGATGGAATTACTGAAAATAGTGTTATTAGAAGCTTTTATTAGGATCTCTTTTATTTGTGCCAGCTTAAACAAGAATCTCATGGATGAATGCTTGAATAGAAGTGTCAGAAAAGTCATAATTAAGTAAAATTTAAAAGTTTTTTGTTGTTATGACATTTACTGATTTGTGCAATTATGCATTATTTGTATAACCGGAGACTGTAGTCACATCTATTCCATTGATAATTATTTAAAAAAAAAAAAAACTAGAGACTGTCTGCCCAAAAGCTTTATAGTTCAAGGGCTGTTTCTGTTTGCACAGATTGGGAAGCAGATGGCGAGAATGCAGGTGGGTCTGGGGGCTGCAGTCTCATGTATAGTTCTCTGCTGCTCAGAAGTAGCAGCAGGTCAATATTTATAGCAGCTCACCTTTTCTTTACTCTCCAGAGCATCCTAATCAGCAGCATCTGATGGGAGGGGGAGATTCAATGCCATGCTTGCCTGAATAGACAGCAGGACAGAACTGCCTACTCACCTGAGTATAGGAAGAGGTAAATGAACTAACATTTGCATGCAACCAGATGCAAAGACAGGTGAAGATTTTCTGCCTCTTTTATGGGTCATAATCAGGCCCAGAGGCATTGTAATGGAATCATTTTCGATGCAGTGTTGAACTAGAAGAATTGTGGCAGATTTCAGAAGAAACTTCTCTGAAAATCAAGCCACCTCAATTCATGACTGCAGGTTTTGGTCTATGTCACCTAGTTTAGTTGCCTACTTTTGAAAATGTGGTTTAGGCATTAGTGGTTCTTTGCTTGCTATTTATCCTCAGCATAAAGTCTTTTCATTTCTTGATGGTTTTATAGCTTTTAAGTAGTTGTAAATATGATCTGTCTCTTCAGTGTCATGAATCCTGACAGAACTAAAGCATGCCCAGGTACTTATTGATCTAGGTTTTTCGGTACTAAAGCAGTAGACAGTGGACTTAGATGACCAGGAAGCTGCCCAGAAACTGCATAAAACTATTCAACACTGCGAAAACAGCTTTATTTTTTGAATAATTTCTCTCATTCCTATTTCAGTAAATACTTCGTACCCTGCAGGCAGTAAGAAGTGTTATTTAACACCAAGTGATTCACAGTGTAGTATTTCTGTATTATACAGTTGCATGTTTCTGAGTGAAAAACATACCCAACTATGGTTTTATTACTTTAATCCTATTATAGTTGAATTCCTAAATTAGAGCGTTCTTTGTGCTTTAAAATGTATTTCAGAATGGCTAAGATAGTCTAATTCTAAATATGAATGAAAAATAAACACTGTCTCAACTTGGATATTGTAAGCAATATCGTTCACATTCTCTTTTCGGTTGTAGTCTTCTTGTGAAATATTTCTCTCCATTGCAACCTTAGTTCCTAAAAAAATATCTAGAGGATTTTTCTGCAAGTCTTTGTGGCTGGTTGTGAAAAAGGGGGAAGGAAGAATAAGCTCATGAGAATTTGGGTGTTCTTTATTTTTGTCTAGTGGTCGTGGAAGTGAAATGCCAACTATTCACACAACTAAAATTCAGAAATCCAGAATGTGTATTGACAGAATGTAGTTGTTTCATCAGATTTGTTTTCTGATTACCTTATTTAATATTTGCTTTAAGATTTGATAAATATTTTACCTTTAATTCTTTATTCTTTACAAACTTGCAAAAATAGCAGGAAATAACGGAAAATATTGAAAGCGTGTACTTGAAATGTTTATGTTCCTGACCTAAGCGTATTTCTTTAATGTAAATTTGTCCTCTAGTCATCACAAATAGTTAACAAGAGAGTTGTTTGAGAGTTTAGAGTAAGACATGAGTTGCATTTCTGTAGTGCTTCTACTTCATGTCCGTATAGACCTGAATCACTCTGATATTTCTTGCAGCTGTGTATGATTCCTCTCATGTGGCTTTTTTTTCAGTTAAATGTTCAGTTTGTGAAACATAGCTTTATGATAACAACAGAAAGCTTACCTCTGTAATTTGTAGTAGTTTCATGGTTATTAATATGAGTTCCTGACTAGTACACTTTAGGAAAATCATTTATCCTCCTTGAATTACCACATCTTTAAATTTGATGTCCATCAACTACTGAAGAATGTAAACTAACATTTTAACAGAAATAGAATACGACTAATGAAGAATGGAAATATACAGTATATTTACTTCCTGTGGCACTATGGTTATGTTCTTTCTATAGATGTTGGGATTTCCTAAGAAAGTTGATTTCTAGAGATAACTTTTTATTTTAGTTGCAAATTTCTTTAACTCTCTAAAAATATCAGTATATGATCACAATTTCAGCTAGTTATCAACTGCTGTAGCTTGTTTTGTGGAAGGCCAACTCACACTAATTTTTCAATAATTATATTCCTTTTAATGTCTGTCATTTCTTCATGTATTTTACATCCGATATTTCTCATTCAACAGCAGCATAGAAGATAGAAAGTAGCTCTGAATGGGCTATTGTAAAATTAGAATTGAAAGCTTAGGTACTTTTTTCTTTGATCACCACAGCTGTCACCCTGCAGTTCTCAGAAAAGCCATCTTTGTCAATTGAGGAAGACAGGGCCAGCCTCCGAGCTTCTTAGTGACACCTTTTTTCTTGTCTTCTATGTAAAGCAGCATCCTGTTAAAAGCTAAGTCATTTTACTGGGGCTAAAAAAAATACCTACGTTCCATGATGCCATGATAGTAGTGTTTTAATTTAATAAATAAAAGTTGCTTATTTATGCAAATATGTATTTGAATTTGTTTCCTTACTTTCTTAAAAATAGTAGGTTATTAATAAATAGCAAAAATGAACTCATATGTTTGTGTTCTAGAAGGGTCATATTCATAAGAAGGTTGGATTGAGATTAATTGAAGTGATTCTTCAAGATGAGAAAATCCATATGATAAGGTACTGGATAATGAAGGAGGTGTGGGACAAAATGAAAGTGTACTGGGCTTAAAAGAGTAAAGCGAGACAGTAAGAACATGTGTGCCAAAGACATCACGTGACAGTCCCATACATATGCACAATATCAATCTATTTTAAAAGCTGGAGGGTACAAATAAATGGAGTTAAGTCAAAACAGTCTCAATACTGCTTGCAGAAGCCTTCCTTAGTGCTTTATACTGTTGTTGTAAGTTGTAATAAAGAATCAGAAAAGCATCCTTGAGCATGAATTATCTAAGCATTGTAAATGTTAGCTAGAAAGGAGATAACATCACCAACAAAATATTGGCCCACAAACATCAGTGGGGACTCTAATGAGAAAGTATTATATAAAAAGGAGGAAAAAAAAACTTCATAACCTTCTAGAATTAAACTAATTCAGTTATTTGAAGAATAAAGGTTACTATCAAAGCTAACTGAAAATGTACAATTTGTCCCAATATTAGGCTTTTCTATTTTCTTTAAGCATTATGTACTGTAAAGTGCTGCCTTACCTTCCTATAGCTATTCACTGTCTCAATATATAAGGCATCACAGTACCTATTAAAGTTGTATGTTACCCCATAATAGTGACTCCAAAGGGTAAGCAGCCAGCCAGACCACCCAGTGGACCACCCAGTGCAGTTAGGTGGGGTAAGGCAGTGCCCATGATGCACATAGGATTTGGTGGTGTTGAGACAAGAATCCTCTCTACTCTCACATTCCTGTACATTATCTATATTTAAAAGACAAGGGCTGCTCTGAAAGTAATGCCTCCTATTGTATTATGTTGGCCCACAGTGTCAGAGGCAGATGGTGGTATGGCAGTAGAGGCTGAACTTTTCTGCCAATATTCTGTTAAATTTTGTTGCCATGTGACAGAGGGGCAGTCTGATATGGAAGTGTATATGAAGCAAAGGTGTGTCATTGAATTCCTCCACGCTGGAAAAATGGCACCCATTGGCATTCATCAGTGCTTTTTGAACTTTTACAGAGACCAAACAGTGGATGTGAGCACAGTGAAGCAGTGGGTGGTACAATTCAGCAGTGGTGACAATGATATGAAAGACAAGCCATGTTTCAAGATGACCATGCAAAGCCATGTAATGAAGAGTGTCTCCATCAGCTCATCCACACAAATCAGCAGATTACGACCAGGGAAGCCTGTATGGAGCTGAATATCAGCTTCACAGCATTGGAAATGATGGTGGCAACATTTGAATATTGCAAAGTTATAACAGGTGGCTCCCATGAATGATCACACTGGAACAGAAAGAGCACCGTATGGAAGTTTGTCAGGAGTACTGAACCAATATGAAGCTGAAGGTGATAGATTCCTGGGTTGCATCATTGCTGATGACAAGACATCATGTCACCACTATGAGCCAGAGTCAAAATGGCAGTTTATGAAGTGGTGACGTGTGAATTCCCATTGAAAAAAAAGTTCAAGACACAGGTAAAGGGATGTGCAGGATTCAGATGGGATTAGAAGATACAATGCCACTAAAAACCTAGAAAAGTGCATAACAAAAGGGCA
>JANHGO010000001.1:24424343-24456070 GCA_024606505.1 Aquila spilogaster | reverse complement strand
TCCCACTGGGTGGGGGGGGAGTGAGTGAGCGGCTGCGTGGTGCTTAGTTGCTGGCTGGGGTTAAACCACGACAAGCTAGAATTTGGAAATTGAGGAAGGGGGGTATTTTCTTTAAATAGAGGTAGTTTTCTGTCTCAGGATGTATTTGCTCTGTGCAGGTACACAAAGACCATTTTTTTTTCTTTCTAACCTAATTTGGATGGGCAGAAGCCACCTCCAGTCCAGAAGTCATGTTAGTGCATTTGAGTTGATTTGTTCTGTCATGCTAACATGCTAAAATGTGGCCTTTTTTGTAGCTCGGATACTTAAAAGCACAGAGAGGATAAGGTTAGGTCTGTCTGCAGCCATCTGCATTAACATGTTGTTAGTTACCCTTACGGCTTAACAAAACCAGCAAGGTTTAAAATACTGCCTCAAGTGCAGTATGAGTCTTCCTCTTAGAAAATGAATGATATGGGGAAAGACAAATGCTGACAAATTCTCTATTGTTTCATACTTTTCTGAGAAAAAGAACCCCCAAAAGCAAGGGAGTTTTCTCCTTGTCTACATGTGGCTGATAAGAATTACCTGAATTTGGATGTCCTACCTGTGCACTGGTGGCTGTGCTACAAGTCCAGCTTCCAGCAGACTCTCCTGTAGTGCTCCCTCTCCTGTATCACCTCTCTCAACCAAATGGGATGCAGTGTAGCATAACTCCACGATAAACAGAAAGATAAGGAATATACCACACAGCAGTACATGTTCCCTTGCTTCTTCTCAGCAGCTGCTTATAGCACCCGATTAGGATCTGCTATCAGTAAGCTGTTCAGTTTTCACGTGGTGAAATGTCCACTTTCTGCTTGTCTTTTTTTCTTTTCTGGAGACACTTGTAGGATCAAGGGAAGTACTTTCTTCTGAGTAAGCCAATATCACCTGCCTCAAAAAATTCTGTTCATGGATGCTGATATCCCAGTGCCAATTCATGGCATCAAGGTACATAGTAGTGTTAGGCTTCCTATGATCATCAGTGAATCTTTCACACCAGAAATGACAACCAATGATTCCTTCAGCATCAAATATATTAGCAGCTGTGCACATAGACTGTTTATTTGCTGGATGTGGCTAGATGAAAGGTGTAAAGGTTCAAACATTACCTTTTCAGAAGCATAATTCTTCCCCTCAGAGGTGAATTGCCATTTTTCTTTGGGCATTTCCCCAATTCTCTTTGTAAATCTTGACAGACATTCTGGACTCAAGGTCACTATAGGGAAGTCGGTCTATAGAAGCATCTATAGATTACACAACAGAGAGCAGTTACTTCAGACCAAATGCAAAACTGCATCAAGTTGCTGCTTGAAATCCAATCTCAGATTGATGTAAAAATTGAGGTGTGAATTTCAATATGCTCATTTATAAGCATTTGTCTTCTTGGACGTGTATCTTTCTGTATGCTTATGTTGGGTGCAAGACAGGCTGAAACTTGCTGAAACTTGTAACCGTCTGTTGCATCTAGCTCAGGGTTGTTGAAGATGTTCTATTTACTCTTCACCTTCCCTCAAAAACTAGGCTCTTCCAGGCTTGGGAGCGTGATTTTGTTTGGGAAGCACCATCTTGACTATCTTTCTTACATAAGAAGACTGTAATCTTAACACAATTTTATTGAAACTGAAGATTTTGTTTTGGTTTGCTTTTTTACTTTAGTGGCTTTCCTACCTGGACCTAATGATAAGATGCACAAGTGACATACAAGTGTAAAGTAATGTGCTCGATAAAGAAGAGCAAAAATCATTCTTTCATGTCAAAATCAGGGAAATCATGCGTCAGCCTAAAGAATTGCTTTTACCAAACTATGAATTAAATGGGACAATTTACTTAAAAGTTTCAAGGAAGGTCTTATTGATTTATTGAGATCTTTTCATCAACTACTTCCCGTGGACTTCTCCAGATGTTTTTTAACATCCAGAACATCTGAACCACTGAGGAATAGGTAATTTTAGATCCATACCAGTCTGAATTCAAAGTTTAGTCCTGGCTGTGTGAAAAGTAGAGAGAAATATTTAAGAGATTTGAAAATACTGATAGAAACAGGATGACTTCTGTAAGGACAACTTTCGTGCTGTCTTTTCACCTGAGAGTTCACAGAAGGATCAGGCATGAATTTTCTGGACTGCTTAGATAAAACATTTCCTTTTAGTATGCACTCACCCACTGTACTAAAACTTTACTCTCTGGCTCAGGATCACACCGTATATTTGCATCCTATCTTGGGGAGGGCTCCTTTTGGCCACGTTCCTCTGAGAGACCCCTTCCCTTTAGTCATTGGATATTCCACTTGGACTTTTATCTTCCTAGTCTTGATTCCCTCCCCCCCCCCCCAAGAAAACGTTCTTAGTGATAGTCATTTTAGTCTGAGGGATTGACTATTTGCAAGCAGGTAGGGTAGCTTCTCCTTCTATTCGTCTTTGCAAAGATATAGTTACTTTTGAGCATCATTTGAAATTTCAAGAGATGGTGAGTATTCATCTTAAGCAGATCATTCATCTGAAGATATCTAGGTTTTTACCACTTTTGCCTCCATACTAGATCAGATGGCCCTTTCTCAGGATCATTTTATTGTCATTGTTCAAGTACATTATAAATACCTGTGTTGAGTACAAACACATTTGAAAAGCAAACAGAGTAAAATATATTTGAATTAGCACTCAGAGAATAAAAACAGAGTACTAGGTTTTATCAGGAGGTACTACATGTATGAACCGCGACCAACGCTCCATCTGACTGTTACAGGATACTAAAATGAATGGATTCTTTATCAACAAAGGGGATCAGAAGATAAAGGAAAAATCACACAGAAAACAGTCAGTACTCAATCATAACAGCCATTGCTGGCCAAAATTACATATCTTTTGAAAGGGAGGGAGGTATTTTCTCACAGAATATGGAGACAACCACCCAAAATAAAGGTAGGTAACATATATTTGATACCCGTAGCAAAGCCTGCATCTAGCCAATGTGCATCCCAGGACGTGGATACCGGGAGCTTCCTACAGAATACCCTGCTTAAGTGTTTTCTTTCTGCACTCTGCCACTGCTTCAGGCTCAGGCTGTTTTTAAAATGTACTTCCACATAAAATAATTCATTCTAAGATGACAGAGATTTGGTATGACAAAGTGTGCTTCTGAAAAATAACTGCACTTGGTCAGCTGAGTATAGGTGAGGAGAGAAGAGCATTGCCTAATCATTAATGTATTCTAGGGGTGATAATCTGGAAGGCTTTACTGTTAGAATATGATATTTGAAAAGACATAAATAATCATTGCCTAAAGTGACATTATAGAACAAGATTAAATATGCACAATGATGGAATAAACCTATCCACAATAGTGCACTGATGTAGAAATAACATAGTCACCTTTGGTCTCGACTTCTTAAATTATTTGTTCCATGGTTGATGCAGTTTTTGAGCAGAATTCTTTGACCTTTGATAGTAATGAGACATGGGAGATACACAGTGAATTTTGTAGGGATTTATGTATCTTATTACATGCAGACCTATATGGAACATCAAGACTTACAAAGCAGTTGAATCTGTTCCATGTAATGTGAAGATAATAACATAATTTAAAGACATTATGCTATAATTTCATTGTCTAGTATGCATTTTAACTCATAATAAAAATTCTTATGTAATTACCTTTGGGAAAAATTGCAAAAGCAGTCATAAAGCTAGTTTTGCAGTCTCATTTGGACACTTAATGCTGTATAACTGCTTCGTGTTACTATAGCAGTATAAAGAAGCACAAAACGGACTGTTCCTTTTACAGAAATGTAGTACACCCTTCCAAAGTATGTAGTCCATGAACTTTTAGAAAAAGCCTAACAGTAGATTGAGTGCATGTGTGTATGCATGTGTGTACATTTGTTTAAGAGAGAGAAATAATCTAAAATTAAGAATTTGTGTACCAAATTTTAAAACGAAGTAACTTTTAATGGTTATGGTATCCCAAGGGGACAACTGTATAATGGAAGGCCTGACATAGGGGCCAGTAGGTCACTTTTAATGTTTAAAAAAAAAAGTTGTCATTACTGATCAATTCATTATTTGTCTGTAAAATATGTTACTGCTGAATAGTCTGTATTTCCATATTAAAATGGCAGGCTATTGTGCAGTTTAATTATTTTATATTTGCTTGTAAGTAGATGGATGGATTCCATATGTGCATTTTACCTCATTTTTGGATATGTACATAGATAAACAGACCTTGAATATTTCTGATAGATATCTGTCCATAGTTTGGGTGCATTTTCAGCCTTCCACTAATCACTTAAGAAAGAATGAGTTAGGTCATATAAATCAAATAATTGTTCAGACAACAGGGCTTTTGAAAGTTAGAAGGAGGGATATCGACCAAAGTTCACTGAATGAGTCAAACCAAGATGAAGTGCAACAGTTCATTGACTGTTTCATGATACTCCCAAAGGTCGTTTGTTCCTTGCTGATAGAACTGCTGGGTTTGGAGTGGGAAAGTGAAATTAGAGGAACTAGAGGGAGAGATGGTTGAGAAGCATGGGGAAAAAGAAGTCTAGTTTGCTTAGTGATCTATGACCAAATGAATAAGTAGCAAGGTAAGGAGGTCCTCAAAATTTTTCAAAATAAAATAGCATAATTAGAAAAGTAAATAGAAAGGCTTATGAGTTTCAGTGAATTAGATTTTTATACGTTGTGTTAATCACGTTATATTTGAGCATGTACTTCTGCATAAGGAGAGTAAATGTAGCATTCCATGCTCAAAAAGAGAATATTATATTTCCCTGTAATCTAATGGGGAAGGTGGGACACCTTACTGAGTTGTGATTCCCCAGATACCCGCAGTAACAGAAGGACTGGTTTCAGCCTAGCTATATCTGAAAAATGCAGCCATAATGTTTAACTTACGTACCAGCAGTTTTATCTATATTCTTCTTGCACTGTAAATTCTTTAGATTCCTTTGTTTCTCAATAAAAGATGGAGTTCTAGATTCTACACATCATCATGAAATTTGAGCTAAGGCAAACTGGGTTGGTCAGCATCTGTCCTGCAAAGTTATACTTAGGAAGCAATAATCTGAATTCCTCCCTCTGAGATGGCAACAGAAGAGTATTCCACTTATTGTGAAATACCACTTCTGGTGAAAGATATCACCTTCAATAAGCAGTAGAGCAGTGCTATTGTTTACATTGAAATACGTAGTGTTAGTTATTTTTTACAAGAATATGTGTGATTATTATCTTTAGACTATCAGCTAACCTGCATTCAGCCTCTCCCTGTATTTCTTCTGTAGTTTGAGTTGTTTATAAGGTACTTCATTATTTCTCTGTCAATGTCAGATGGGTACCAATTATCAGCAACTACAATTACATAATTAAAAGAATCACAGTTAAATAGTAGGAAAGCTGGGTTGGCATTCAGGAACCCTCATTATGATTCCTTTACTTTGTGACCTTAGGAAATCTAGAAAACAGTGAAAATTGTACTAGTTAACTCACTGGCTATTGTGAGAGTAAGTAGATTAAAAGTTGCATCAGCTGCTAGAGTAGTGAAGCCGTTTGAGTATTGCGAGACACACATCGACAGATCTCTTAATCTCACTGTCAAAACTAGGAGCCCAAGTTTAAAACTTGATCATGGTGAGCAATAGAGTTATAAATAGCTTCAACCTGTTGAGACTTTTTAAACAAAAAAGGCGCTCTGAATCCAACCAGAAATGTGTTGGCATCAGTCAATACTCACGACTTTATATTTTATTACGAATAGTATATACTTTCTGGTTGAGAAAGCAGCTAGTCTCATCTCAGATTCCAATAAAAAGCTGTTGTAAAATGAATTACAGTAGGATTTTTACTGTAGCATAGCAAGTATATTTTGCTGTACTCCTATATACTTTCTTCAGTTATAAATGCTTCATATTACCTAGTCTTTTTAAGACAAACCTTGCTGTTTCTTCTTTATTATGAGCAATGTTATATATTTGAACTCATGTATGTATGTATAGAGAGGCATACACTCCTTTGTGAGACATATAGTACATAGAATACATATATACACATACGCAATGAAATATATATGGAAAATAGTTTTAGATTTCAATTTGTGGTGTACTAAGTGCAAGTAGATGGATTTATGGTATTGCACGGACTGCAAATTAAAAAAATTCTTTGCTGATTTGTATTTCCTTTGAAATATTTCAAAATACAGGCCTTATTTCTCAACCTCTTATTCACGTGAATAGTCTTTTAATACAACATATTTGTAATATGAATACACTTTTAATTTCAGCACAAGATGCTATCTTGTTATTAAAGTGTGGAGATTTTCTAGAGGATTCTGTTTTCCCAAACATAAGAAATATAATTCATTTTCTTTTAAACTTGTAAAATAAATTATAAATAATAACTCAAAGGAAATTTTTTGTAGTTTAACATTGCAGATAGACTCCTCCTTGTTATATTTCAATAATGATGCACTGCAAATAAATGTTTCTTTGTTATATTTCAATAATAAGTAAGATGATTTACATTGCTGGAAAAAAAAATTGTTTTCAGTTCTTTCTCCCTCTGGGCAATTTTTCATCCTCATTACTGAAGTCACTAAATGAAGCCCATTCAATTAACTCACATTAATTATTTTGGGATTGGATTCAGCCCCTGATCCTCAGGTATATCAGAAAACTAACTTTTCTACTTGTTTTTCTCAGATGAACAAGTCTAATGCATTGTACTATATACAGAGGTTATACTATATAACAGAGGTTATATGTGTCCATCACTTTATTCTCTCAGCAGAATACTGTGCATAAAATAGCACATTCCAAACATAGCCATCAACACAAAAGTATAGACTGTTTTGATAAAAGTAGAGAACTTCAAAGTAATACCAGTAAATGGCTGCTTCACTGTGTACCCTGTATTACCATGAATTTGTGCTTGTAGCTTTTTTCCAAATGGAGATGAAATTGCTGAAAATAGTGTTATTAAAAGCTTTTATTCAGATCTCTCTTATCTGTGCCAGGTTAAACACATATCTCATGGACAAATGCTTGCATAGAAGCATCTGAGAAGTCATAATTAAGTAAAATCCTTAGTAACAAATTCTTGCTTTTATGAATTTTACTAAATTGTGCAATTTTCTATTATTTGTATAACCAGAGACAGTAGTCACATCCATTCTATTTGTTATTATTTTAAAAATAAGAGAGTTTCTGCCCAAAGGCTTTACAGTTCAAGGACTGTTTCTATTTGTACTGCTTCAGAAGACTCAGGGAGCAACAATCTCATTTCCAGTTCTCTGCTGCTGTGAAGGAACAAGTAGCAGTAGGTCAATATTTATGGCAGCTCACCTTTTCTTCACTCTGCATGGCATCCTAATCAGGGACATCTGATGGGAGAGAGAGAGAGGAGATTCAACACAATGCTTACATGAATTGAAAGCAGGACAGAGTGGGTCCCCACCTCTTCTCCAGAGTTGAGGAGGTGGCAAACGACCTGACATTTGCATGCAACAACATGCAAAGGCAAGTGGAGATTTTGTGTGTGCTATATAGATAGGTCACAGACAGACCCAGAGACATTGCAATGGAAGCACATTTTGAATGCAGTGTTTAAGGAGGACTTAGAACTATCATGGGTTAATTTATTAAGAGAGTTAAACACCTAAGGAACTGCAAAGAAGGAATCACAGCAGGGTTTATTAAGGACCTGATGATGTTAGCAGTCTTTTAAGAGTAGATAAGATTGAAGGAAAATTACAGCAGACTTCACTGGCTCAGGGCAAGCAAGCTGTAGCTCTTGTTCATTTTTGCTCTTCTACTAAATGTCTGTATATGTACCTGTGCACAAGTATATATGGCCACGCAGACAAAAACCAGAAGGAACTTGGCAGGGGGGAGCAGAACAACACCAAAAAAATTTAAACTATTTAGGATTTTCTGTTGTTGCCATTTTCCCAGAGAATTATAGTTACTCTAATTTACTGTATTGGATGATAAGTGAACATTTGGAAAACAACTGCTTTCAAACAAAGCAGCCTATAGTTGGCAGTGCGGGAGTATAAAGAAAGATGCTCTTGTTTTTAGAAGTGTTGAGCTATGAGAATTGTGGCAGATTACAGAAGAAACTTTTCTGCAAATCAGGCCACCTCAATTCAAATTCCTAGATATTTAGTTTAGACGCCTTCATTTGAAAATGCGGTTTAAGCACTGGTGGTTCTTCACATGCTATTTACCCTCAGCAGAAAATCTTTTTCTTTTTTGATGGTTTTTAGAACTTCTAAGTTGTATGTATCTTCAGTGAGATGAATCCAGGCAGGTCTAAAGCATGCCCTGGTACTTAATTTATCCAGGTTTTGGTGGTTTGGTGTGCAGTGCAGCAGGCTCGGATGGCCAGGACGCTGCCTGGAAAGTTCATTAAACTACTTCACACTGAGAAAACACTTTTTATAGACTTGTTTTTTGAATAATCTCCCTCATTTTTATTTCAATAAAGACTAGTCTTACCCTGCAGGCAGTAAGAAGCGTTGTTTAACACCAAGTGATTCACAATGTATTACTGCTGTACTACACAGTTGCACATTTCTGAGAAAAAATGAACTTAATAGTAGTTTTATTACTTTAATCCTATTATAATTGAATTCATAAATTAGAGCATTGCTTCTGCTGTGGAATGCATTTGAGAATGGTTAAGAGAGTCTAATTCTAAAAATGAATGGAAAAAACTCCCATGTTGTCTCTACTTGGATATTTTAAAAGATAAATAATATCATTCATATTTTCTATCGCTTTCTTTGCAGTTGTGGTGGTCTTGCGACCTGAGTCGCAGGCGGTCCTGAGTTGAAAGCTTAGTTCCTAAAAAAAATTATATAGAGGATTTTTGCTATAAGTCTTTCTGGCTCATTATGAAAAGGAGAAAGGAAGAGTAAGTTAGTAAGTTAGAACTGAGGTTTTGTTTATTTTTCTTTAGCAGTTATGGAGAGAAACTGAAAATGCAAGCTTTTCACAGAACTAAAACTCAGGAATTCATGGAGGTGGTAGGAATGTGTATTGACAGAATATGGTAGTTTCACCATATTTAATGTTTTCTGATTATCTTATTTAATATCTGTTTTAATATTTGATAAATACTTTATATTTAAATCATGTTTTTCATTCTCAAACCTTGCAAGAATAGCAGAAGAAAAAAAAGGAGGAAATGAAAGGAATTAATTTCAAATCTCTAGATTCCTATCCCAAATGTATTCCTTTAATATAAATTTATCCTCTAGTCATCCTAAGTAGTTAGCACTTTTCAAGACGAGACTACGGACACTTAAAAGCAGACAGAAGTACCAAACTCTCTTTAAGCTGCGTTCCAAAAAAACTCAATAGTGGGCAGTTCCTAATGGAGAACATTTATGTGAGAACTCACCTCTTCTGAAATTTTCACCCATATCTGTCTGCCTAAATATAATAGTAGGGAGGAAAGCTCTTTGAAAATCATTATACTAAGCTTGTACAGAAGTTAAGCCACAGATAACTGTTTAAGACCTCAAAGTAAATAAAAAATTAGATATCTGTAGTGCCTGAACTTCACGTTCTTCTATAAAGACCGGAATTGCACTCTGATTTTTCCTATAGCTCTATATGTGTATGACTCCTCACACATTTTTCTTCTAATGAATAAACTTCCCATTTCTGAAACATTGCTTTATGATGACAACAGAGAGCAACCCGAGTAATTTGTATGTATAGTAATTTCATGACAATTAAAATGAGTTCCTGGCTGGTATGCTTTGGGGAATTCATTAATATTCCTTGAATTACCATATGTTTAAACGTGTAAATGTCCATCAGGTACATGAAATGAATCATGTAACATGATATTTTTAACAAATTAAGGGGGGCATATTCTATAAGTAATGAAGAATGCAAATGTACTGCGTATTTATTTTCTGTAGTACTATGATTATGTTCTTGCAATAGATGTTGGGATTTTCTAAGAAGCTATCTATTTCTGCAGATAATGTTTTATTTTAGTTGCAAATTTCTGCTACCCCCCAAAATGCTAGTATGTGATCATAGTTTCAGCTAGCAATCAGCTGCTTTAGCTTGTTTTGTGGAGGATCAGCTGACAGCAAATGCTCAATAACTATATTCCATTTAATGTCTGTCAGTTCTTTATATGTTTGACACCAGTCAGGTGTTTGTCATTCAACAGAAGGATAGAAGATAGAAAGTATCTTTGAAAGTGCTATTTTAAATTAGAATTGAAAGCTTAGACATTTTTCTTCAGTCACTACAGCTGTCATCCTGCGATTCTCAGAAATGCCATGTTAGTCAATTGCAAACAAGAGGCGGGTGCGAACAACCTCTGAGTAGCTTGGTGATAACTTATTTCTTGTCCTCTATGTAAAGCAACACATTAAAGGCTACATTGTTATACTAAAGTGAGAGCTGAAATTAAT
Source organism: Aquila spilogaster (assembly GCA_024606505.1). Taxonomy (NCBI): domain Eukaryota; kingdom Metazoa; phylum Chordata; class Aves; order Accipitriformes; family Accipitridae; genus Aquila; species Aquila spilogaster. Next base: position 24,445,615 of record JANHGO010000001.1, on the reverse strand, counting down.
TTCAAAAAAATGCATTTCTTGATGTCATGGTAGAAGATGGTGTTTTAATTTAATCAATAAATAGAAGTAGCATTTTCTGATGCTACATATTTTAATGTGTTTCCTTACTCTCCTTAAAAGTAGTAGGACATTAAAAAATAAATAGCAAAAATGAATTCAAAGGTTTGTGATTTACAACTGTTCCTGGAAGGGACAGATTCTTGAGAAAGGCTCGGCTGGGATTAACTGAAGTGATTCTCCTTCAAAATTATTATGCCTATATGATAAGATACTGGATTATGAAGGTATGAAGGTGTGGTATGCAGTGAAGGTGTAATAGGCTTAAAGGGGGGAAAGCAGGACTCAGTAAGTGCATGTATGTCAAAGACATCACACGACAGTCCCATAGTTTATGACCGTACTTCAATGATCTATTTAAAATGTAGAAGTTGAGTCGAAACGATCTGAAGATTGCTTGCAGAACCCTTTAATGGTGATTTATTTTGTTGTTGTACATTGTAATAAAGAATAACAAATGCTTCCTGGAGCAAAAATGATCTAAGTAACGTAAATGTTAGCCACCAAGGCAATATTTGTCCACAAATTCCTGAAATGCCACTAGGGACTCTAATTAAAAAGTATCACATAAAAAGGAGAATGGAAACTATGACTAATTATTAATCTCCAGAACTAAGTTGATTTAATTAGTTGAAGAATAAAGGTCATTGTCAAAGCTAACGGAAAAGGTACAACTTCTGTCAATATTTTTTGGATTAGTTGTTTCTGTTTTCTCTAAGCATTGGGTACTGCAGAGTGCTGCTGGCTCATCTTCCTACAGCTATACACTGGCTGGATCTGCAAGGCATCTTTGTACCCATTTTAAGCTGTATCTTACCACACTTTAACCTTTAGTCTAATACTGGCTCCGTATGACAAACAGCCAACCAGGCCACCGACCAGTGACCTGGGGGTACAACAGTGCCTGGGAGGTGTGCGGGATATGTTGCTCTGGAGACAGATAACCTCTTTACTCCCCTTTTCCTATATGCATTTAAAATAAAATATATTCAACGCCATGTAACACTTCAGCACCAAAGCAAATTTCAGACAGCACAGACTGTTAGGAATAATATTTTCAGTGTAATCAAAATGAACTTTAGGTTAAAAAACCTAGCGCTTATTATTCCTTCTGCAACATTATTTTAAATTAGGTTAAACACACTGAGACATTTTACCTGTCACATTCAAATGAAGGCAGTGAACCATATGCTACTTATTTTTCTGAATAGCTATTTCATGTAAAAGCTATTTTCAACAAAAAAGCACAGTTGTGATAGTTCACAGCGTACATTCATGATGTATAGCTACTTGGGGCCTGTCCTGCATTTTCTGCCAATTCCCATTTCCCCATGAAGAACCTTTGATGATAATTTTCATTGTTAAAGTCACCAGGAGTTTAGAATACAGAAGAAATGCAGAATGAGTCCTTCTTCTTGTTATCAGCAAAACAATAATCTTCAGATAATATGAATAAATGACTGTTTTTCAAAGAGTATAAAGGTCAGCTTCTACCTGTCAGTTTTTTACAGAGTGAAAGTGTCCACTTGCTACTGTTAGTTTAATAAGACCTATTAATAATGAAAAACTTTTTTGTGAGGAGAAAAAAAAATGAAATGTCAAAGGATTTTCAGTCTCCTTTTCAGACGATGCACAAAATTGGATTCTGAAAATGAGACATTTATTGCTGTAAAATATTAATTGCCTTTTGGTTTTGATTTTGGTTTTCATTTTGTTTTGTTTTTTACTAGCACATGTATAGTAATTGAAAGACATCTTTGGTTTAAGCAGATCCCTTAGGCAGACTGCTGTGTCACAGTGGCTGACTATTATAATAGCTGTGAAGAAATCTACCTTTCTGGGCAATTCATTTGTAGTAAAATCACCTCTTGGCTTCTGCTGCAACCTTTAATCTTTCCTGGGTCACAGGCTAGCAGAGAAAAATAGCTCAGCAAAGGTAATTGGTTTTGCTAGACTGCCAGCTGGAACACGGAGGCTGTCACGCAGACTGTCGGCCATGCAGAGTATGGGCCACCGAGCGCCGCGGTCCAAGAGCAACAGCTGTCAGTTCCCCTTGACGGGGACAGGTTGGACATCATCCTCCCCCTAAATTGCCAGAGTGAAAGTTTGCAGAGAGCAAGGTGAGCAAATCGGCTCTAGGTCTTTCGCAGGAGACAGTGGCAGGCTGTCAGAGCTGGGCCACCTGGGGAGGGCACAGCCCTACCGCACCCGCCGCGGGACGCTCTCTTCTGCAGTTCCATTCCCAGGGGAGGAATAGCCTGGAGAGCTGCCTTACGTGTGTCCTGGAAGCAGACAGCCAGTCTGGCAAATAACTGAATCTTACTCCCTGCCTCTCTGTGGAAGACATTACTCATTTTTCCGTCAGGCTTTGTTACAAATTTGACCTCTTTCAACTGACTTGACTCCCATTGTCCGCTTAGCTCTTTTAATCGTTTTCTATTCCCTTGTCAGTCGTCTCCAGTAATGTAAACAGAATTTCTACTTTTACAATTCCTTCTCCATCATCCCCCTAAAATGCACCTTAATTAATGTTAATATTTTCACACTTGGCTTCATACTTTTAAAAATGAGGCCTAAAGGTGGAAAGTGAGTGTCAAGTGCCGCTGAATGCAGCGCTGCAAGGCAGTATAAAGCAGTTCCCATTTCAGACTACTGGAGAGCTAAACCTTAATATAGTCTGAAATATGTGTAGAGGCAAAAAAAAAAAAAAATGCTAGAAACATCAGGTAAAGACTTTCAGGAATCATTTTGGATCTCTTACGCTTTTACAGATTTTTAGAAAAGTAAATTCTTGCTGTGCTGATTTCTCTGCAGTGGTCCTCCCAAAATGGATGTTTCTCATACTTGACTAATGTGTTGTATAAATTAATCGGTTATTGCGTGTAGCAAAGATATATTCCATGAAGGTTAACATATAAGGAAAGTGAAGCACTTCTGCTCCTCTTCAGCAGCATCAATCATTTTTGAAGGAATTTGCTTATAGTTTCTGCATGACACAGCACCAGGCTATTTGGAGAAGGCTCCAAAAATTTCTGCATGTCGTAACTCTAACTATTGATTTGTGTTCCCTGGGTTTGCTGACTACAATTCTTCATCTATGCGTTCAGTCTGTAGTAGTTCAAATGCTAAGCAAAAATTGCTCTGCTGTTATATTTGCTGCCCTGCTGCTAAATGCCCAGCCATCTTTATGGTTTTGGTTTACCAAAGTAAATGATGAGATTAACCAGTGTTAGTAACTCTGGACGGCAAAACCTCCACGGAACCCACCTGTCCTGGAACAGTGGAATTCTTCCAGCCAAGCAAATGATCATTTGGGATGCTAAGCTTTCTCCTGACATTCCCAGTTTGATGGACCAAAACCCTTGAAAGGCCATGAAACTCAAGCTCTTCAAGGAAAAATGCACATTTTTGTCTTTTTACATGTTGTGGGGAACATCCCACAATATCTACAAAACCAAGTAGAGAGTAAGCCAGATGTGGGATCATTTTTCCTTATTTTTCCTTATTGGGGAAAAAAACCCCCACCCATTCTTTAAAAATTAGTTTCAAACTACCTCTTTCCTTAAAAAAAAAAAAAAAAAAAAAGATATTTTTTCAATGTAAATAACTACTTATTAATAAAAGAACTTGCAATGGATAATTACTTGGGCAAGATTTGGAGGGGCAACTATTTTCAGTTTTACTTTTCATGCACTTGTAAATTCTTTCATGTTAAATTTTTTTCTTAGTGCTTCTGCATAGATTTTGGTTTGACAGGTATACTCTAAGCAAGTTAATTCTTTAAATTCTTAAACTTAGATCCACATTTAAAATTTTAAATATATGTTTCTTACTGTGGCTGAAAAATGAAAAAAAAGCAAAATGTGAACTTTTTTCTGTGAAGGAAGGTGTTCTATATGGAATATAGCACTCATAGGGAAGCAGTGTTCTGTCAGCTGGTCTGTTATTCAGAGTTGTCTCTGTTGGGGATTTCTAACAGCCTGAGAATACAGATAACAATGGTGAAAAATGAGGTTTGGCTCTCTGACAAATTTAGTCCGCATCAAATTTTCACTATTTGAGTAGAATATGAAATATTAGATTGCTCTTACATCCTCTGTAATATTTCCTAATACAAAGAATAAGAAACCTACCACAGAAAAAAGTAAGATCTAATTTAAAACTGGTTATTTATTACTTATGTACTTTTGACTGTTTACTTATACTGGACTAGGGACTGAAAAGTCTGTGTAGTTTAGTTCCCTTTTTGTTCAGTCCATCTGGAATCAGGAAGTCAGTACAACCTCACAATATAGCCTATTTGTGTTAAAGGACTTGAAGGAAGATTTTTTTTCATAGCCAAAATTTTTCTTCTCTCAACAGAGATACAGATAAGCATAAATGCATAAAACCTGGCTTAATATATAATGACTGAAATACTTGAATGATTGGTATAATCAGGACATAAAGTCAATTTTCACAGGATTTCTTTTCAGTTCACAGGCCAAAACTGTTCTGGAGCTGGAATCTAATTTAGATCCTATTTTAAAAACCTATTTCTAAGCTTTCCTGCAGGGTTTCTATTTAACATTTTCTAATCCAGGTTCTTTTCACTGTTGATTAATTTTTTCAATGTCTTCCTATTGTCTTCTAACTTCAGATTCTCAAATTACTACTTCAACCAGTCCGGCTCTTGTCCCTGGAGCATTTAATTTGGGAAGAACTTTCCTTCATGTTACCTAGATTTTATTCCCTACTCTCAGTTCGGTTGCCTGTGTGCAGCCTACTGCTGACAAAATCCTGTGCATCCTTGGCTTCCTTGCATTCCAAACCTTTGAACAAAGGGAATTTAACAATAAAATTGTGACAGTTTCTACTGTGTTTTTGTGAACTACAGTTTCAAAGATTTACAATTGTGGCCAAATTTTAGTAGATTTTAAAGGGGAGTCCAAAGGTCCGTTCAAGTAATGGGCAACTACCTGCTAAATTTCAAGTCGCGGTTTCAAAGATGACATAGCCTGACAAAGGTCTTCAGGAACATTTTAAGGAGAACAAAGGATAACAAAGTGTATTTTCCTAGCAATGGGAATAACAGCAATGCTTCTCCACAGAGCAGGGGAAATGATGGAAAAATCTTAGTTCAAACACCTCTGGATTTGTAAAATTAGAGTCATAACCAAAACCAGGATATCAGAATGGGAATAATAACAACTGTAGCTTTGTCATACATGAATGTGCAAGTTAACTGGTCTGCTTTTATGTATAACACAACAACTAACTTGTGTGCACAGGGGCAATATCAGAAAAATGACTTCTTTCCCTTTCTCACACATCTCCTATCCTTCCCATGGAAGAGACCTCATGTAGTACTTGGACTGTTATCTACTGTTTGTCACAGCACTGTTTCCAAACCTCCCCATGTACTACTGTCCAAAGGAAATGATTAAGTATGCTGCATTGAATGCACATATAAATGTGTTTTTCAAGGTTATCTAAGAGTTTGTTGAGCTGTAACCCTTTTAATTTATTCAATACTTTATTTTTTTATTAGGAAACTGCACAGTCTTCTACTGTAAGGTCACGTTGGACTTTGTGCTCATTTGAAAAATGAATAATTAAAGTTGCTGTCCAAAGCACAAATATCCAGCTTCATTTAAGTACTGATGGAGATGGAGGTACTGGTAATGGGAAAGATAAAACTAAATTTTCTAATTTATTTATAAGTGTTGCTTATTGAAAAAATTATTCAAGAAAATTTACAATATTGTGATGATTATATGTGGTGCCACATTGACCATCTCCATAAATAACACAGATAATTGAATATATTATACAAGCTATTTTATACGAACACTTATAACACAGACACCAACAAATTAGAAAGTAATATATTTTACAAGTTCCTCTTTGAGAAAGGCCAGAAAAAATGGATTGATTTAGCAAGAAGCAAACTTTTTCTTTAGAATCAATTCCTGGTTTTTTATAAGATAAATGGTGAAAATGCTGTACAAAGTGCTGAGAGGAAAAGGGATATGAACTATTCTCCTGAAGCAGTTTACAACTACATTTTTCAAGCTTGGAGGTTACTCTAGCTACAGCTGCCAAGGTAGAAGTTATCTTGACTGTCAGGCTTTCAGTTCTTTTCCAAAAAGAAGATTTTATCAGTAATATTTGTCAGTGAGCCAGAGAAGGCTCATCTGTTTGAGAGAGAAATCAGTTACCCTCACTCAGGGTCAACTAAACTTTGGAATTTGCCTGCAGCTGAAGGTCCAAACTTAATTTACTGAAAGCTTTTTATCAAGCTTTGGAGTATAAGGCCATAATAACTTCTTGTATTTAGATCCTTTATGGTAAACAAGTAGATGTTCACCTCTGTCCAGCTTTCCAATGACAGTAAATTCTAACTTTTCTGCTCATGAGGTTCCTGCTTACAGTGAAAAATTGGTACCTTAGTTATTTCTAAATATATTTCCATACATTACAGGAATCAGTCTAAATGAGAATTATCACCATGACTAGGGTTTATGTTAACCTCTTATCTTTGTGAACTCGGTCTGTTCTGTAAATGTCTTTTACAGTTTCAATGGCAGGCATTAAACATTGAGAAAGTGTTAGAAAGAGAGGGATGTAGAGAGAGATATTGCCTTATTTTCCAGTTTCGTTATTCCTGTCTATGTAAAAAAATGTTGATCAGGGAGAAAGGCTGGATGTCAGACTGACATTTTCAGTTGAGACCACAGTAAACCAAACAAGAAAATACATGCGATTTTCTGATCAGTATTAATAAAAATATTGTGCTTGAACTTTTACTTCCAAATAAGACTGTAGCTTTGTCCTCAAAACTGTAACACAGGCTTTCCTGTGGTGCAAGTGTTGGTAATAACATGCCTCAAATGTGACTTAGACCCTTTGTAGGGGCTTGAAACTCTTCAGCTGACCCTTACCTTTCTAAAGAGATTACTTACAAAGAATTTGGTGCTGCAGGGTGCTAGACACATTTCTTCTCTCTGGGAAAACAATTACAGAAATGTGTAAATTGAAAGACAATTATTTCCATTAAAGTCTGTACACTTACAAATCCATTGAATGAACTGTGCTTAAACTTAGACAAAAAGTTAGAATAGCATCACAGTAATTAGAGCTCAGCAGGGTCAAATATATGGTTAGTCATTAGACCTAATTTATGGTGTTGTCTTGGGTTTATCTTGAAAACTATCAGTGATAAAGATGACAGATATAAAGTGAAGAGTGAAAATCAACAACTCGGAGACGACTTGTTATTCGCATGTAGTGTCAATGTATTATGGCACAAAAAATTAGGGAAAATTGCAAGACACTTTAATTATAAAAAATCCTCTTATTTAAACTAGGTCTGATGTTGCCTCCAGTGTACCCAGAAATGTACATTAGTCATCATTATAAAATCAACCTTTCCCAACAATTACCACAGAGTGATACGTGGATACTGCAGTTGTTTCATGGACGCACAAAAGCCTTTGCTCTGCAAACCATACATTCTGTTGCTGAGTTGGAAAATACAGATAAATCCTGCAGACCTCTGAGCACTTGGCTGTGCTAGAGATGAGGTAGCGGCTGGATTGCTCTGGAAATTTATGAGTCTCCAACAAACCGTGTTAAAAGTGTACTATATTAATATGCAGAGTCAGAGTTGCTCTGCCACAGTAAAAATCAAATTAGGCAATGGTATTATTGTGAGTTAGTATTGTGCTGTTGCTGGTACAGAAATGGTATCTAACTCATAGATGATTCCTCCTATTAGAGAATGTACTAAAATATTCAGGCCCTGTACAGCTGCGTTCTGTGGGGCTCGAGAGAAGAGGAAGAAATACTTCCAGAGTAGTTCCTGGGTGTTTTGTGAGCTGCTCTGATAGCCTAAGTGCTTAGAAAGAAGTATTTTCACCTGTGGAAAAGGCATGAGCAATTACTAGATGTTTCCGAAGTGCTATTGTGTCATGAGCTCTGAAGATTTTCTTCTACTGTACTTTTTTTCTGCTTCTAAACTTTCCCTCTCAGTGCAACCAGTTGTTACTTCTGGAAGGTTCTTGGAAATCCCTCACCACAAAAATTACTTGCAGCATTTGGTTGCACTAAAAGGCTTAATGACAATAATCATGGTTTCATAAATACAGGGATAAATAAAAGAATGTGTACAAATATATATATTCCAGTTTAATGGAAGTTCACTGAAAATAATAGATATTTTTCATTCTACTCTATCAAAAATATCACTCTGGTATTTGTGGTATTGTCACTAACACTTTTCACAACCTCAGAACTTCGTGACAACGTCACGTCAGTCTGTGCCAAAGGGACCCTCTGTCTAGATAAGGTTTTACTCCATTTCATGTTCTTGGCAGACCAAAAATCCTTTTTTCTTAAAACTTGACTAAACACAGTTCCATCTGGTGGGAGTGGGAAAGGCCATGTGCACACCATTTCTTAGCTCTCAGCAGCTGAGCACAATTGTTGGAATCAGATGCTGATAATCTCATATTTGGCAGAACCTTAAGCAGCTCTGGAATCTTCAACAACCGAGTCTTCAAGGACATGAATCTGTCTTACCACATTTGGTTTTATTTTTTTTTCCTTTAATTGCATCAGAATTGCTATAGGCAGCTTGAAGGCTTAGCTTTCCAATAATTTTTCCTTTAATAGTGTAAATTGTAAATCACCCACTTTTTTACTTCTGTTGTTTTATTCATCTTATGAACTACTCCTTATAACCTTAATTTTACAAATCACAGATAAAACCCCTTTCATTATTAAAATGGAATAATCCAAATTAACTTGGAATTTTATGAGGCAGGAGTATATAAATGAAACATTATTTTCTGAATTGTAGATAAAAGGCAAAAAAACCACCCAAAGAAAATGTAAACTTGCTGTAATTAGTCATCCCCCATGGCTTTGTATTTTTGTGTCACTATATTGATATTTGCTTCTGTTAAAATTTTTTTTAAGAAGAAAATACAGATATGGGAATGACATAATCGTTTCTCAGATTTAGAAATTCTGAAGATTACATTCAAACCCCTGAAAGGGGTTCTCTTTCCTACAAAGGCACTTGTGTTCTGGATAGACAAATAACCCTTCTGCAATGGAAGCAGAACCCTACAAAGCTCTGCTGTAAGTGCCAGGCTGGCTGGCATTTTACATACACTTGACTTTTTTATGGGAAACTCCTCTGAACAACTGTCTTTTCCTAAGATTCCATCCCAAACTTATCACAGACAATCTAGTCTATCTAGTGTTTATTCCTAAGCTTTTTTTTTCTTCTTCTTTTTTTACCATTTTTCAGCACAACATGCTAAAATTGTATCCCATTACTCTGGCAAATTGATTACATATTCCAAAAGCCATTACTAAAATTGTATCAGATCTTATCATGTGTTTCCTATCATTTACACAGGTCCTCTTCCACATGGCAATATGTATTTTTAAGAACATAAAAATGTGCTTTGATATCAGTATTTAGTTAGTAGCCTTGGCCTTTTGCAATACTCCCTGTTCAGCTGCCTATCAGAGATATCACGGTACTATATTCTCACAAAATTTCAGATTGTTCACCATAAGGATTTCCAGGTCACATCTACTTTTCAGACTTGTTCAATCTATCTTTCACTGAGCATCAATTATATTTCTTGTTCTATTTAAAAGTAAAATAACTGACAATGTAAAGTATTTTCAATATTTTGCCTGGTTCTCTGGAAAACACAGTTTCTTTAACAGTTTATTACAGAATATTCTATTAATCTTAATATCTGTTAGGTTCAGGACTTCTTGATACTACCATATGTAATGATGCAATAATATGGAATTTATCATCTCTACTTGCATAGGTTGTGTCACTTTTCCTGTTGGGCTGATTTTATTGTTTATTCATACATTTATCCATAAATTTAAACAAACCTTTGTACTAAAACATTGACATAAAGCTTCCTCTCTCCCCCTGTTCTGTAACATGAGATGAACACTCTACTCCCCCTCTGAACCTCTGTGAGTTAAAATTAGAGATAAAGTTATTGGTAAAGCCTAGTATGTTCTCCATTTCTGGCACAGAAATGCCTTCCCTCTTCTACCATAAACTTCAACTTTCTGTTTCCATCTAAAAATATTTTCCCAAGGCTCTTCCTTCAGGTCATCTCTTTTAAACTTGAAGGTGTCTGAAGTCTTCTTGACATCCCTCAATACAGTGGAAACTGTGGTCCATGTTACTGGTCCTTCTTTTGATCTCTGGTAGTTGTGTTGGAGAGTTTTATAGATTGACAGCCTTCTCAGATATTGCTGTATTAATAAGGATTTTATCTGTGGCCACTGAGAAACCTTCAGCAGCTGTGTTTTAATTTCTTCAGACATCTCTGAACTCTTGCTTTAAATTATCTCAGTCATTTCATTTTAAGTCTGTGAGCAATTTCATTTTTGTTCTATCTTAGTCTAATAGGAATTGTCATTTCGAATTTCTCTTCTTTATCTCATGCCAACTTTGTTGTCTACTGTCAGATCAGCAATATTCTAGTTTTTCACTGGCTTTAGATGATGGGGGGGATTTGGGTTTTTTTTTGTTTGGGAATTTTTTCTGCTAGTATAGTGGTAAAGATACATAGGGCTCACATAAATTCTAATACCCTGTTAAATTGCTGAGGATATACATCAGGTTCTAGGGTGTGGTAGGAACAAAACATGAGGCAGATTTCTACTGCCAGTTCTATACCCTCCTTCCAAGAAGAAAATTGCAAATATTGTCTCTCTTGACTTCTTTACTGAGCTGTGCGTGCAATTGTGTGCACCATTTGGGACTTTAAAATACATCTACCAAGTTAACTGCATTCCTCAGTAAAATGTAGTTATGGAGGTTTTCTTTGCTTATATTTTTTTCTCCTCCTGCTGTCTTTCATTCTGAGATCCTCATTGGCTTTATTGGTATTTCTATTGACTGGCAGGTGCCTACTGACTTGATTTTCCAATGTGTTCATCTCTGCAATCCTTGCTTTAAAAAGATAGGTACAGCAGACAAATGGAGTGTGGTTTATTATTCTTATGTATATATATTATAAGACACAATAAGTTACGATTCACCAAGACCATTTTCAAAGTCCATGACAATGTAAGGAATTTAACCTTTATTTCCCAGTGCTTGGGATACCAGTTCCTACTGGTCACAGAAGCAATCAAGAGTATTCTGTATTAGTGTCATTTCTGGCACATCTGTTATGCTTTGTAGATTTTTCTTTATGTCTGTTTTACGTGTTTCCGTGGCTTATGTCCTGATGCCAGAGCAGAGCAGATTCCCTGTAGTTTGTATCATGCTCCATTTACATCTGACTGGTAAAGAGCAGAATTACTCTGAGTGTATGGTTTATTGGGACAGAAGCTTTTCAGTCAATGCCTGAAGCACACTGAATCTCTGAAACATCAAAGTAGATGGTACAATAAGAACTGGGAGAAAACCTATGTCAAGCTGGAATAGGAAGTAATGACAATGGGAAGAGAGGTTGGGAAGTTGAGCTGTGTAATTAAGCAGTATCTTATGCTTGCTGTATGAAGCTGAGATTAGGGACATAGGAGTAATGTGTAATGTGTTACTGTGAGTCACTGGTTCTTTGGTAAATATGCATGTGCATGTTTTACTACATTATATGTTCAAGGAAATATGACATGGTTATCTCTTTTTTAATAGTGTAAGGATTTGAACAGAAAGCCTCCCCTAATAAGGACAGATAGGAGCACATCTGTCTTTGGTAGATAGACATGCTTCATATTACCGCTAATGCAAGAAATAGAGTGGGGTGCTGAACTCCAAAAAAGTGTGAGAACTGAACTGTAACTCTTGAGGACTCCTTTTACTAAGGAGTTCATTCATTACTAACAAAACTACTAAGCTAAACTGTTCATATTAATTGCAGAAAAATAAACTCAATGTTAGTTAAACATAATGTGGGATGTGTGTAAGGGACACAGTCTTTATTATCTTTTCAACAGGTTTACATCATATGCCTTCTCCTAACAGGCATTTGAAGTATTTTCCCTAGCTAAAAGGAAAAACTGTTTAGATGAACAAATTGTCAATTATAACAGGAAAACTACAGCTTCAAAGTCTAATTTCTGTCCAAAGAAATAGCCGAAGAGTTCCTCTTAAACTGTCAGTTCAGCTAACAAGCAATCAAAAGGCTAAAGGCTGAGTATAGCATATGCATTTTTGACTGAAATGTAGCCGCAGTGTACATACAGCTGTCAAAAACAGCTAGTGGAAAAAAGGTATGCAAATTTATTAAATATAAATAAGAACAGTCACAAAAAAGCTCAAATCATTTGTTGTTTGCTGTTCACTTTTTCTGGTATTTCCTCAGAACTCTATATACCCGCAAAGATATTTAAATGGTATCACTTCACACGAGTATTTTAACCCATAAAACTCTTAGTTAAAGATTTTTACAATTATTTTGCCAGTGTGTATAATCCAGTAGATTATTTTGCCAAAGTGTATTTTTTGGCCAAACCATAACCTAACCCTGCAATCTAGTGAAGTTCACTGAAAAGTGCTAAAGGATTTGTGAGTGTTGCGAGGTGCTAACTGGACAATAAACCCCAAGGAACCAAGACTGAAGTAGGACTTCAGTCCTGACACATTCTCACAGAGGCTTCCTTCCCAGAACTCTTCTGGAGCACCTGCATTGCACCAGAGATATGGTAAAGCCTTGCCCCAGTTTCTCTCCCAAACCACTGCAATTCACCAAAGTTCATAATTTAAAATGATTTTAAAATGAAGGTACTTGTTCTAGGTCACAATAATTACCATGGTGATTTAGGGAATATGCCTATGTATAATTTCTGAGCTCACTTTGAGAATACAAACTCTGTACTTGTATCTGTGTCAGACTGAAAACTCCATTTCCACTCCATTTTCTACCTCCATTTTGGAAAAAGAGCTAACAAAGGGCAGTCAAGCTTCAATTATCCTTATTTACATGAAAGTATTTTTGAACAATTTTGAGTGTTGCCACAGGTGATCTTTGATCATCTGAGAAAGGTATCAGACATCATCTGATGAACATGCACGCAAGTTGTAAAAGGTATTTTCTGATCTGGTGTTTTGCAGAGAGGGATAGTAGATGAGAGATTTTGTCGCTCCTTCCTCCTCACACTTTTGCCCTGCACCAGCGTGGGTCCTTCCCATGATCTGCAGCTCCAGCTTGGTCTCTCCACCAGCTGCAGCTTACTGAAGGAAATATCCTCCTGCTCTGGCGCGGGGTTCTCTGCACTGCAGAGGGGGCCCTGCAGCCCCCCTGCTGCTACAAAAACCTTGCCACTTAAACCAAATACAAGTAGGAATAAAAAACTGGATATATTCTTTGTCACTGAATCCCATAGACTCAAAGGTAACAGCCATATAATCTTTTCTGCTGTTTAATCAAGCATTGCCTTGAAGCTAGGTATGTTCTTGCCCCTACTAGTGCTATTGAAGGACTCCAGGTTCATGGTAGCTGAAAATCTTATGTTAGTTTCCAGCTTAACAGTATTTGCAGTCATTTCATACCCATTTGTGCCAAAATTATTCTTTGGATTAAACAGTGTTATTTCCAGTTCTTAAGTTTGCATTTTTGTTATATTTGCAGGCAAGAGCCGTATCCTTTCTTGGCATTGTATTCACTAAGCTAAACAAGCTTCAAGTCATCCTGGGAATTTTTGTCTTCATCTATTCCAACTTCAGTTCATCTTTCACAAACATGATTGAGCAGAATCTTGCATGGTATTACTGAGTGTGTCTCCCTAATGCCAAAGACTCAGTGTTTCCTGACAGTAATGGAAAAACTTTCTTTGAACCATTTTAGGCATCTTTGTCGTGGCCACTTTGGTTTGGTAGTTGATGGCTATTGTATACTCAAATAAGACATGTGGATCTTTACTTTCTCTGTCATTTCAAAATAAGGAGATCCTTTGTCCAGTTCACCTTTCCTGCTATTAAGATATTGAGCCCATTCCTGCTTATTGTGCCAAAGTCTTCTATGAAACCCATGTTATTTTGGTATTAATATTTGGTACAAGGTACCTTGTACCAGTAGCAATATTTGGTACTGATGTGAATATCTGTGAAAGAGAGAAATTTGGCCATTAAAAGAGGTGAAAGAATTACTGTAGCAAAAATCTGTGATGGGCAGATAAGAGAAATAAATGTAACTAAACATCCCTGATAGACAGGGCTCTCTGTTAAACTGTGATAATTTCTAGGTAAGAAGGAAGTTGGAGAAACTCAGTTGAATAAGCTAGTTGTTGAGTGAGTGCAGTATTTCTAAGTAAACTGTAAAGAAGTATTTTTTTACTGGTTAAATGTCTTAATACTGCTAATAAAAACAAATAAAGCAAAGCATCACATACCCCCTTCCTCACACACCGAGTTGTTCTTTTCTTGGATGACCTTTGTGGGCTCCAGTAAAACTGATGTGTTCATCTTTCGTGCCTGACAAGAAAGCAACCTTAAGAACAAAGAAAGAGAGGATTGCTTCCACCTGCAGATCTCAGAAACATCCTGGCATGTCGTTATTGTTAAAAAAGTGGCTATAAACTACCAAGGTGATAACGACAGCGTGGCAGTCACATATATGTCTTTCATCTATTTTTATCCTCCAAATTTGCTCCCCTTTCTTTTTCATGTTTCCATGGCAACAGCCATTAGTGACAGTGCCGCAGGTGTTTTTTATGCCAGAACTTCTTAGGACTGTTAGTTGACCAAATCCATGCACCTGTAGCTTTTTCATTAACACTTAAGTTATTTGTATTTTCTAGCCTGCTGGAAAAAACCCATGCAATTGATTTGATATTCGAAGCAAATACATGGGCTGCCACCCAAATCTCAATGCACCTGACTATGCCTGAACAATGTGTCTATTAGCTATTTAAAGTTACGAGAATTCATGGACTGGATATAGTATGAAACTCATGAAATACACAAATTTCTTCCATTCAGTTAAGTTTTCCTTTAAAATTGAGATTTATAATTTCTGTTGTTTAGTTGTCAAAATTGTAAAATAAGGATGACAATAATTTATGTAACCTCTGCCTGAAAATGGCTCAAGCCCTGTGCATTTTCAGCTTTGGTTGTTGATAAGTATAGTAATTTGCTTTGTATGCAGAAAAGCAGAGGCTTAGGGGTGAATGGTTTTAGTGCTTTTCAATTCTGAATGCCTCATCTTCTTTGGGTGTCCATTTTGTGTAACACACCAGGAGTGATTTTTGATAGTAAAATTTTAATGCACATCATACAGCTCCCACAGAGGCTGGTTTTCAATATTTTGGTTTGTTTTGTTTTGCTTTGTTTCTGCATATTTACTGCCCAGATGATTTACGATTTCTTAGATCGCAAGGGCCACATTGTGGGTGAAATTAGTTTTTTCTCAATAAATATTATTCCTTCTAAAGGAACAGAGAGTTGTAATTATCTCAGAGCTCTGAAAAGCTTGAAGTTGCAGAGACATGTTGATTCAAGAAATTTATCACTTTAGGGCTCTGTCTGACATATACCGACTAAGAAGAACTTATTAACAGAAATAGTGATTATCCCACCATGATAATGTTCATCTCGGTATGTGACTTCTGGTAGTGTTAGCTCAGATACCTTTATTTCTTTTAATTCTCAGCTAGATATTGTAGGGAACAGTCTGTCCTGCAGAATAAGGTGAAGAATCAGTCTCGTTCTAGTGTAGAATAGATACCACTAGAATATGAATATAAGCATACTATTCACACCTAATATAGCCCGTAACTTTGTCTTTAGTACTAAATGGTCATTAATGCTTTTAAAAGGATCATTAGGGTGCCATTTCACAATATGCTACATCTGATCTAACTGAACTACATATACCAAAGCAAAGATCCCATCAAGATGTCCAACCACAAGCATGTATCTTGCCACGCATTTTTCTATCTTCCTCATGTTGAAAGTAGGTATTGTGTGAGCTCACGATAAGTTCAGCTCACTGATCTAGCTAAACAGTAACTCAGCAAAATAATCAGTCTCAGTCATTATAATCAAACGAATACAAAAGTCAGTACAAAAGAAGTAGCGGAGAGAGCAGAAGAGCTCCTTCAGAGAGTATATAATCAGAAACATTCTGAATACGCTTGGGGATAAGAAAATGCCTTTAACAAGCACGTCTTCTGGTTCTTGGGAAAAGCACAAGCATCCCCAATGGTATTTTTCTAACTCTAAGTGATGAGAGAAGGGAGCAAACTTGGTCTGCAAATGTTTTAGATTGTGGTTGTCCTTTTTTATTATTTTATTTTATTATTTTACTACGACAGTTTGTCTTTCGGCTCTGTCAGGAGAATGAAGTACAGGTTGTCTTACAAGGCAGAGACTCCCCAGCCTCAGCCCAAGTATCAAGGGAGCAGGAACAAACAAATATTCTCAACACAGCAACCACTTTCAGTAATTGTAAGGGGTCTCCATGATCAATAGGCCCTTGGAAAGGTCTGCAGAGCAGTGGGGTTCACCAGCGTGGGAAGGGAGGGGCTGTGGCAGGCTGCCGTGTTGTGCTGTGCACGATGCTCCTGAGGGTCCCTTTGGCACAACTCCGGTGCCTTGACACATCCAACACACCAGTACTGCTGGGCATACCCTGGCAGCGACAACAGAGCTTTACAACCCCTCTCCCCAGTGTCTAATACTATGTTTTCTGATACATCATGGAGGAATTGCACCCCCTTCTTCCTTACCCCAGTAAATCAGAATTTCCTTGGATTTCTCATTTCTTTTTCCTTTCTTACTCCACAGACATGTGCCATCACCCCACTTCAGGGAATTGTTCTTCTCTCCTTAGTCACCCCAAATTTGAGACAGATTGCCTCAGAGCACAAATCCTACTGCCTTTAATGGAATGTGCTGCTTAGGCTTATGGTTTCTGGGGGACTTCTGGTTTCTTCACATATTCCCCACCTGTGAAACTGCATTTTGTTGCTTAAATCAAGTGAAAGTAAGAAAAAAAGTGAAATACTAAAAACTGAACTGAACAAAGAAGTGAACATTACTTGGAAAGCAGCCCCCTAAAAATGCTACAGTCAAATTTTAAAGAATTTTTTAATTCTCACTATGTTTGCTTTTGTTGGTCAATTTGTAATTTACCAGATATTTTCCTCAGAAAATGAAACACATACAACAAATATGTTGACAAAAATGAAAAGAGATAAATTAATTTTCTGTGTTGTTTTCCCATTGTATTTCTACTCATCTGCGTTAGTTTTAAAAGCTGCCTGCAACTCTGACAATGGTACATTAGTCAGTTCATGGGCACCATGAATCAAAGATTTTCAAGGTCTTCAAATCTTTTATATTATGAGGGGAGTACAAGCCACTTATTTCTATGAATAAGAAATTTCTGTTCTGAACTCTGTCCCTGCTAATCAACATTGGTTGATGCTATACCTCATTTTAACAGCCAACAGCTTCCACAGGATACCAGTTAGGACTCCTGGAAAGTCATCTTTGGGAAGAAATTATATAAACATTGTTGGGTTTCAGTTCATCAGGCTTTTTTGTGAGTATGAGAATCCATCCAGAGACATGAAATTCTGGAGTAAAGTCTAGAAAATAACAATAAAATGGAAAGAATCTTCTCTAAAGTTAGCCCTCTGTTAAACCATTCATCTTGTTTTATAATTCACATCAATTTTTACAGTGCCACTGAAGACTAGAACAAATGCCATTTTCTGTTAATAGCCACCAGAGCAAGCCTATATATCACACAAGATACGCAATTCTGGCTCTTCCCAGAGTTAAAAAAAGAAGGTTTGAATACAGCTGTATTGCTTGAAAGCACACCTAATGGTGATCACCCATTGTATTACATTTGTGCTATACAGTTTGACAGACTGAGAAGAAAATAATTTTGTTTCCTTGTCAACTTGAGATGGAAGAATACAATAGATATTTGCTTTTCACTTTGATGGGACAATTTTATGACATTATGTTTTAAGTAAAAGGAAACTTCTGGTGTAGGAAAGAGTGTGGCATATCTGGCTATTTTGATTTCAGTTATATATAATAAGTATTATAATAAATTGAAGAAATTAAATATAATAAATGGATTTAGATATCATCTTTGCTGTAAAAGTGCGTAAGGGAACTTATGATAATGAAGATATGAAAATACCATTTTTCTGTGACAGGATAAGCTTTGCTAAGGTTTTCCTCCCTGATACCATTCCCATGCTCAATTTCTTAACTTTGACACCACAGTAAAATTTCCTCTGTGAGTGTGACCTCTGTACCACTCCATCTCGCCATCTGAAGCCACTATTGCTTCAGACATTTGAGAAGGAACCAGTGCCACTCACAAGGCTGACATGAACATTTGCAAAGGTGAGCTGCATAAAAGAAGACTAAGAAGACACTTCAAAAGTTTTAAGGACCCAGCAATCAGATCTAGAGCTTTGCTGAAATCACTGCAGATATTATATGAAGCCCCATCTATAATCTGTTGGTAGGGGCCTGACTTAAACGCACAGAAGGCTGAATGCAGTGAGAAGTATTGTATTCTGCCCTCACGAGTCTGGTTGTCTCCTTGTCTTGTGCTTGAGAATCTTGATAAACTTATTCCTTTTGAACATCTCAAACATATTGTCTTCTATCAATTACTATGACAATGATTGCTTTTCAAGTACAAAGAACATTAAGTGTATTATACCAATGATTTAATGGGACATAAAGTACTTATATTCCAGACAAGCCAGAAGTATCTATGCAAATAGCCTGCCGGGAGCTTTGTTATTAGCCATCTCCAAGTAGCTCTTTGCTCAGAACTCAAACCTCTAAGATCATCAGTTTGAGGAATGTAAGTCTCTTACCTGTATAAAAAAAATTATCCCAGGTTCTGAAAAACCTTCTCTGGCTAACAACATGGTAGTTGTCCAGCTTTCAGAGACTCTTGCTGAAACCTTCAATCAATAATTCTTTACTAATACGATTTGCATTTTGTACCTAATCGGTCTTAAAAAGCATTTTGTAACTTTTACTGTAATAATGTTTTCAAAGAGCTGCGAAAAAAACCCAAAACAAAAGCAAACTTGCATATTATCTTCTGCTCTCTGAAAGCAGCGTATTGTTCTGCCAACTTGTAAACAAGCAATAGCAGTACCTAAAATTTGTTTGAATAGCTTTTTGATGCAATTAACTTGCTGTGTAATTTGGCTCATCTTTCAAAACTAAGCGGAATTGACTGGGTTTGCATACATTTTGTACTTAAACTTTTCATATATCTCAGTTTTGCTTGTGTGCTACTAATTATTCAGGGTACAGATGTCAGTATCAAAAAAAATGGTATTGAGTTGCAAGAGATATATAGGAAGACGTGCAAAAATACTATGTCTCCCTCCTATATACACAAAATTACTTGTACATGCTTCCCACTATATGGCACCAAAAAATCAAATAACAGGGTAATTTTAGAATTCGATTGACAGCTGCTTTCATTCAGCTTTCAGTTCTGTTAAATTACTAATAATACAGTCTGGTGACAGCAGTAGGGTTATACTCCAGGAACACTACAAATTAGATATAGAAGATCTTTCATTAAAGAACTGAGAAGAGAAAGCTTGCTGTGTGTTGCTGGTACTGCCCTAACACATATTGTTTGACTACTATCTGTTTTGATTTGGGTCCAAGCATCTGTACTTGGAAAAGACCACCGTCATCTTATCAGTCCAAGCTGCTATGAGCAGTATCAGTAAGGAGCCAGCACAAAAGGGTTGTGATGGATGATAACACAAGCCCCATTCACAGGAAATTAGATTTTCTAAGTGCTGAAGAGAAACATTACAAAACTCAAACACCAGTAAATAACTGCTTTCTCCATCTTTTACCCTGGAGGAGGCAGCACTAATGTTCCTACAAGCCAGAAGGAATGTTGTTTTAATAATTGAAACTGTGCACTTGATCTTGCATACAGATCTTTCGTTTCATTAGACTTAAAGGCATTTCTGTTTCCTAAGTGGTTATTCTTCACAGAGACACAGAAATACATATTGAAGAAAACAGTATACAGACTTTTAAAATATATTTACTGAAATGCATCTTTTTTTGTCTTTATTTGGGTCATTAGTGGTTTTTTTTTCTGATGCTGGTTAGAAAGACCACCATATGACAAAGAAAACCAGAAAGACTTTGATTTCATAGGCAGCTGTTAGTGACAGGATCTTTAAGCAAGTGTTAGTCAGATTAGGTTCAGGTAATAAAGTATCTGGTGTAGGTGAAGGTTGCCATGATTCATTAGTTCTGTTTGTTTGTAAAATTAGAAATCTTGGTATGTTCTTTAAATCTACGTTATATACCATTATATTCCTTTCTTCACTTGATAAAATATTTTTGATAAATGTTTACTAATGACAAACTTACTGGAGTACTAAATAGTCAGAATCACCCGTTATCCAAATATCTGGAGGGGAAGAAGGTGGACAGAGCCCATCATCGGGAACTTGTGTACGTGTTTTGTTGGGAGCTCACTCGCACTATACCAGCACTATACCAGCCTCTTCAGAACCAGGGTTACTGGTATGATTTGTTAGTTTGTTTTTATCAACGGCTATGCTAATGTGTCACAGACTGAGGTAGATGCACAATGCCTGCCTGAAATATTTAACAATCCAAAGCCACATTTGACCTAACTGAAGATCCTTGATAGGCTGTACTTGGAGAAAGAGATTTATAATTTTTGAGGGGTCATTTGCTCTTCTTAGGGCATTATCATTTTTCACAGAAACATAAAAACAAAGCTGTTAAGGTTGTCATTTAGTCTGTTGCCTAGCTCAAAGGCTTGAGCCGTTTCTGACAAATGTTTTGAAACAACTAAAGCAATGATAAGCCCACAACACGCCTATGAAAACTGAGTGATTATATTAGGATGATTTAAAAAAAAACACCTTATAATAAATCTTTTCTGAAACTTAAGCTTATTACTTTCTGTTACCCCAGAAACATTAGAAGATTTTTTTCCCCTTTTTTGACAACTTTGCAGTGAGTGAAGACTGTCATATTGTTTCCCTTCAGTCTTACCCTCCTTAGATCAAACCCCCCTGCTTTTTGAAGTTGTTTCTGTTAGAGTCCTTTTCATTAGAATCGTAGAATGGCTTGGGTTGGAAGGGACCTTAAAGATCATCTAGTTCCAACCCCTTTGCCATGGGCAGGGACACCTTCCACCAGACCAGGTTGCTCAAAGCCCCATCCAACC
>JANHGO010000001.1:24352226-24424243 GCA_024606505.1 Aquila spilogaster | reverse complement strand
GGTAAAGGGATGTGCACTGTCTTTTGGGATAGGAAAGGGGTGATCCTTCTGGATTTCCTGGAACCCAGAAAAATCAACTCTGACTGCTACAAGCTCGAACTTCTAGTATTAGACCAGAGAAGAAAACTTCTCTCTTGAACAGTGATAACGCCAAGCCCCATACCAGTTTGAAGACCGTGGAGCACATTGTCAGTCTTGGCTGGACTGTCCTACAGTACCCACCGCATAGTTCAGATTTGGCACCTTCTGAGTTCTATCTGTTTGGACTGATGAAAGATGGCTGTGTGTGCAGCACTGTCCTAGTAATAATGCTGTCATAGCAGTTGTGAAACAGTGGGTCCCCTCCACTGGTGCAGATTTTTATGTGCATGCAGGCACATAGGCATGCAGGCTCTTAGTCATTGCTGGTGAAAATGCATAGCTAATGGTGGTGACTATGTCAAAAAATAGTGTTTTGTAGCTGAGAATTTGCTCCATCCACTGGTGTTATTATGCTCATTGTAGCTGTTGTAGTTTGTGGAAATAAATAGAAGGCATTGCTTTTACAGCAACCTATGTATGTGCAACAGCATGGATCAGTGATGAGTGGTATCCCTCAGGGGTCAGTGCAGGGACTGATAGTCTTTAATATCTCCATCACTGACACTGGCAGTAGTGTCAAGTGCACCCTCAGCAAGTTTGCTGATGACACCAAGCTGTGAGGTGTGGTTGACAAACCTGAGGGACAGGATGCCATCCAGAGGGACCTAGACAGGCCTGAGCAGTGAGCCCAGGTGAACCTTGTAAGGTTCAACAAATCCAAGTGCGATGTCTTGCACCTGGGTCAAGGCAACATTCACTACCAATACAAGCTGGGAGATGAAAGGATTGAGAGTAGCCCTGACAAAAAAGTCCTGGGGTACTGGTGGATGGCAAGCTGGACGTGAGCCAGCAATGTGCCCTCACAGCACAGAAAGCCAGCCATACCCTAGGCTGCATCAAAAGAAGTGTGGCCAGCAGGATGAGGGAGGTGATCCTGCCCCTCTACTCTGCGCTGATGAGGACTCACCTGGAGTACTGCATCCAGATGAGGAGTCCTCAGAACAGGAGAGACATGGACCTGTTGGAGTGCATCCAGAGGAGGGCTACAAAAATGCTTCAAGAGGTGGAACACCTCTCTTATGAGGACAGGCTGAGAGAGCTGGGGCTGTTCAGTCTGAAAAGAGAAGGCTCCAAGGTGACCTGGTAGTGGCCTTTCAATATCTAAAGGGGAGTTACAGGAAAGAAGAGGACAGACTCTTTAGCAGAGTCTGTTGTGATAGAGCAAGGGAAATGGTTTCAAGCTTAAAGACGGTAGATTTAGCTTAGGTATAAGGAAGAAGTCTGTTATAGTGAGGGAATGGGAAGAGGTTGCCCAGTGATGTGGATGCCCTTCTCCCTGGAGACTTTCAAGGTGAGACTGGATCAGGCAGCCTGATCTAGCTGTGATGTCCCTGTTCATTGCTGGGGAGTCAGACTGGATGGCCCTCAGAAGTCCCTTCCAACTCTAAGGATTCTGTGATTCTATGATTTTGTACCAAATCAAATTTCAGAGAGCTCAGACTTTTAGGAATAATATTTACAGTGTAATTCAAATGAGCTTCGGGTTAAAAGACCTAGCTGCCATTATTCCTTCTGCAGAAATATTTTAAATCAGGCTAATGCATACTGAGGCATTTTAGCTCTTACGTTCAAATTAATGCAGTGAACCATAAGCATTTTTTTTTTTTTGCTGAATAGGTATTGCATGCAAAATATATTTCTAAAAGAAGCATAGTTGTGAAGTTTTACAATATATATTCAAACTTGGTATCTGTCTTGTATTTTTGCCCATTGTCCTGCGAAGAACCCTTGATGATAATATTCTTTGCTGAAGTCACTGGGAGTTCAGAACACACATGAAATGCAGAGTAAGTCCTTCTTATTGCTATCTGCAAAATAATAATCTTCAGATAATATGAATAAATTACTATTTTTCAAAGATGTATAAAGGTCAGCTTCCACCTGTCTGTTTTTTACAGAGGAATATTTCCACTTGCTATTGTTAGCTTAATAGTTCCTATTAATAATGGAACACTTTTTTGAGAGAAGAAAAATAAATTGAATGTCAAAGGATTTTCAGACTCTTTTTCAGATGATGCACAAATTTTACTATTTACAAAATTGCATTCTGAAAATTAAGTGCCTTTTGGAGGCTTTTTTGTTCTATTTGTTTGTTGTTTTCTTTTTAGAGAGGAGTTGGGGATTTTTGTTGGTTTGTTTTTGTTGTTATTAGCACATATATATAGTAATTGTGAGACATCTTTGGCTTAAGCCTTTTCCTTAGGCAAACTGCTGTGTCACAGTGGCTGACCACTTTAATAGCTATGAAGAAATCTACCTTTCTAGGCAATTAATTCATAGGAAAATCACCTCTTGGCTTCTTCTGTAACCTTTAATCTTTCCTTGGTCACAGGCTAGCAAAGAAATACAGCTTAGCAAAGGTAATTGGTTTTGCCAAGCTCACACAGATGGAACATGGAGGCTGCCTCTCAGACATTCAGCCTATGGGTGGCCAAGCACTACCTGCCAGGAGCACTGTGGGGGAATCACCCCTGTCAGTTGTCGTTCTCCATGATTTGGACAAACTGGATGACATCCTGACCCTGACTTACAGTAGTGGAAGAGTTTTCAGAGAGTGGCATGAGCAAATAGGCTCTATCCCTTGTATGTTGGTTTCATTTCTCATGAGCTGGTGGCAGTCTGTCAAAGTTGGGCAATGGGGATCCTCGTTTTGCCACAGTAAAAGTCACCCTGTACATCTCCTGAGAGCAGCCAGCCAGTCTGATATATAATTTGATCTTACTCCCTGCCTCTCTGTGGAAAGCATTATTCATTTTTCCATCAGATTTTGTTACAAATTTGAGCTGTTTCAACTGATTTGACTGCCATTGTCCCATGAAGCTCTTTTAATCATTTCCCATTCTCCTGTCAATTATTTTCAATAAAGCAAATGTAATTTGGACTTTTTACAATTCTTTTGGCATTATCCTCCTAAAGTGCAGCTGAATTAACATTGATATTTTCACGCTTGTCTTAATATTTTTAAAAATCAGAGCTAAAGATGGAATGGGAGTGTCAAATGCAGCTGAACACCGGATAGCACTTCTGTGCCATGCAGCTGATGGAGCGCTGGCACAGGCTGCCTAGAGACTGTGGAGTCTCCTCCTTGGAGATCTACAGAAACCACCTGGCTGTGGGCCTGTGTACCCTGCCCTGGTATCACAGCTGGAGCAGGGGTGGGACCAGAAGGACCCAGTGGTCAGCCTCAACCATTCTGTGAAATCCCACTGGATAGAGCGTTACAAGACATTATAAAACAATTCTCATTTCAGAGTAGTGGAGAGTTCAATTGTATCCGAATCTGAAATATGGGAAGGCAAAAGAGTAGATAGGAACATCGTTTAAAGACTTTTCAAAAATGAGATTTTTGGATCACTTATGCTGTTACATATTTCAAAACGTTCTTGCCAAGCTGCTTTCTCCACAGTAGTGCTCCCCTGCAGGATTATTATTTTTTTCACATTTTCTAATCCAGATCCTGTTTCCTGTGGATCATTAATAGTATTTTCAGTGTTTTCCCACTCGCTTCTAACTTGAGATTTTCGAACTACTACTTCAGTTCTTGTCCATGGAACATTTAATCTCGGCAGCCTCTCCTTCTTGCTGTCTGCGTTTCATTCTCCGCTCTCATTTCAGATTACTTTTGTGTACAAACACAACCCTAATCTAAGGTCACACTAGACCTTTTGCTCATTTGAAAAATGAACCAGGAAAGTTACTGTACAAAGGACAAGCATCCAGCTTTTAGTACTGACAGATATACTGGTGATGGGGCAGATGGAACTTTATTTCCAATCTATAAGTATTCCCCATTAAAAAAGTAAATTATTTAAGAAAATTTGCAGTAAATGTATATGGTTAGATGGTCATATGCAAAATAATGGTGCAAAATGATTATTTATTCAAATAACAGTGATATAAAATACAGTGATAATGGAATATATTAACTGTTTTGTATCAACACTTGTAACACAGAGAGCAGAAAATTGGAAAGTATTGCACAAATTCCAACAATAAGAATAGCCAAACAATATGGATTAATTTAGCAAGAGGTTAAGTTTTCCTTTTGAGTCAATTCCTAGTTTGTTTTAGTTTTTTGTTTATTATTATGATAGATGGTGAAAATGCTGCACAGAGAGCTGAGAGAGAGAAGGATATTAACTCTTCCTCTGAAGCAGTCTGCAACTACATTTTTTGAGCTTGGAGGTTACTCTAGCTGAAGCTGCCAAGGTAGAACTTACCTTGACTGTCAGCCTTTCAATTCTTTTCTAAAAAGATTTTATCAGTAATATTTGTCAGTGAGCCTGGGAAAGCTCATCTCTTTGAGAGAGAAATCAGTTACCCTCACTTGGGGTCAGCTAAACTTTGGAATTTGCCTGCAGCCAAAGGTCCAAGCCTTATTTACTGAAAGCTTTTTTTAATCAAGATTTAGAGTATATAATAACTTATATAATATATAACTTCTAAATCTTGCATTTAGATCCCTTTTCATAAACGCGTACGTGATCACTGTCGTGCATATTTTTAATGGCTTTTTGGTCTTTTCTGCTCATGAATTTCCTGATTATAAAGAAAAATTGTTACATTAGTTGTTTCTAAATATATTTGCATATGTTACAGGGGTCAGTCTAAGTAAGGATTACCACCTCAGATAGGGTTTATGCTAAGCTCTGAGCCTCCTGAACTTGGTCTGTTCTGTAAATGTCTGTTGTGGTTGCACCTGGAGTTAGTAATGGAGAAAGTGTTAGTAAAACGGTGACGTAGAAAGTTTAATGTCTTATTTTCCAGTTTCATTATTTTTACCTACATCAAAAGCACTGATAAGAGTGAAAGATTGGAAGTCTTAAAATGACATTTTAAATTGAGACCAGAGTAAGCCAAACAAGAAAGTACATGTGGTTATCCAACTAGAGATTATAAAAATATTGTGCTTAAACTTTTACTGCAAAATAAGACTGTAGTAATGCCTGTTCTCAAAACTCATAAAATATGCTTTCCATAGAGTAAGCGTGAGTAATAACATGCCTCAAATCTGATTGATCCTTGTTATGGTCTTGAAACTCTTCAGCTGACCCTCAACATTCTAAAGAGATTGCTTACAAAGAAATCGGTGTTTCAGGGTGCTAGACATATTTCTTCTCTCCAGGAAAACAATTACATAAATGCCTAAGTTAAAAGGCAATTATTTCCATTAAAGAATTCACTTAAGAATCAGTTGAATGAACCACTCTTAAACTTAGTATGTTTAAAGATAGAATAGCGTCAGAGTAATTCGAGCTTGGCAGTGTCAAATCTATGGCTATCCTTTAGACCTAATTTATAGTGTTGTCTTGGGTTTATCTTGACAGTGATCAATGATATGATGACAAGTATAAAGTGAACGCCAGTGAAAATAAACAATTCCTAAAGACTTCTTGTCACTAGTATGTGGTGTCACTGTATTATCGCACAAAAAAATAGAGAAGTTTGCAGGACACATTGATAATTAAAATGTTTTGTTTAAACTAGGTCTGATGTTGCTTTCATTGTACCCAGAAAGGAGCATTAGTCATCATTATAAAATCAGCTTTTTCCAGCAATTACAACAGAGTGATACATGGATATTACTGTTGTTTCGTGGAAGCTGAAAGCCTTTGCACTGCAAACCGTACATTCTGTTTCTGAGTTGAAAAGCATTAATAAATCCTGAAGACCTCTGAACACTTGGCGCTGTTAGAGATGAGGTAGCGGCTGGATTGCTGTGGAAATTTATGGGCCTCCAACAAACCATGTTAAAATTGTGCTATATTAATATGTAGGGTCAGAGTCACTCCACCACAGTGAAAATGAAATTATGTGATAGTATTGTTTTGGGATGGTATCGTGCTGTTGCTGGTACAGAAATGGTCTCTGACTCAGCTGTGTTCTATGGGACTAGGGAGCAAAGGAAGAGAATACATAATAACTGGTGAGTGTCTTGTGAATCGCTTCTGTAGCCTCAGAAGGGCTTAGAAATAAGTAACATCACCTGTGAAAAAGGTATGCGATATTAATAGGTCTTTCTAAAGCAAGAATTCAATTATGTCATGAGCTCTGAAGATTTTTTTTCTACTTTACCTCTTTCTACTTCAAAACTTTTCGTTTCAGTGCAATGAACCACTACTTGTGGAGGGTTGGAAGAAATTCCCAATCATAAAAATTACTTGCAGCATTTGGTTGCATTAAAAGGCTTAATGACAATGATCATAATTTTATAAATATAGAGATAAATAAAAGAATGTGTAGAAATGTAAATTTTCGAGTTTAATGGAAGTTCACTAAAAATAATTGACATTTCTCATTCCACACTATGAAAACATCACTCAATATTTCTGATATTGTCACAACCTCAGAACTGTATGCTGGGTGTCATGTCAACCTGTGCTAAAGGCTTTTCTCCATTCAGCGTTCTTGTGTACTAAAAATATTTAAACAAATAAACAAACAAACTTGATTAAGCATGGTTCCATCTGGTGGGAATGGGAAAGTTCATGTGCACACCATTTTTCAGTTCTCAGCAGCTGAGGACCATTGCTGGAATCAGATGCTGCTAATCTCGTAGTTGGCAATGCCTTAAGCAGTTTTGGCATCTTCCACTGCAGATTCTTCAAAGAGGTGAATATGCCTCACCACTTTTTTTTTTTTTTTTCCCCATTTAATTGCATCAGAATTGCTATAGGCAGCTTGAAGGCCCAGTCTGTAAATCACCTATTATTTTTTAAATTTTTAACTCATCTTTTGAACATCATCTTTTAATCTCAGAAATCACTGAGAAAACCTTTTCCTTAAAAAAATGTGATGATCCACATTTACTTGGAAATTTATGAGGTAGGAGTATATAAGTGAAACACTGGTTTTAGTCTGAGTTGTAGATAAAAGGCAAAAACGCCCAAAGAAAGCATAAACATACTATAATCCTATCCCTTGGCTATCTATTTCTGTATCACTATTAGCTCCAGTCAGTAAACACTGATATTCACTTGTTAAAAAAAAAAGTGCATAAGATGAAAATATGGTGATAGAACATGTATGAGATCCTTTCTCAGACTTATAAATTCTGAAGATTTCATTCAGTCATAAGAAAGGGGTTCTCTTCCCCACATAGGAGCTTTCTGTTGTGGTTAGACAAAGAACACTTCTGCAATGGAATCAGAACCAAAAAGCTGTGTTGTAAGTGCCAGATTGGTTCTCTTTTTGCTATGCTTAACTTTTTTAAAGGAAACCCCTTTGCTGCATCCTTTTCTGAATTATTGTCATTTCCTTAGATTCCACCCTAAATTTATCACAGGCAATTTATAGCTGTGTTCATTTCTGAGTATTTTATTTTTTAGAATTTTTCAGCATACCTTGCTAAAACGACATCCTATTGCTCTGGAAAATTCATTACGTATTTCCAAGTACATTACCAAAATTGTGACAGATCTTATCGTACACGTCCTATCCTTTACAGAAGTCCTCTTTTATACAGCAATATGCACTTTTAAGAAGATAAAAATTACACTTTGATATCAGTATTTAGTTAGTAGCATTGGTTTTATTTTTTTTCTTCTGAAAACTCTCTGTTCAGATGCCTATCAGAAATGTATTCTTAGAAAATTTCAGACTGTTCTCTGAAAAGATTTGCAGGTCACATCTACTTTTCAGACTTGTTAAATCTTTTTCTCTGAGCATTAGTTAATCTGATCCTCCAGTGAAACTCTATGAATTAAAATTTGAGATAAAGTCATCGGTAAAGCCTTGTCTCTCCCTTCATTTCTGGCAATTTCCTTCAGCCTTCTACCACAAACTTTACCTTTCCGTTTCTATCTAAAACTGTTTTCTTCAGGCTCTTGATTCAGGTCCTCTGTTTTAAATCTGAAGATGTCAGATGTCCTCTTAACTTTCCCCAATCCACTGGAACGTATGGTTCACTTTATTGGTCTTTCCTTTGATCTCTGCCACTTGTGGAGGAGACTTTTGTGGATTCACAGCCTTGACTTTCTCTGGCCACTTCAGAACCTGCCTTTTAATTTCTTCACAAATATATGAGCTCTTCCTTTGAATTATCTCAGTCTTTTCATCCGTTGTTTATAAGAAATTTCGTTATTGTTCTATCTTTGTTCAACAAAAATCTTAATTTCCAATTTCCCTCCTTCATATCTCATGCCAACATTGTCATTTACTTTTGGATCAACAGCAATATAGTTTTTCAGTGGCTTTTGATTATGGCTTAGGTTTATGTTAGTACAGAAATAAAAATGAATAGGACTCGCATAAATGTTAATGCACTGCTGAGGATGGGCTTCAGAGCATTGTGGAAACAGAATAAGAAAAGGCAGATTTCCATTCTATACCTTCCTCTCAAGAAGAAAATTGCAAATACTGTCTGTCTTGAGTTCTTTATGAAGCCATGTTTGCAATTGTTTGAACCATTTTGGACTTTGTAATACATTTACCAACTTAGCTGCATGTATTTGCTTTTATTTGGTCTTCTTCTGTGTTTTGTTTTGAGATCATCACTGCCTTTATTAATATTTCTATTGAGTGACAGGTTCCTACTGACCTGATTTTCCAGTGTACTTATTTCTGCAATCCCTATGAAAAGTTGGGCACGGCAGGCAAATGGAGTGTGATGTAATGTTCTTGTGTATATATAAGACACAAGAAGTTATATTTCATGAAGATCCCTTGAAAAGTACAGGGAATTTAACCTTTACTTCCCAATTTTTGAGATACTGATTCTTACTCGTCAAAGAAACAATTAGTAACATTCTGTATTAGTGTCATTTCTGTTACATCTATTACACTTATCTCCTTAAAAAAGAAAGATTTTTCTTTCTCTGTCTCATGGATTTTCATGGCTTATGTGCAAACTCTAGATTCCCTGTAGTTTGTATTGTGCTTTATGTCTGATTGTTGAAGAACAGATTTACTCTGAATACATGGTTTAGTGAGAGGGAAGCTTTTCAGTGACATGCATGAAGCACATAAAATCTCTGCAGTGTTGAAGTAGGTAGTACAATAAAAACAGGGAGAAAACCTATTTCAGGCTGGAATAGAAAGTCATGAGAGTAGGAAGTTGATCTGCATAACTAAGTATTATTTACGTATGCAGTACAAAGATGAGATTATGGGCATGAGTAATGTGTGAGGTATTACTGTGGGTCATTAGTTTTCTGGTAAAAACTCTACATGTTTATCACTTTTTCATAGTGTATCGATTTAAACAGAAGCCCTTCCTCATGAGGACCGACAGGAACACATCTGCCTTTGGTAGACACGTGTATCGTGTATCATTGCTAATATTAAAAATAAAAATAAAAATAAAAATAAAAATAAAAATAAAAATAAAAATAAAAATAAAAATAAAAATAAAAATAAAAATAGAATGGGATGTTGAACAGCAAAAACAAAAACATGTAACTCTTGAAGACTTACTAAAGATCTCATTCATATCTTAGAAAATCACTAGGCTTAAGTGTTTGGATTAACTGTAGAAAAGTAAACTCAATGTTAGTTGTACATAAACTGTATAAGGCTCACGGTCTTTATTATCTTTTTGACTGGTTGATGTCACCTCCTTTTTCCAAATAGGAAAATGAAGTTTTTAGTTTATTTTCTCTAGCTAAAAGGAAAAAGAGTTTAGATGAACACATTGCAATTATAACCTGCAACCCACAGCTTCAAGGTATAGTTTATGTTTAAAGACATAGCCAGAGTTCCGCTTAAACCCTTAAATTCAGGTAATAAGCAAAATGCAAAAGCTGGAGTATAGTACATGCATTGTGTGTGCAACTATCAGTGAAAAAATGTACGCAAAATTATTAAATCTAGATAAAAATAATCATCAAAAAATGCAAATCCTTTGTTGTTTCCTATTTGTTATCATAATCATCATTAATTATTTATTTCTGGTACTTCATTAGGGGTTTAAATACCCACAGAGATGTATCACTTTTTGTGTTTTGACTTAGAAAATTGGATTACAGCTTAACCATAATTCAGTCCTATAACTGAGTGAAGTTCACTGGATAGTGCTAAAGGATTTGTAAGGTGCTAGAAGGATAATAAGTCCCAGGGACAAAGACTGAACTAGGACTTCAGTCCTGACACATTCTCACAGCGACTTCCTTTCAGAACTCTGGAAGAACACCTGCATAGCATTAGAAATGTGGAGAAGCTTTACCCCAGTTTCTCTCCCAAACCTCTGCAATTGATCAGTGCTCATTACTAAAAATACTTTAAAATGAAGGTAGTTGTTCTAGGTCACAATAATTACTGTAGTGATTTAGGGAATATGCCTATGTATAATTTCCTAATTCATTTTGAGAATGTGAACTCTGTACTTGTAAGTGTGTCAGGCTGAAAACTTCATTTTTCTCTCTGGATCCTCTCAAAATTCTCTGTTATATGTCTACATCCACTTTGGAGAAAGAGCTAACAAAGGATCGTTATGCTTTGATTATCTTTACTTGCATGAAAGTATTTTTGATCGATTTTGAGTAGTGTTGCTGCAGGTGAAATAGAAATAGGATAATTTGTCGCATGTTTTGGTTATTGTTGTTTTTTGAATATTTGATGAGTTATCTAAGGTAAAGAGGAAGTGTACTGTAGGTTTATTATATACTGTAACTGTTGCTTAGTCCTCAGGTGGTAAACTGTAAATCAGAGCATTGGTCTAAATTATTCTCTGGTAAAGGATGTTTTTAAATAGCGTTAGGGTAGAGTTTGCATTATTCATGGACTTTGGAAGCTAGATTTACCTCTCCATTGTGGTGCAGGCATTTTATATCCTGAGAGAACATCTGGAGACTGAAAAGCAGATTTACAGTTTAGCATACTGAAACTTTGAGAGCTCAAAAAACATTGTAAGAAATCCCCAACCTCTGGACTAGGAGTGCTCAGCAAAGGAGCAGTTTATGAAAGCTTTGAAGATTGCCAGCTATAAAGACCAACCAACCAAAGTATGAACAGGCAATATTATTTTAAAACAATGAGTACTTCAGGATATATGTTTACAACATTAACAATTCCTAGAGGAACTTCCTGTTTGAAATGCAGTCTCCTGGTAGACTAGGGGAAAAGAGTGCCTTCAAACTATTCTAATGAATTCTCAAGCTGTTAGTGTGAGATTTGTTACTGGCTAGAAGGTTTTGTCTTCATTAAGCGTAGTCCCAATAGAACTTGGATTAAAAGCCAGTGGAGGAATTTTGGTGAATACAGGAGGAATAATTGCTTCCATTCCAGAGACCAAACTTTAGGACTATACAAGTTATTATATCTTGACTGATAAGTTATGGTGCTCATCTTTGCACATTTTTACATAGAAACAGATGATTATCCTCTAAAACTTCTGGACTGAATGTTCTGGATTCCCTCAGCAATGCTTTCTCCTACATTCTGGAAAAAGGAAAGAGATTTTTAGAAGCTCCGTTGTGCTTTGCTACAGCATGTTTTCATGTTGAAGGTGTTATTCATCTCACACCCTGTTATTTAAAACATATAAAATAACATCACTCTCAGCCTATCTGGATTTAAGTCAGTTTCCCATTCCATAGCTTCTCCAGTCTTCCAGATGCTCTTGGACAACACTGACTTCTCAGTCTAAACTGTCACTTCACTTTTGTTGCATAATTACTGACATTTCAGGCTTTAGCAGCAGTCTGTCAGCACAGCAATTAGCCAAAAAGCAGCAGTTGGTGAACAGCAGTTACTTTGCTATAATAATGATGTGTAGTTGGAAATGATTAGCAATATCCAGAATGGTTTTGATACTTGTTACAAAATTAAACAAGCAAAAATAAACTGTTCAAATAATATTTGGACAAAACCTCCTGTTATCTGTCTTTCACTTGGGTCACAAATACAGCATGGCCAGAGGTAAGTAGGGGAAGAGATATACATAGAGAGAGAAAACATAGCTCAACTAGTGTAAATATAACTGTAGTGTGGTGGGTTGACCTAATCCACTTGCCAGAAGCCTACCCAGCTTCTGTCACTCCCCTTCCTCAAGAGGAGAGAAGGAGAAAGTATGGTGGAAAATTCTGTGGGTCAAGGTAAAGACAGAGATATTATTTAGCATTTACCACCATGGTCAAAATGGACTTGGCTTAGAGAAAATTAATTACTTGCCAACTAAAAGTAGAGTTGGGTAGTGAGAAACAGGCTCCGTTCCTACACCACACACTCAGATGGCAGTAATTTTATCATCAAATAATGCACACGTCTTTATTATTCTCTATCATTTCAAAATTGGAGATCTTTTGTCAAGTTTCCCTTTCTGCTATTACACTGCTACTTATTATGCCAAAATATTTTATAAAAGCTTTGCCATCTTGGTATTAATATTTATTGCAAGTGTATAACTAATCTGAATATCTGTGAAAGAGCAACATTTAACAATTACTGGAAGTGGAGCAATTACTATAGCAAAATATCTTTGATGGGGAAATAAGAGAAATAAATGTAAATAAATGTCCCTGGTAAACACAACTTTCTGTTAAATTGAAATAATCTCAAAATAAGAAACTTGTGGCAACTCAAACACTTCAGCAAGCTAGGTGTTAGATGAGTGTGTTATGTGCAAGTCTGCTAAATATACTGTCTTAATACTGCAAAAAAAAGCAACTAAAGCAAAGTGTCCGTGTTCCCCCTTCCTCATATACTGATCTTGTCTTCTCTTGAATAACTCTTGTGAGCTCCAGTAAAACCAAACTGTTCATCTTTCTCTCCTTACAAGAAAGGAACCTTGAGAAAAGGAAAGAGATGGTCTCTTCCACCTGTAGATTCTAGATTATAGGAATATTCTGGCCCATTATTATTGTTATGAACTTGACTGTAAACTCGCAAGAGGACAACCACAGAGTGGCAGTAATGTATGCTGCTTTCATCTTATTTTTACCTCCTCACTGCAATTTTTTTCCCCCTTTCTTTTTCAAGTCTTCATGACAGAAGCCATTAAGATGCTGCAGTAGGTGTTTTTATGCCAGAACTTCTTAGGTCTGTTAGTTGATCAGATCCATGCACCTGTAGTTTTTTCATTAGCACTGAATATATTCTTATTTTCTAGCCTGCTGGTAAAGCAACTGGCAATTGATTTGAGATTTGAAATAAATATATGGGCTGCTATCCAAATCACAGTGCACCCAACTATGCCCAAAGTATGGAATGTATGTATTAGCTTTTTTAAGTTTTGAGATTTCATGGACTGGATATAACCTGAAATTCATGAAAGATATGAGTGTCTACCATTCAGTTAAGTTTTTCTTTAAAATCTTGTGTTTGCAAACTTTAAAATGAGGATAGCAATAATTCGTACAACCTGTGCCTGAAAATAACTCACATTCTGTGCATTTTTGAGTCCTGTTGTTGGTAAAGGTAGTACATTTTCTTTGCATGCAGGAAAAATGAGGCTTAGGGATCAGTATCTTCAGTACTATTCAGTTCTGAATACCTCACCTTGAGTATATTTCCAGATTGTGTAAATCATATAGAGTGATTTTTACGATAAAGTTTTAATGCACATCATACAACTCCCAAAAATGCTTTTTTGCAGTTGCCCAGAAGGATTTACAGTTTCTAAGACCACAAGGGCCACATTGTGGGTGAAAGTGTCTTTCTTCTCTGTACATATTACTGTTTGTAAAGGGACAGAGGTTTAACTTCCTCAGAGCTCTAAAAAGCCTGAAATTGTAGAGGCACATTGATTCAAGAAATTTATCAACCTGAGGCTTTTTTTTTTTTCCAAATATAATGACTAGAAAGAGCTTATTAACAGAAACAGTGATTATTTCTCCATGAAGTTTGTCTTGGTGCGTGAGTTCTAATAGTGTTAGGTGAAAGATCAGCCTTGTCTTAATGTAGAGTACATGCCACTAGTATAAAAGCAAATTATTTGTACTTAATATAGCCTACAACTCTCTTTCATATTAAATGGTCATTACAGCATTTAAAAGGATTATTAGGGTGCCATTTCACAATATACTTCATGTGATCTAACTGCAAGAGATATACCGAAGTGTGGATCCTATTTGCATTTCCAGCTGAAGGTATCTTATCATGCCATGCATTTCTCTATTCGTGTTGAAAGCGGGGAATGTGTGAGCTTGTAGTGTGAATTCAGCTTGCTGATCCAGCTAAACACAAACTCAGCAAAATATTCAGCCTCAGTTATCATTACAGTCAAATGAATACAAAAAGCAGAGCAAAAGAAGCAGTGGAGAGAGAAGAAGAGCTCCTTCAGAGCAGCATATCATCCGAAACATTTTGGATTTGATTGAGGATGAGAAAATGCCTCTGAAGAGCTGGTCTTCTTGTTCTCAGGAAAAACACAAGGATTTCCAAAGGGATTTTTCTAACTCTTTCGTGATTAGAGAATGGACAAAATTAGGTTTACCTTTTTATCTAAATTTTTTGTTTAGATTTAGAAACTATTTTTCTCAGAAAATGATATAAAGAATATAAATACATTGCAAAAATTTGAAAGAAAGAAATTAATTTTGTTTGTTAGAAAAATCATTAGAATTTTTGACAATTTAATAAAAATGAAATAAAATAATTTTCCTATTGTATTTGCACTCATCTGTGTTAGTCTTAGAAGCCACCTACAGCTCTGTCCACTGGCTGCCTTACGAAATCATGCACTGAGATTTTTAAGGTATTTTCAAATCTTAATTTTATATTATGAGGGGAATACAAAGTACTTGTTTATACAAGTAAGAAATTTCTGTTCTGAACTCTGTCCCTCCTTCTCAACATGAGTTGATGCTATACATCTCTTCAATAGCCAACAGCTTCCCCAGAATACTAACTTGGACTCTTGGTAAGTTATCTTCAGGAGAAAATTATGTAAATATTGTGGGATTCTGGTTCATGAGGCTTGTTTGTGATTAAAGAAAATATAACCAGGGACATGAAATTCTGAGCTTGGGTCTACAAAATAACAATTATATGTTAAGAATCTTCTTTAGATTTAGTCTTCTGTAAAGTCAGTAATCTTTAATAGTTCACGTCACTTTTTACAGTGTCACTGAAGACTAGAACAAATGTCGTTTTCTGTTAATAGCCACCAGGGTAAGCCTGTAGATCACACATGAAGGAATTTGAGTTTTTGAGTTTAAAAAAGAAGGTTTGAATACAGCTGTGTTGATTGAAAGTACATCTAATGGCAACTCCCACTGTATTGCATTTGTGCTATGCAGTAACATATATTCTGAGAGAAGAAAATTTTCGGTTTCTATGTTAGCTTGGGATGTACAGATACAATTGGTATTTGCTTTTGACTTCGATGTGACAATTTTTTAACATAATGTTTTATGGGAAAGAAAGATTCTGGAGTAGGAAATAATGTGGCTTATCTGGCTATTTTGATTTCAGTTATGTATAATAAGTATCAAACAACAGCTTTAGATATCGTCTTTGTTGTAAAAGTGCATAAGGAATAGGCAGAAAACTACCATTTTTCTGTGACAAGATGAGCTATACTATGATTTTCCTCCCTGACACCATTCACGTGCTCAGATTCTTGGCTTTCACATGACAGTAAAAGTTCCTCGGCAGATGTGACCTCTGCACTACTCCCCAGCTCCTTATCGGAAGCTTTAGTTTCATTGAAGAAGTCATTAGTGCCTCAGATGCTTGGGAAGGAGCGACTGTCACTCACAGAACTGTCAGGAATATTTACAAAGCTGATCTGCATAGAGGAGACATCACAAAAAAAAAATTAAGATGCAGCAATCAGGTCCAGACTTTTGCTGAAATCACTACAGATATTACATGAAACTATGTCTCTAATCTGTTAATAGGAGTCTGACACAGGTCTCAGTATCAAAATACTTCTGAGTTGCAAGACGTATAGAAAGACATGTAAGATACCAATATTCTTGCCTTCTTGACATACAGAAGTACTGGTACATGCCTTTCACTGCGTGCCTCAAAATCACATAACTGGGCAACTTTAGAATTCAGTTGTCAGCTGCTTTTATTCAGCTTTCAGTACTGTTAAATTACTAATAATACAGTCTGGCGACAGCAGTAGGGCTATACTCCAGGAACGCTAAAATTAGATAAAACAGATCTTTCATTAAAGTCAGAGAAGCAGAATGGAGAATAGAAAGCTTGCTGATACTGCCTTAACACATATTGTCTGACTACTATCTGTTTTGATTTAGTTCCAATAATCTCTTCTTGGATAAGACCACAGTCGTCTTATCAGTCCAAGCTGTTATGAGAAGAATTAGTGAGAAGCCAGCACAAAAGGAATGTGATGGATGATAGCACAGGAAATTAGATTTTCTAAGTGCTGAAGAGAAACATTACAAAACTCAAACACCGGTAAATAACTGCTGTCTCCATCCTTTACCCTGGAAGAGGCTGCACTAATGTTCCTACAAGACACAAGGAATGTAATTTTAATAATTGAAACTATGCACTTTATTTTACACACATCTTTTGTTTTATTAGACAGAAAGGCAGTTTTGGTTGTTCTGCAGAGCAGCACAGAAATGTGTATGTAAGAAAATAGTATACAGACTTTTCAAATGCATCTACCAAAATACATCTTATTTTGTCCTTTTTGGGTCATTATTAAATGTTTTCCAATGTTGATTAAAAAGACAGATGAGAAATTAAACCAGAAAGACTGTGATTTCAAAGGAGGATGTTTGTTAGTGACCAGATCTTTAAGCAAGCATTAGTAAGATTAGCTGCAGGTAATAAATTATCTGATGAAGATGAAGGCTGACTTGATTCATGAGTTATCAGATCTTATTTAGATCTGTTATATCTCATTGCATTCATTTCTAAACTGTTTTATCAAAAACATTCTCAATAAATGTTTACAAATGACCAATGTATTGGAGTACTAAATAATCAGAACTACCCATAATCCAAGTATCAGGAGGGGAAGAAAGTGGAAGGAGCCCACTGTCAGGAACTTGCGTTTGTGTTTTCCTCATCAGAGAGCTTGCTGGCAGCATTCTATTTGCTTCTTCAGAACCAGGATTGCCGATATGATTTCTTGGTTTGTTTTGATCAACTACTATGCTAAGGGTTCAAAGAGATGCGTGATCCCTGCCTCAAAGGCTTAACGATCTGAAGTCACATTTGACCCATCTGAAGGTTCTCGATGAGTTGTATTTAGAGAAAGAGATTTATAGCAAATGATTCGTCATTTGCCCTTAAGGATTGGTCTTGTTTCATAGAAACATAAAAACAAAGCTGATAAGATATTCATTTAATCTGTTGCCTTAATGTTTGAAGTATTTCTGACAAATTTTAAAACAACATAAGCAATGATAGGCTCACAACATGTCCAGGGAATTTGCTCAGTTAAATTAGGATGATTTTTCAAAAGCACAATATAATATAGTGGCTGATCCAAAAGTAATGCCTCCCATTTTATTATGCTGGTCCACGACATCAGAGGTGGATGTTGGTGGTATGGCAGCAGAGATTGAATCTTCCCAACAATATTCT
The DNA here is from genome assembly GCA_024606505.1 of Aquila spilogaster. Taxonomy (NCBI): domain Eukaryota; kingdom Metazoa; phylum Chordata; class Aves; order Accipitriformes; family Accipitridae; genus Aquila; species Aquila spilogaster. The sequence continues at coordinate 24,406,651 of JANHGO010000001.1, read as the reverse complement.
CTTACAGTTTGTGGCTGTGTAAGATATGGCAGCAGAGCGGCAGTCTGACAAAATGGTATCTGACATGGAAATGCATATGAAGCAAAGGTGTGTCATTGAATTCCTCCACATGGAAAAAATTGCATCCATTGACATTTATCAATACTTGCAGAACAGTTACGGAGGCCAAACAGTGGATGTGAGCACAGTGAGGTGGTGGGTGGTGTGTTTCAGTAGTGATGATGACGACAGTGGTCACCTTCAGTGGTAGAGATTGTTATGAGCACAGCATGCAGACTTTTGTTCACTGCTGGTGAAAACGCGTAACTAGTGGTGGTGACTGTGTTGAAAAATAGTGTTCTCTAGCTGAGAATTTGTTCTATCAGAAAACGTTACTGTTATCTGTTATATAGTGACTCTGTTGTAAAATAAATAGGAGACGTTACTTTCAGAGCAACCTACATATGACCCCTTTTCTAAAACCTAAGCTTATTACTTTTTATTTGTTACCCAGCATCAGAATATTCTTTTCTTTTTTGTGACAACCTTATGCGCACTGTAGACCATTATATTGTTTCCCTTCAGGCTTCTCCTTCCTAGATCAAAAAATGTGCTTTTTAGTGTCCTGTTTTTGTTCCTTATACTCACCTACGCGCTCACTGAAGATAGTCTGTGACCTTGATAGATAGTACCCTAGTACAGACATAAACCAGTATCTGAAGCTTTATTAATTTTGCCAAGCCATTCTTTCCTCAGGGAGTGCTTCACTCTTGTCTTGAATGGCTTGTATCCTTGAGGGTTTACAGTTATTCTTCTGAGTTGCCAAAAACTCTCTGAATTCCAGTCTTGCCTCCAGAGTCCTTCCAGTTGTTTCTAAATGGCTGCTAGATCAGGCATTTAAATTGTACTAACTGTACAGTTATTCCTTGCAACTTGCTGGATCTGGAAAGTGATTATCTAGAGTAGATGGAATTTTATGCAGAAAAGTATTCTAATCATAGCAAGATGAGCTGTTTATGACAGTTACATATTTTTTCCTGCTTGTAACAATAAGCTAATCACAAGTTATTTACAATATTAATGACTCAGTGGGAATATTGTCCTTTTTTTGGTCTTGGTCCATCAATGTTTTTTAATTGAAGTACTGCAAGCAAATTTATTATTTACACAAAAATGAAAATAATTTATAAGTGGTATTAAATAATGCATACTAATAAGAAATATATGTATATTAATTATTAACAGCTAAGATAAAGATTATCTTACGAAAATGTGATTTTAGGCATCTTGGAATGTGATTTTTGACCCCCTGGTCAAAGATACAGATCCAATCCTGTGTTATAACTGCACTTTAGCAAACAAAATCCAAACCATCATAACCTTAGTGGCTTCAGTGAAACTACACAGGTTTATATCTGCCTGGTGTCTGCCACTCCCATGTTTTGAGCAATTTCTGTTGCATGAGTAGTTCTACTAATTTGTGTTACATGACAATATGAAACAGCGATAGCCAAGCAATGTGAATCCGTTATGTCACTGAAGATACTTCTCTATGAGCATGTGTGTGTAATAGGATGTGATAGTCAATTAGACTAAAGGTCACTTCTATGTGCTCTTCCATATAGTTTCTGTCTATTTAATTGAATGTTGAAAATGATTTCAAATCCACCTGTTCTTAGAGGGTATATTACTTGCTGGAAAATGATACAATTTCATCTGCCGTCAGTATAATAAATTTATGATTACCAATGAATCGTTGTTCTTCAATATTATAGTTTAATCAAATGTTCCCTGGGGCACATTTTCATTTCAGATCATTAGTATGATTCTTATTGGAGTTCAGTAAGAGATGTGATAGGAAACACCCAATAGCAATCTGAAAGGCAAAAATTTTTATAGAGGTTTCAAAGATTATTAGAGTCTCATTTTGACATTGTTTAATGAGGCAGTTTAGACTAGTCTGATATTCTGTCTGTGAAAGATGCTGTATTTTAGGTAGTCAGAGGGGGTCTTCCAAAAGTGCAAGGGCCTTTCAAATGAAATAAATACACTTACAGAAGTACCTAAACTCCTTTCTGAGTATTTTTTTCCATAGCTTCCTTTTAGCTTAGCACTTAGAAAAGTGAAATAAAGGTAAAAGAAAATTATTGCTGTATTTCTTTTTGCACAGTAGGTGTTATGAACAAAACACAGCTGCAGGCAGTTTAGAATATTGGGCTGCAGCTTTCATAAGGAAACGGTTAGTTTGGAAATTTTCCTGTCATCATGACACAGTGTATATTCCAAATAGCCAGCAACAGGGGAGGAGAACAGTCTTTTAGATACCTCAACAAGTCTGACCCAGTAGTTGAGATCTGGCAAGAAAAAATGATTCTGAATCCACTGTACTTTGTTACTTCTATTTATTTAATTGAAACTGAACATGCATAACTTATGGTGATGACTATGCTGAAGAACAGTATTTTGTAGCTGAGAATTTCCTCTATCAAGTATTGTTATTGTGCTCTTTGTTTTAGTTTCCATGGAAATAAATAGGAGGCATTATTTTTGGATCAACCCACGTAATAATTTTGTATCAACCTATGTAATGATCAACTCTATGCAACGAATCACACTAGATGAAGTTTCTGCCTAGTATAAGTTTGAATTTATATTGTTCAAGGACTTGTTTACTTCTTAAATGAGAAAGTATGATCACATTCTCTGCATCTTTGACATCTTTTTCCATAAGTTTCTAATGAAAAATCAATTACTTAAGTGTAGCTTTTAACCTATAAAACTACTGTTTCTTTGACTTTTAAAATATCATTAGGTTGTTAATTTCACCTAATCTGCAGAAATAGTCTTCAATAAAATAATTCCCGTATACAGAATGATGAGCATCCTCAGGTGCCTTCAGTTCTGAAATGAACTTTTCAAACAGGATTTACCATATATTGTCCTAGGTAATTCCAGGTGTTTTCACTGAGTGGAACCATGCCAACCTAGAGAATGACACTGTGCAGATCTTACACTGCAAGATCATGATGCTAAAGAAAATCTGAATATTTTGGTTTGTCCCTTTGTCAAATAGGAGATAACTGCCAGACTTCTTAATTCATTCTCTTCCAGCTGCTGCTATTGGCTTTATGCTTCTGGTTTTATTGCTTTTGTATGAGATCACATCATGGGGACAGGATCTGTGTGCGCTATTTGCAGGCTTTGATTTACTCTTATGTGCAACATCAATAAGGTCAAAATGGTGCTTTCTTACAAACTTTACCCTAAGTGAGATTTCAACAAATTCTCTTAAGGATCCTGGACATCTGCTGCAACAAGTCTCAAATAGGCCTCCAAGGAGGTATAATTATGATCTCTGGGCTAAACTTGGAGATATTTTTTTCTCACATTATTATTCTGAAAGGATTTCTGACATTATTTGTAGTCACAATTAGTTCACTTTAGTTCATTTCTTAAAGAAGCACCATAAGAATGAAAATGAGCCCTTTAAAATTCATTCAGATATAATTTCAGATATATTTCAGATATAATCAGCTCTGCAGTGTAGAACGCACAAAGCTGAAGTTTTTGGCAAATCTGAAAGAGATTGCAGTCTAGAACCTATTAACAAATGATCCAAGGGGACAAAACAACATGTTTTGTTTAGGTTTTTGTTCTATTTGTTATTGCTATGAATGCAATTAGTGAGAATTATATTCTGAAGACCGTTTTGGAGAGATTTTGATAAAAGCCGCTCAGCACTTCCTCTGAGGGCATAAAATTAAAGAATAAAATGCCAAATGTGGTGTATTAATCCCACAGACTTCTGTAACGAATGTTTAAAAATGATAATAAACCTTTTTTTTTTTTTTTTGACAAATTCCATGATAATTAATTCCCAGGTGAATATTCTTAACGGTGTATTGAAGAATATCTTATAAAAATCATACATAGAACAGATAACAATCCAACTTGGAAAAAAAACACAGCAACAAAGGTGCCACTGGAAACTGTGCTTCCTTTTCTTCTATATATTTTCCTTGCAAGCATGATTAGAAGACAAATTCCTTTTGAACAGAGTAGTTTCAAACAAAGCATGGCTCAGAACTGGAGAGAAATGAATTTTCTGTATGTAAACACTTGCTTATTTCAGTGCATGTGTTTCCTATCTGCTAATAATAGGTGTTTTTAAAAAAATTTACCAGATAGTTATCCTCTGTGATAAAAGAAACTGTAACAATTCCGACATCAGTAGAACCCTGAAGGTTTAATTACTTCCAGCTATGGCTTTGCCCCCGGGAAAGATTATTATCTACTGATTACTCACCGCCATTTGTTACTCTGTATTGTCCACTCAGAAATATTAGCTCAGTCTCAACATTAGTGTAAACGGTCTCAATAGTATTTTGTTAACATGTCTAAGAATATATATGAGTTGAGCAATGAGACTGTATTCCTGATTTAACTGCCATAATGGTTGTGACACTGGTTACTCAAGGAAAGAAAAAAAAACGTTAACAGAGGGTATCTTGCACTATGAAAAAGCACTAGGTTTGATCTCAAGAACTCATTAAGCTATACAGTAATAAAGTGCTGTGTTAAATTGATTATTGATTCTGAAACAGTGACTGATGTGCGATCGGGATTCTGTCTCAATGCTCTTTATCCCATCCTCTTTTTAAAAAATATGACTAGCAAATATGTAAAGCTAATTCAACAGTAGCATTAGTTTTCTATTTCAAGGAGTGAAGAGTGTAAAGAGCTTCTACACTCAGTAATTATAAATGGGTATAGCACTGAAAAAAAATATTTTTAATTTCTCAAGCAAAACTAATACCAAATACTTAAAACATTTCTTAACAGCAACAACAAAAAAGCTTGATTAGATAACATACAATTATCTCTGTTTATTTATTCCAAGCAGTTTCAGAAGAAATAGTCCCCAAAAGATGTTTTATTGTGTAACCTTTTCACAGTCAGTCCAAAGAAAAGGTATCTAAAAGGAAATTCGTAAAGACAGCCCGCTTTCTGAACCTCAGTAATTTCCTCAAGTTTCAGGACCCAAATTCCCTTAGGAGGTAACTGCAGATAAAACGATACAAGCCTGACAGTATGACTGTGTTGTGGACTGTAGCCACTCAATTTGGTTTGACTTCTGAGAGCCCTGTGATTTGTTTTCTGTAAACATAAATGATCTGGAAGAAAAATGAAAGAAAAAGCACATGACTATTCTTCTGTGAGCTGGTTAATTAGCTGCTTTGTAGCACAAGGCAGCAGGACTCTCTCCTATGAAAAAGGGTTGAGGGAACTGGGCTTGTTTAGCTTGGAGAAGAGAAGGTTCCAGGTAGAGCTCATTGTGGCCTTCCAGTATTTGAAGGGGGCGTATCAACAGGGGGGGGAATGACTGTTTACATGGGTTGATAGTGACAGGACAAGGGGGAATGGTTTCAAACTAAGACAGGGGAGATTTAGGTTAGATATTAGGAGGAAGTTTTTCACCCAGAGGGTGGTGATGCACTGGAACAGGTTGCCCAGAGAGGTTGTGGGTGCCTCATCCCTGGAGGCATTGAAGGCAAGGCTGGATGTGGCTCTGGGCAGCCTGGTCTAGTGGTTGGTGACCCTGTCCCTGGCAGGGGGGTTGAAACTAGATGATCTTTGAGGTCCTTTTCAACCTAGGCTATTCTATGAATGTGCTATGAATATGAATAGGGCAGACATTGTTCTGAGAGGTTCCTGTACTACTCACACAATCAGACTTTCATGTACACATTCCTAGTGTAACACCTTACATTTAGAGCAGCAGCACCAGTTTTAAAATCACACTTAAATATGAAAAATCCTTCTGGTTTTGTAGAAAATAATATTTCAAGTATTTCAGTATGTTTATGGCTTTGTATTATTAGTATGATTCACTTTTTTTCCGAGAACTTCTGAACAAATTTTATTTCTTAGTAAGAGCAAGCAAGTGTAAATCACAAAAATTGTCATTACCGGCTTGTGTCAGAAATAATATCTGAAACAACCACTGCTCTTTTTTTTAAACAAATAAGATTCCTGTCAGTGTCCCCAGTGCCCCCGTTCTATAGGTCACCAGCAACAGTTTGTTTGCTGTTTCCTAGTAGACCTTTAATAACTGTTGAATTATGCATTCTTCAGAAAATACCAGCTGGTGTTTTTATGTTTGTTCCATTATGAATTTTTTTTCACTTCAAAAGAAATACATAGGAGGATTCTTTTCTTAAAAGTAAATAAAACGAATCAGATAGAAAGGCTCTTCAGCTGCTGCCAGTTAAAAAAAAAAAAAAAGTATGCAAACTTCTGCAAAAATGCTGTAGTTGGGAAGGCACGATCTGAATCAGGATCATTCTTCTGTATTTGTGATGAAAAATTCTGATGAATTCTGGATTTACCTTTTAAATTGATGTGGTTTGTGAAAAAAAAAAATCAGAGGAATTAGGTGTGAATGACCTTTTGTTTAAAATACAATAAAATTGGAGGCTTCCCTCTCTATGGCTTCTTTCTGCACATACAGAAAACATATCTCCAGGCTGGTATCTTTCCTCTTTTAATTCCTGTTAGATAAGTTAGAATTGTTGGTCTTCCTGCAAGTACTGGTGGTATCTTACACTAAGAATTCTGATGCGTGTATAATTTTTCAATACATGCCCAAAACTGGAAATGAAAAGTACTTTCTTTGCAAATAGTTTTCCAGTCTATTGCTTAAGAAAAAAATCAACAATTGACAGTAGCTCTAAAGTTTCTCTTCCAACACGCTCTCTGTACCTTTTTACAAGCTACTTCCTCTACCCATAGTACAATTTCTGTTTGTTGGTTTCAAACAAACAGTTTCACAAAACTACAAGTCCAGGTAGATGATGTCAGTTGCTATACCCTAATCCACTAATGTTGTAATCTCATTGTAGAATGCAGTCAAATTTGTCAGGCACGATTTGTCCTTAGTGAAGCCATGCTGGCTATCACTAATCACCTCATTTCTCCATATGCCTTAGCATATTTTCCAGGAGGATCTGCTTCATGATCTTGGGCACAGAAGTGAGACTGAGAGGCGTGCTTTTCCCTAGATCTTCCCTTTTACCCCTTTTTTAAAAATTGGATTGTTTCCTCTTTTCCAGTAAGTGAGAAGTTCACTGGACTAGCACAACTTTTTAAATATGATGGAGAAAGGCTTAGCAACTGCATCTGCCAGTTCCCTCGAGATCCTACAATGCATCTCATGAGGTTCCATGGACTCGTGTAACTTTGGGTTCCTTAAATGATCTTGAACCTGTTCTTCTCCTACAGTGAGTCTTTCTTCTTTCTCCAAATCCATGCCTTTCTCTGTTACTTGGATGGTGCAGATAGAGCACTTTCTGGTGAAGACTGAGTCAATAATGTTACTGAATACCTAAGCCTTCTTAGGTAACCAGTTTTCCCGTTTTCTTCTGGAGAAAGCTCACATTTATGACTCATTTGGAAATAACTGACTCGAGGCAGAAAGATTTAGACTGTGAGAGCTGCTGTCCCAGCACATAGTCTTCCATCACAGTTAAAAGTTCCTTCAGGCTGAAAGTAAGTTTGTTCCACATAGCCCATGACAGAGCACTACAAGGCTCTCTGAATGAAGTTAAAATCAAGCACTTATTCCTGTTCAGTAGTTGCACTAATCATTTCATTTTATCTAACACTGGTTTTGAGATGATTTTTTTTATTTTATTTTTTAATTTATACAATTCTGTGTAAGAGTATTACCTAAGGATCAGGTCTAGCTTGGATTTATTGTAGTAGTTATTGTGAAAATGTAGATTAATGTCTTTGTCCTAAGCAACCAGATAGATGAGAAGGCACCAATAAAAGCAGAAATAAAAGACAAATAATACAAAGCAGCACATCTTAAATGCCTTTATTCATGGTTACAGCTCTACATGTTTCTAAGTACTAATTCAGTCTAATGCCATGAATAGAAAAGTTTTAAGGTATTGTTAAAAAAGAACACTCGGACAGTTCTCCTTACCTTGTGCATTGGTATGAGTAGAAAGAGTTAAACTCCTACCTGGAAATTGAGAGAAATGGGTGATCTCAGAGGGAGCAAAGGAAGACATCAGTGCTACATTAAGGTAACTAGAGACTTTCCCCAAGACAGGACGGGAATGTTGGTGCTGGAGGGACATGGGAAGGGAAGTTTAGGAGAGATGTTCATAAGGGCTGCAAAGCAACAAGCACTACATTTATGTCAGGGCAATACACTTATGGCAGGAAGATTATCTCAGTAGCAGATTTTGAATAGACTGCAGGAAATATTTACTTAAATAAGGAATGTAACAGATGCACAACAAGTGCAAACTATAATAAAAAGGTTATAAGGTGGAATAGAAGCTACTGGCAAAAGAGAAATTGAGCACTAACAGCTGAAAAGTCCTGCAAGCAGGGAGATGTGCAAAATCAGGAGGATGTAATCAAATACCTTCACCTTTTGCAGCACTTTATTTCTCTTATCTTGCAGCCTGAATTGCCATAGGGAAGACTTGTAATCAGTATCAGAATGTTGTGGTCAGAGTTTGTGTGTGCCTGTGTGTGCAAGTATTAGTTCATGGTGAAAAGCACTTTTAAAAAGCTGTCCAAAAATAAAGGTTTAAACACTTATACAGTAAGGGACCTTTCTTTTATATTTCAGTGTTACTGCTCTCTTGGGTCCTTTGAAAAGGTTAGCAAAACATCAGGATAGAAAGCTGGTGATCAGTTGAACGTTTTTTTCTAATGTTTTTGCAATCTGGTGCAATCTGGTGTCAAAAGTTACTTTATAAGTCATATTTCATATGTCTTTGTTCAAAGTAACTAATTTTATTAGGACTTTTGCCCACTGAAATGGAAAGGACTTTGCTCTAATTGTCCTGCTAATGCTCTGTGAATGCACCAACCTTTTGAATTATAATTCACAGAAAAAAAAACCTAACAGAAATAGATTATTGGAATATTTTCTCATAGATATGGCATGAGTCAGATAAATTTCTTTGTTATGACAGTGTATGATTATCTAACGTTTTTTTCAGGTTGTTGCTCGTTAATAATCTCATGTTTTTTGCTATACTTCATAGCTCCCAGCTGAAATAGATTAGATGCCTTCCAAATTCATGTACAAAGCTTACAATAAAAGCAATTTCTAATCTCAAAAAGTAGTTTGGAATACCTCAATTTGTTTCTTTTGCTAAGATTAGCAGGAAAATGCTCATAGCTGAGAAATGGGAAGGATTGATACTCTTCTTCTAGCTCTATTTTATAACATTTTTAATGGGTACACAGTGAATGGTATTATTTTCGGTTTCTTAAAATCTCTTTGCAATAGAAAAATTGTATTCTTCATTACTTTGTAGTTTCCCTTTTCTATCTTGTTCAAAAATGTATTTTCTACAGTAGCAGGATACAGATCAATTACACATAGAGCATTTTACCTCAAGACTGGCAGTTTAGGCAGCAACAACTGAAAACCATCAGTGTTTACTAGGGATTTGGTGACTTCTGTAAGAAGGTGTGGTGTAATGTCACTACCACCTCAAAGCACCAAAATTTGCAGTCCAAGTGTAGAATATACATAAGATCCAGATGCTTCTGTCCTGAAGTTGACTTTGACAGTGGTCTTGGAAGTGAACTCCATTTGAATGATCTAGGTTACAGATGACTCTCTTGGGGCTAGTTCAGCAGAATTGAAAAGTGTGCACTGGTTTCATTTCACTGTTTTGTGAAAGTTCTCTGAGCTCTTGGTGAGGCATCTTTCACAAGAACTGAATTCATATAAAGCATTAAAAAAACCACAAAACGTTACAATGATAGCCTCTAGCACTGCGGGTTAATTGTTTCCACGCAGACTAATTGAATAATATTGCTAACACTATGAAGACATACGCTAGAAATTATTCATCAAAAATGTCTGTTTCTAGTCTTACCTAGCTTTTCTTTAAAATACGAAAACACTATTCTCCATAAAGTACAGTGCAGTTGTTTAAGGGATGTCGTAAGTGGCTGCTGCCTCCAGCACCTTGAGGAACAAGGATGCTCCTCCCATCGGGACAGAACCCTTCACTCATGCTGTTCTCTGCCCGTAGCCTGGTGTTGGGGACAGACACCATTTCCATCCCACAGCTGGGGCTGAGACTCCCACTTGCTGCACTGAGTAGCAGAGAGATCCCCAACTCCAGTAGACAACACCACATGACTGGGTGCCCACAACCTTGGTCTGACTGTGTTCACTGGGCCCAAACCCACCCATATCCCAAATACCAAGATGTTCGTGTTCCTCTTGTCTCCCTTTACTAAGTTACTTTACATGAGTTACTAAGTCATGTTGACTCTCCCCAAAGCTGTCCCTGGAGATTCCTGTTAGCCAGGTACACTACCATTGAGATATCCAGGTGAGTCTACTCAGTGTTTTAGGCCTATTTTGCTCCTGCTGTAGCGTCCACCTTGCTAAAGCTGTGAGAATATTTGTTTTCTCTTCAGTCTTTGTCTCCAGAAGCCATCTGTGAGATTTCTAGCACAAATTAGATGAGAATTTTTCTCTATAGTTAAAGGTTCCTTCAGCATCACTGCTTTCATCTGCTAATCTATTTCTGCTGCACTGTATTGACTGTGAATAGATGTAGCCAGCATGGCTTTTCCTAAGTGTGGAGTGTCCTTCCTGAATTTTAAACATTCTTGAATTGCTTGCAGGTTTTCTTTGGCCTGGAGTTTATATTCATTGCTTGTTTCTTTGAGAGAAGATGTCACTCCATAAAAGCTGTACAGATATGTTTGAATCAAAGCCAAACGAAAAACAAAAATTGTTGTTTAGATTCTTATGTATACATCAGCTTTTAACAGTCTTTTAGAAAATGCTGCATTAAAAAGCTGTTGGCAGTTAAGCTCTGTAGTTCAGCATTTTTATTTCAGTTCTAAAATCCCCTTGAACAATACTAAATTAGGAATTTCATTAACAATAATATACAACTATTTTACTGCTCAGAACAGTAAAAGAGCCTGACAAAACCATTGTGCTTAACTGGCTTTATTTCAATTGTAATTATTTAATTTAAATTTTTCTGTATCATTTTCTGAACTCTTCTTCAAGTATTTTTTTTTCCTTTCATCTAGTTCTCCTCTAACTTAAAAACCTCTTCTTCCTTATCTGGTTCTTTCCTAGACCCCTAAATGATAACCTTCTTTATGCTGATATGATTTGTTGTGTGATAATTTGTATATAGTACAGTTAATTAAAAACTTCTTCTGTGCTCTTCCCATAAGGAAAATTAAAAAGAAAAGGAGGAAAAAAAAAAATAAAAGGAAACTGCATAGCTCAGAATAGCAGTCAAATCTGGTTCATTGTGCATCTTCTTGTATGCTCACATGGGCCATTTCAAGTGAGATTTATTAAAGAATGTGAGTGAACTCATATGACAAAGTTTTCTGTCATAGGGGAACACCTTAGTTTTACACATGCTCTGGCTCTTAATTCATGCTCATGCTCTTAATACACTTGCACATGCAAGTGTATTAAGTGGTACTAAATGAATGAAATTATTTTGTAAATCTATTATATTTTCAAGCTCTGCATTGAGGAAACTGTATTATTATTATTTTTTTGCATTTGAGCCCCTGGAAATGATTACAACAGTATTAGATAATGTTTTCATTAGATGTAGAAACTATTTATAACTGAAGAAGTTTTTCATTTTGAAAAGCTGCATAGTTATCCTGTGGGGGTGTTGTCTGAATAGTAAAGCTATATTTGGGAAATTTAACAAATACTACAAGGAAGGAGGTGCAATCATTTCTCTATTTTAAATTCTCTGTGCTTTGACACATCTCTGTGTCCTTCTCTCCGCTGATACTAATTTTTTGTCTCTTCTTTCATCCTTCTCCATATCTCCAACCCCACAAATGCCCAATGCATTCTATTCTGTAACTATTGATTTAGATGAAATCAGTTTTTCTCTGCTCTTCATTTACAATCCATGTTAAGTAATACTGTTCTCCAGGACTCTAACTGGTTTGTAGAGAAGTGTGGCTGCCAGCTCCTAATCTGAGTTTGCCCCTGGAAGTCTGATATAAAACAATGTGTACAAGGGAATTGAGACAGAAGGACAGCAATCTCACTCCTGAAAGTGTTTCAAGGTAATCCTTAAAATGCTGCCATATATTATTTCTGCTCAACACCTTGATGGCCCTTCCCTGTAGATCTGATGTGGTTTATAGGGCTGTGTAGTCTGTGAAGCTGACAGATGTATTTTGGAATGAGAAACAGATGGGGCAGAACAGGATGAATCACTAAAACTATATCTGTACATGGGAATGGGATTGGCAAGAAAGCTTTCCCAGCTTGGCTAAAAATGTTGAGGATCCATAGAATAGCTTAATGTAACTCAGACAGTTCCTCAGCAGGTGTTTCCAAAAACTGAGACTTATAAATATTTCTGTTGTACATCATTTTGTTTCATTCCCAGACTCACTGCATAGAAGGAACACATTCTGATTTGGCTCTCATCCACAAGTCTCGAACTATGAGTATGAAACACTGCACTCATTTTGTCTCCCTTGCTCTTCCATCTGTGCCAAGACATTAGCAGTTCAGTGGGGCTGACAGCTCTTAAGGTCCTGGGAGAAATTTGATCATACAGCTGAAATTGAGTGCGAACCAGTATGCCAAGAAAACACTTCATGCTTTTTTTGTTTCTTTTTTCTTTTTCTTTTTCCTTTTTTCTCCAGAATCTTTGATTAGGCCTTTTCCAAAAGCATTGCATTCAGAACTAAAATACAATATAGGCATTTTTCCCACCTTCTTCGGAAGACTTTAAATACTGTAAGTGGAAAAAGGCAGATTTCAGCAAGCTGGGAGCTTAGCTGTACTGCTGAGATGTTGGATGTGGCCAGTGGACTGTAAATACTGCTGAGTAAAAGGTAGAGCAAGACTTAAACACTGTAAGCTTATCTTCTGGCTTTGCCAAATAAAGGAAAGAAAAAAGTACTCAGATGTGCATGCCTTCTAGGTTGAAGTTTAACACCCAAATCCCATTACAGAAAGTCAACAATGAGGTGGGAGGCAAGGCAGGAGAGAGCTTTTTTTAATAGAGGAGATGTGTTGTAGCAACAGTCTGTCTTGTACAATTAGAGTGGATGCGAGCCAGAAGGCTCTTCTGCTGAGAAGTCTCTACCAACAAAAAGTGGCTACCCACCCTTGCTTTCATGCTGGCTGCAGAACATTTGCAATGAAAACAAGTGCATTTAGAAAGAGATATTCTGCTTCTGAAAACTCCTGCAAAGGTCTCTTGGCTTGATATATATTGGCTTGGTATAATTTGACCTGTTTCTGTAACAGCAGGGCAATATGCAGTATGAAAGCAGAGATCATATGTCTGAATAAATGTGCAAAGAGTTAAGACAGGTCTAGTCTAGATTTAGATATAGTAGATTATGAATGTATGGTAATTTATAAATCATTCATAACTTACAATGCATACACCATAATTTTTATATCCTAATATACACATATTATACTTTTATTTATACAGGTGTGGATTAACAGTTATCTAGTTTAAATCTCTGTAAATCAGAGGTTTAAACAATTGCTTTATTTATTTGTTGTGATTACAGATATAAACCACACTAAATAGCAGCCACCCTTAGAAGTTTGTCTCATATGCCTAAAATCTATCTATATTCAGCATGTATATCAGTACAGCAGGATCTAGATGTGAAATTGTGTAGGGCATGCTCTAGTTTGTGTGAAGTGTGAGCACCTCTTGAGACAAAGAAACACAGTTCTAGCTGGTGTGGTATGGAGATGAGTTTTAGGACGTTCCCATTGTGAATTCTGAGGTAAACTGTGTCTCGGGGTTTAACTTTGATTGCAGAGGAACATATTATCAAACTAAAGAGCAAGGAGCCCTAGTTAACTAACCTGAATATGAAGGAGTCTAACACAGCACAGGGGGGTTTGTGACTGACTGAGCAAGGGATAACATCTGTTGAAATCTATAGTTGACAAATGATTAACAAATGAAATCGATGAGTTTGGAAAAAACAGTTTCTGCATATCACTTTGCTGGCTATGAATTACTGTTATTCTCTTCTATAGCAGTTTGAAGGAAGTCCATTGTGATCAGTGTATTTCTGCCTCATGGCTTTCCACTTCTTAATGAAAATCTATTTTGAAGACCAGTGATAAGACAAGAATCTCTTACTATATAAACACAACCCAGACTGCAACATACTTTCTTGGTGGTGAATTTTCTGCTTAATCAAGGCAGTTAGCTTCAAAACCTTTGGAAACAACACAATCCTTTGGGTTCTGAAAGGCACTGTGTACATCTTCAGTAACTACCTAGGTTGCGTGGACCTGAGTAACTACATAGTAATGTGAAAAAGTCCAGGAGTTGCATAGCAAGTCCAAACTGAGCTTTACCTTTCTCAGGAACATTAATCATTTGGAAAATTGTTGTACAGATGTTAACTCAGTCATTTGCAGCAAATATCCATCTAGGAGATGTTTGCTCCTATCACCCATTTTGTATAAAATGATTAATCAATCAGATGTCACAGGCATTTACACTGACAATTTCCTTTGCAGTAAATAAGGATAATTCTGTTTACCTACTTTATGATGCATGAACATCGGCTATTCAGCTGTATCATTATTGATGGAAATACAAATAATACTTATAACTATATAATATACGCTGAATGTCAGATATTAAAGAAAAGGCAGACTGGTTGTTGACTGTACTCAATAATTTAATATTCAGAAAAGGCAAAAGTCCCAGGTTGGTTTTCTTAGTTGCTGAATGTGTGATATGGAATAACTCAACCTTGGAAGTAGAAGATGGCCAGAAAGGACAACAAAAGATATATATGAAGTTTTATTTGTGGGGTGGTTTTTTTGTGCATATTTTTTTCACATTGAACCTAAATTCAAGTAAGTAATTAAATAGAATTAAAAATCTTAAAAATATTCTAGCATTAAAATCTTTAGAAACACACCTAATTTGTGTTGTTTCAAATACATAATCTGATGCATTTGTTGGATGTCTTAAAGTGGGTTATAAGAACTTCAGCAGGTTACAAGAACTTTCCCAGGGATGCACACATACAAAACATCCCCTCTGTTGGAAAGATATGACAAAATGATTTTGTTGTCCTGATCAAAAATTCGGGTTGCCCTTTGCAGTTCAGGATGGCTGTTGTCTGTTTGGCCTTTCCCCATCAGGATTCTGCTATAATGATAAACTGCAGCATGTACAGAAGTTGTTCTCAAACCTATGTTAACAGTCCTGATAATATATTTTTTAGGTTTCCTCTACGCTCAGAACAGTGCCAAACGCAGTATTAAAGAGCGACTTATGAAGCTCTTGCCCTGCTCGGCTGCCAAAACGACATCTCCTGTTACTCAAAGCAAGTTTTATTTTTCATTTGATTTTGATTTTGATTTTTTTTAGGTTTGCATGCAATGAAAGTTATACTTTCATTAACTGTTTGCTCAAAAGAGAAGATATCTGCTGAAGTAATTGTATGATCTATTGATGTTTAAAAGGGAGTGATGAACAGATCTGTGGGCTGCTAACAGATTTGTCTGTGCAGAGCATGATGGCAAGATACCAGTGCTAAAGTCAGCTCTGCAGGAGGTTCTGGGTTGAGACTTCTGCTCTGCAAGCTAACTGGAAAGTGGTTCACTGGTGAAATCAAATGCTGTTTCTCACTGTATTTGCAAATTGATAGCTCTTTTGTACACATGCGCATGTGTTTGTGTTCTTGCTGTCCAACACAGAGGATAGTATTAGCATTACTAGCTTAGGAAAAAGGCTTGGCCCTGCAAGTTTTTATTATGTAACATCAAACTGTATAGGAGATGAAACCTGATGTACATGTCTGGGAAAAAAAAAGATTGAAAACAAACTATATGAATATAGATTTTAAGGACAGCTACACTGACATTTCCTTCAGTGTCTTGATCCTATGTTGTGAGGAAATACTATCCTTTCAGAGACAGTTAAAAAGGAAAAGACAGAAAAACAGATTCATCCATCTATATATACCTAGATAGAGACAAATCATAGCAATAATACTAGTACATTCCTGTAAATTTTTGGCTACTATAACTGATATTAAATATCCCTGTGGACCCAATTCAATCTAGATTAATTTGGCTTCATTCAATGCACTCATTTTAGCAGCTAAAATTAGATGCAGAGTGGTCCCTATGTTTCCTGTATCCTCTTCTTAGCAAAGCATATCAATCAGTAGAAGATAAGGAATGCCTCCAAGAGCAGTTCCCCTTGTCCAGTGATCATGGAAAAACCCAAGACCACTAGGCTGTGAACACAGTGCTAAGTGCTAAGACTCCAGTGGTATGGACACAGGATCTCTTTCTGCTACCCCATTTTACTGTATTTCATGTGCACCTCCGTGGAGAGGACTGTGTTACTTTCTTTCCTTTCTAAGTATTTCAGATTTCAAAGATAAAAAGCACTAAGGATTTGATTGCACAGTGACATTTTCATTGTGATTTCAGCTGATGTGTTTTACTGGAAAACAGAGTAGCTTAAAAAGGGCAGTCACTGTAGTGACAGCATTAAGTAGAAGCTGCTTTCACCCACATGACTTGAGTAATGATAGTCCTAGACTAAAAAAAAATGGAAGGTTTTGTTCCTTTGTCTGATGTTTGGAAAGTGACACATCCTTATTCCTTGCAAATCTCTGTGCAATGTTTTTGTCTGTAGAGGTAACTTGAAAATATTTAAAATGTCTCAAAATCTCTGACTGTGCAAAATGTGCCTTTTTGAACTGAAATTGTTTTTATAAGCTGGAAGACAAAGTAAAACTTGCATTAGATGTTTCATAATTGAGAACCAAGTAGTAAAAAGAAAAGATGAAGTCAACATTTTCCTCTGTGATCTTGTAGATAATGAGATGTTGTTTTAAATGAGAATATTACATTAAACAAAAATATTATATTGAATTGTAGATGAGATGTACATTGTTATTTTCATATTTTGACATAATGTACAATTTGATTTCTCTTGGCATGAAAGAAACAACATTCCTGATGTACTAGGAGTTGAAGTCAGCACTACCTACAATGACCACCGCATAATGTTGATTCCTTAGAAAATTGAATAGGAATAGATTTAAAACAAGTATTTTGTTGAAAAACTGCAAACCTTGAATTTGCAATTGTGTTCTTAACTTCTGTGAATATGTGCAGAAAAAGGTTTTGTGTATAATAATGATAAAAACTTATTTCAGACTTCCCATTCAACAATACTTCTCAGAGTGCTTTTTCTTATTTGTGTATTTTAGCCTAGTAAGTCTAGACAAGATTCATTTTGGATTAGTGTGTACGCATGCAATTACTAAATAAGTAGGGGAGAAAGAATTTGGGATTTGTGCAGCCAAATGCATATGCACAATTTTTAAAGATATGCCCTAAATTTCAATTTGTTTCTGTCATAATTTAAGGAGTATGTCTGTTTTTTTTTTTTTTGCATTGATTTTATCATTTTGTTATTTAGTATATGATGAAAGGTTCAAAGCATAGCTCCTGTAACAAATGCATTAAAAACTGTCTCTACTATTTAGCTGGAAGAAAGATACTCATTAATGACATCAGTATGATTATTTATTTAATATATTAAGAAGTGAATATGAACTCATTTCTCTTTTTCAGCTGACATATATTAGCCTTTTGTGAAAAATATAAAAAAGAGTTCTTAACTTTCTTAGGTTGAAGAAACTAAAGAACTGAAATGATGAATTTTTCATTAATGCCATAGAAATTACAAAACTTCTCCTGAGAAATAGATGCATTTTTTGCACATTTTAATTGAATGTTTATAAGTGTGTGGTTTTTTTTCTTGCCTGGGTAATGGTAGCCTAAGCGTTAAAAAAAAATTCTTTAAGAGAGCAATTGACTCATGAATGCTATAGTATTTTAATCAGCATGGTTGGCATATTATCAGAAAGCTCTCAGTGATCTTATTTTTGGACTATTTATATCTGTAAGGTGCTGGAAATGGAGTGTGATAAGACTGTTACACTGAATCTTTTCATTAACAGAGATTAACATTGCCACCGTACTGTAGTCTTCTACACTTTTACCAAATCATTAAACACTGTAGAAATATTCATCATGAAGGATACACCAGACATTGTGCTCAGCATCACATTCTCTGGTCCATATATCTGGCCTTACAGTTATTACATTTATTCATTTCACTTCTAGAAGAGCTTGTAGATATCTCTCTAGGTAGTCAGATGATTCACAAATACAGACCTCTTTTCCATGTAAGTCCCTATCTCTCTAAATGATAGCCCATTTGAAGTCCATGTAACTCATGACATATAAAAGTGACATTTCAACAATATTTATTCTCAAGTTCACTCTTTTTTAAGTTTAATATGAGTACCTACTGCAAACTGACAGCTGACAGAATTTCTGCTGCATGTCTATATGATGTTATTATAATTACTTTATAATGAATACAGGAGACAAAATTCCTTAAAAACATGATGGAAAAGCTTCAATAACCTTGCAAAATAGACCCTGGGTGTTCTCATGGAGAACTAAAATGTAGCTCAGGAACTTTGCTAGCCTTTCCAAACATTGGGAAGACAGATTCTTAACTACGGAACAACTTTATTATTCTTTGATAACCATGAATAGGAATTGCACTGCCACATGACAGACATTTTCTTATTAAAGGTGAGAACTGAAATGTTCATATAATCTTGTGAATTCAGATATTGATCCTTCAAAGCTATCATCAAACATCCTAATGACAATGTAAAGTTGTGGATTTTTTGTCAATAGCATTTACGTTGGATTTTTTCACAAAAATATTGATTGTGTCTGAGTCATCTGAAATAACCTACAAATGAAAATGAAAGAGAAATATGTTTTAGCTTGCCCATAAGCCAGTACGCAATGGACATTCTCAGATAAGACTGTGGGTGACACTGATTTGGAAAATATCTTCTGTCAGATTAAATGAAAAATATCATGTCTGGTTCCTCCTACAGACATTCTCTGTTGTGCTTACACTGATAAATAATGACTTGGAAAAAGCCGAAGTAAAGAGCCAGACAAAACTAACATGTCTCTCATAAGAGTTATGAAATGCAAAGTGTTCTGTGAATTTGCAGTCTGGTTCAGTGATTGAATTTAACATTTTATTATGGCATCTGCAAACATGTCATTTTAAATGGATTAGCACTGTATTTCTTATTCTAATAAATCTTTCTGCATTGAGTGTAAGCTGAAAAGTTTTAACAGAAACAGCTTTAATGAATAAAATAAATGTACTCAAGGAACACTGTTAGGAGAAAATGATGTTCTAAGATTCAGATTTGAAAAGGCATAAAGCATTAATGGTGTTCATTTTACTATCTTACATCATGCCTTTTATCTTGCACTTATAATTACATCTATTAAATGACTTGGTACTTTTCTAAAGTTACAAGTCCTTACTTATTCCTTGGTCATCTTGTCTGAAAAAAAATCACACTTGATGCTCTTGAGGTAAATACCTACCTAGTCTTGGGATTTAGGATAAGAAGGATCCAGCAGAAACCGAAGCACATCCATACTGGGGAACAGTGCTATAAGGAAGAAACTAAAAAAAAATATCACAAGAGTAGAAGTAAATTAAAGTGTTACACTATGGAACTTGTACCTTTTTAATACCTGCACCGTTCAACATTACACACCACATGCCAATCTTAAAATACTTCAGTTTGCCCTTTGAAAAGTCTACTGTACTAATATAGCTTATCAAAGATATCTGTTTCAACCTGTGTGCACTGCCTTAAACTCACCAAATTTATGTATTCTCTATATAGTAAAAAAAAAATATCTCAGAAAACATACACATGTATATAAATCAGTAGGTTGCATTGTATTAATGGCCCCGGTCAACACATAGTCAGATTTTGGAATCTGCATTCATGCCTAATGTACAGGTGTTTGTGTATTTCAAAGTATGTAAATACTTCTAAGTTGTGTTCAGAGCAGTAACATTTAGGCTTGTGGATGCTGTCCTGCACAGAGTAAAAGCTGTTCTGAAGCTTTACCTGGAGCAGTAGTTAGCTAAATTCAGTTGAGACATTTACTCACAATTCAGAAAGCACAATTATTTCTCCTATTTAGTTACAGAGAAAGAAATTCTTAATAACCTAAGAGAAAATATCCATGTGTTAAAAAGTCTCTATCTGAGTTTTAAGTCCTTGATGTGATGATCTGCCATCTGACTTTCAGTGTTGGTTCTCTCATAAGACGTTGTTAATGGTTTAGTTAGCCACTTAGACACTACCATTATGATGACATGCCTGTATGAGAAATTTACCTGCCCAGAGTTTACTGCAAAACATTGCTTTCTCTTCTTTCAGTTGAACCACCAATGAAATGTGAATAACTACATACACTTTTGGTATTACATTGCCTCTGCTATTGGACCATCGGACATCCATTCTCAACTGGAAGCCTCTCAAGCAGTGGAACTCACTTTTTTTTTTTTCTTTTTAACATCTGTTTTCTTCCTTTCCACACCTTGAATATTTCTTTAATCCTTAGGTTCCTGAGATGAGTGCCAGCAACAACCTCTCTCTGCCAGGAAGAAAAGACAAGGTCCTACAATTTTTTGAACATTTATCCAAGTTGTTGATGTGTACTGATTATAAGCTCCAAGCAAGCTGTTCTGGTGGAGTGCCTCTCATGGCAGAGAGGTTGGAACTGGATGATCTTCAAGGTCCCTTCCAACCCAAGCCATTCAGTGATTCTATGATTCTATTCAAAAGTTGTCAATTTTTTGGTTAGTTGAATGTAGTCTCCTGATGCCAGATTTCTCCCAAGCAACTGGAAGTTATTATTACTGCATTGTAGCAGAACAAAAATATGTGAAGATGTAAGCATAATATTGTTTTAATGGAGTGGTTTTTTTGTGATCTTACAAAGATTGAGCTGAATGAAACTTTATTTTGAAAATGCAGAGTCCCCCACTGATTAAATAAAATATGTATTTTCACCATTATAGAAGTAAAAAATTATGCATGTTTGGTTTTGCTTGAGTTACATTTCTATAGCTGGTATAACTATTCAACCAGAAGGCAGCAGTGATTTGATTAAATTTGTCAGGAGTGCTATATAAGGTATGCTTAACGCTTAGGATACTTTAAAGCAGATATGCACATTCAAATTTTGGATCAAGTGTATGCCTGGTACTCCTGTATAAGAAAATCTGTACTGTAAGTTGCTTTAGCCATTTTATTGGACTCTCACATTTATATCTCATCCTTTTAGAGCTATATTAGAGTCTTAAAGGTGCATATTCGCATTCGTATTTGCTAAAATCTTCATGTTGCCCCACTAAAGCTGCTCACTGTGAATAATCATGTTTGCTCTGAAAGGTTTCTTACACTGTACTCCAAGTAAGTTCTACTGTTGAATGTGGAATATCCTTCCCAACTACTTTACAAAGTTATCCAAAAAGGAGAACACTGGGAGTCCCAGGCTGATCCAGCGACTAACCAAGGGAATATCACCAGTATTGTTGAGACACTAAGGTTTTATAGGTCTTTTCTTTGCTCAGAGGATTGTAGAAACAGCAAAATCCTACTGAATATGTCATGTATGTCCTTGTAGAATGTCTGCTTTCCAGTCTATTGTTATTTATATTTATACTGTAATAAAATCCAGACTTCTGGATCATCACTGCTGTTCCACATTCTATGCAGCCACTGAAACAGATAAATACCCTTTCCCTGTATGTTCAAAATGAACATGTCACTTGTCTTTAAGGTCACAAAAGCCATTCTTTAAAATAATGTCATTTAATTTTCTTTTTTTCCTACATAGGATAAATATTTCTACATCCTGCATTTCTTGTTGAGCTTTTCCTTTCTGTCTCTTGTATTTTGCAGATACTGTAGAAGATGAAATGGAAATGGCCACAGTACGACATAGACCTGAAGCTCTTGAACTGCTGGAAGCACAGAGTAAATTCACAAAGAAGGAACTTCAGATCTTATATAGAGGTTTCAAGAATGTAAGTACTTCTGTTTTTAATTTACCATCCACTTTCATGTTACATGCCACTGCAATCTCAGCAGTATAAGAATGCTTTCAGTGGAGCTTGTGGGATTCCAAAGTTAAATACTGCATGTAGAAACATGCATAAAGTGTGGAAACAATCAGTCTGCAACAAGTGAACTGTTTAATGACCAAAAGATGCAGACAAGGTATAAAGCAGAGAATAATTTAAGTTAGTAAAGTAGGACTGTTCAAGGAGAGGTTAAAAGTTGTGTTGAGGCTGGATGAATGAAATGATAGGAGAGAAAATAAATGAAGAATTTGGTCAGTTGGAGGAAAGATTTTGATTATTGTATTCATGGTAGTTATCACAAGAAGTAGTTGGCTATAATTGCACTAGGGTTAGTGCAATTTCTGGAGTTACACTATATTTGATATTAAGAAGTTTGAATATTAGCAATGGCTTCCAAATTGTCATGTTAGCCTGTGAACTCAGATGTCAGTATTGTAACTGTGCAGGTGTTAAGTCTCCTGCTGAGCTGAAAATAAATTGCATGATAATTGCACGTATCACTTTTTGGTTTAGTTATTCTTCCACCGTTACAAAAGGGCCTTCTTGCCCTTGGCTTTACTACTGAAACAAATTGATGTAACAAATACTATAATGCTATAACACAATGAAGTTTAACTGTGGAGAATATTTTCAATAGCTTGTACAAGTGTAAATTGTACAAAACTCTTAGATATCATGTATTTTGCAGTGAAAGCAAGCTGTGTGAAAGGATATTTTAAAACAACATTTTTATTGAAAGCTCACAATCGAAGTAAAATATAGAGTCACTTAATGTATCCTGGCTATATATCATCTCCATTTTCAGACAGTATATAATGTTGGCATGTTAGTGATTAACAGTGATTGCTCTTAAAGGCTTTTCATTTCCTCAAGGTACTAGAGAACATTTCCCTGTTAATGATAGTATTCCCAAGCTATTGCAAATCATGAGCTAATGTTCCTAATTATCTAAGGCAGAAAGGTAAAAGCATAGTGGATAAAATAAGCCTTCTGTCTGTTTCTCTAAGAAAGTTATTTTTAGAGCCTCAGAACAAAGGACCTTGATGCTTCTCTGTGTAACATGATGCATGGAAGAAGAGAATACATTATAAGGAAGTATTTTAATTGGTTACCATTTTACAGTTATTTTCAAGAGGAATTCCAGCTCGTTCTACTTTTGTGTCCTAAGATGTATTGCATCAAAGGAGTTTTGATGGTAATACATCTTTATTCAAGTGTTTCATTTCCTTATCAGTACATGGTAATTCAAGACATGCAAGAATATCTTCAACTATTTAGACCTAATGAGCATGGAACTCAGATTTGTTTTGTGTTTAATGTGATTGCAAAGTTATCAATTACTTTCAAAAATGCTGTAAAACATGCCGAATGCTGATGACTGTTATAAATCAGTTTAAAGGAGTAGTCTGAAGCCAAGCTTCAAATTTCAGAAATGGTTACTTTTGGTTGAGCTGGGGTTTGTTTTGTTTCTCATCTTTGTCTGTTCTACTGCAAAACTTGGCACTAGATTGCAGCTTCCTAATCTCTTCAGAGAGTGAGTAGGACAAGTCTGTCTCAGCTCTGTCAGAAGGTTGTCTATGTGAGTTAGTTCATTTTCCTGTCACCTGTTCAGGTTTTATCAAACACAGTTTGAGTGGTTTGGTAGACATTGATATAGGGCAGCATTACAGTGCCTCCCATGGCTGTACTTAAATGATCTCCCTTGACAGTGCTTGTTGAATTCTGTCTGCCGTTGGCCGCCTCCCTTCTCATTACCCCTCTTTTAAATCCAGCTTAGTGCTATCCTGCCAATATCTCCACCCTATGTGCTTCATCTCTGTGCTTCATTCATCAATATATGCTGGGGGCCATCCAGCTGGAAAGTACTTTGGCAGAAAAAGACCTGCAAGTCTTGATGGACAGATTGAGGGAGGTGATCTTTCTCTTTAATTCAGCAATAGTGAGGGGAAACTTGGAGTGCTGTATTTAGTTCTAGGTTTCTTAGTTCAAGAGAGACACAGACATACTAGACAAAGTCCAATGTAGGGCCGCAATGATCATGATAAGACTGGAAAATCTCTAGGGTAGCATACACCTTCTGCTCACTTTTCCTCTCTGAAGTGCCTGTATACCCTTGCACGCAGTATGGAGAATAAGTAGGAAGAACTGGAGATCTGTGTGTGGTCGCAGGACCATGTTCTCTTTGCAGAATGATATCATGGATGGTCGTGTACTCTTTAGAAAAGACAGGCCAGCAAGCCGAGACAGTGGAGTTATTCTTTATGTGAGAGAGCTCTGCCTAGGCATGAATGATGAACAAGTTGAGAGCTTAATGGATAAGAATTCAGAGGCAAACAGGGGTGACACCATTATGGGTGTTTTACTATAGGCCACCTGTTCAGGAGGAGGAAGTTGATGAGGTCTTCTATGAACACCTGGAAGTAGCCTTCTGATCACAGGTGCTGGTCCTCATGGGGATATGTGAATTCATTGTGCAGAAGTTAAGATAGTTCAGCTTTTTCAGTTGAAATAGTTACTACTTGCTGTTTTACTAGTAAATGCTACTTCTTTTGTACACTTCCCCCTCTATAAATCCACGGATTACTCGTCTCTTTACAGAGAGAAAAAACTGCAAGTCTCCTTATAAAGAGGCCGAAAAACAATGAGACTTCCAATAGCTAAGCTGTAATACTACCAGAAGAAAATTATTCATAATATTAATATTACTATCCATAATGAAAACAGAAAAGTAAGGTACAGAGGTCCCTTCCAACCCCTACAATTCTGTGATTCTGTGAATGGACAAGACTCCATGCATACAGTGGTGATAACTGATATTAATTCATAATGGACATTTATTTCTGAAGAACTTGGCTATCTCTACCTCTTATAATATTTAATGCTCTAGGTGTGTGTAATAACACATTGCTTCCTGTGTATTTCTAACAACCACATTTTTGTCTCTGCCTTTATGCAAGCATCGTAGGAGGAAACAAGTCCCAGTCGTGATAAAATAAAGACAGTTGGTTAAATAAGAGAAAAGCAGTATGAGGTCCCACTGCTTAAGCATACTCTTTTCAACAGTAGCCATATAAAGAAAAGGAAGTAAGAATAGGGGAAATTTAGAGTTATCATTTGGCTAATATAGTGTTCTCTCACCTTGCATTCTGCTACTGAAATACTTACTGTACTAAATGTTACAGCTGCATATTTTTGTTTTATGTACTTTAACCACATTTATCTCTATATCTTAATTATGCCTTCTCTGAAAAATAATTCATGTCTATTTCAAACCAACTTCCTTCTATTTTAATAACTTTAGTATTTCTGCTATGAGAAAATGAGTAACCATTGCCATTACTTCTCTCGGACATTAATTGTTTTACACTTCCCGATCATATATCCTATCTAGTCTCTTCCTAACTGAAACTTTATTGTGTATATAATATCTCATTGTACATAACCCATTCCAGCCTGTTGACTTTCCTGAATCCTGCCCAATTCTAGGATGTCTGTTCTGAGATAGGGGCAACCAGAATTTCACCCAGCTTATGTCCAATAACTTATTAGTTATGGTTTCAGTTAACTACATACAGTTCTTGACTTCAGATGGGAAAGAAGCAAATATTACTGTATTTCTTTAGTATAGGTGATGTCTACAAAGTTTCATTTATTATGCTTTTTATTTAAACAGCAATGAAAAGATAAGCCTGTAAAGGTATTTTCATCATTTTGATTTACAGGCAATTTGCATTCCAGATCAAGCAAAAAATAGTTTATATACGAGGAGCACTGAGTGTCAGATAGCATCTTTGTGTATATGTACATATATGAAAGCTTTAGAGAGTGCATTGTGGAATAGCTGATGTTTCAGGAAGCAAGTACAGGACAACAGTAGAAAAGGCCCTGAGAGCATTGAAATGCGTGTCTTGTTGGCTGTTTCGGTAGTAATCAAGGTCAAATTTAAAATACAAGAAGAGATGCACTACAGAAAATATAAGTAAGCGAGATAAGCACTTTCCGATGACCTAACAACTGTTAAAAGGAAAAGCATGAAAGGATAACTTATGCCTATATTTGTCAATTTGGCCATTTAAAATCTATGCTATCCTTGAAAAAGATTAGATTAAAGGAAGTCCTAAGCCCTCCCCAGACTCAAAAGATTTTCCTTAGCACTCTGGCTTTACAATGTTCTTGCACTCTTGTTGATGAATTGTTGCTCAGCTGCCATCACAGTGGGACCTCTCCATTTTGTATTTGGCTTCCTGTCATCCCATTTCTTGTAAATTGAAATTGTGATTGCAGCAGTCATTAACCTTTCAAACCAATGTCTCTGTGGCAGGCCTAGTACAAGAGGTACTTCACAATAAATTGCACAGACTATCAAGCATGCACTCAACATGTGGTCTTTCTCTTTTGTCCATTGATAGATCTCTCACAGACTTAAAAATGTCTCTGAGTTATGGCACGTTTCCATTTTAAAAATACTTTAAAAATGCTTGTATTGCAGAAGGGATGCTCCTGTGCTAAACTTAAATGTTAATGATCTTTTAATTTTGGTTGATTATTCTTATCAAAAAATCTGTAGAATGTTGTGCAGGGAAGCTACTACACTTCCCTGGAAATGTGAAAAATTTCTTGATGAACATTTTTCTCATCTAACTGTATATCAGAGAAAGTGTAAACTGAAACTGTGCATGCATAAAAATGTATTTGGATACATGCAGTAGCTTTAAATAGGCAGCTCTATGTTTGTGAAATCTGTTGAGAAAATGAGGTTTCTAAGACAGCTTTCTTTCCTACTAGTGTTAGCAAATGAGGCAAACAGCAACAGTAAAAAAACAGCTCTAATAATGTTACACTCAAAGATTGACTCCTCCCATCATACTACCATCCATGTAAAAATTCCTATGTGCATAACATAACTCAAAATCTGCTAATTTATTCAAGGGTTTTTCCATTTCAATTGCAGTCTGATGGAAGCATTGTGAAACTGTCTGTTGCATTTGTGAATCTCAGAGAAAGTTTAATGACAGCTCATTTTTTAGTTCATAACACTTATTTGTTGATTGTCTCAGGCATTCAAAAGCTTGCATGATAAGGTACAACTATTCCCATTGACCTTTTCAGGAAAATTCCTTTTTTTTTTTCTTCTAATAGTAACTTAGAAAAAATACATGTGGAAAAAGTACTTGTTTTGTCTAATTATTTTTTCCAATCTGTTGAAGGGAAATAAAAACAAAAGGTTCCTGTCCTCTGGGATTAACCATCTAAGGTATTTCTACGTACCCAACTGTAAGAATAGGTATAGGATATTTTTTATTAGTTGGACTAGATGACCTAAAGAAGCCTTTTCACATAGGACACATTCAGGGTGGATGACTAATTTAATACAAAGGATTGGCTAACAATTTGAAACTAATTGCTATTTCTGTGTCCTATATAGCAGCCCAATTCCCTCAAAATCTCAATGCAAGTACAGTGTGAATTCTCACATTCTTAATGGGAAAACGTCTCCATAAATAAATAAAATCTACATAAGTGTTTACTGTGGAAATGTATGTTATTGATTGATATAACTTTTTGTATGTTTGTAGTGTTGGCTTTCTGGCATTGAAAATGTTTTTTAAATTGTAGAGACACAACATTTTACATCATCATTAATGTCAGCTGTCAAGGAAGTAAAATTCAAACTTGTCTTCAAATATCAGTTCCAGATCTTCTATGATAAATGTTCGTATTAGGTACTTAAATTTGTGCTAGATCATAGTGATACGGTCTAGAAAACTTAGCTGCTGTTTAGCAGCAGCTCTCATTACAGTCAGTTTCTTCAAAGACAGAGCCCATGAACTACAGTTAAGAAAGCCTTCAGGCTAGCAAGGAAGCCACTCCGACTGGCTGCTGAAAGGCTTCAGATACAGATCGTTTCCTGAATTTATTTCCCTCTCCAATGCTTGTAAGTTAGACTGGGCACTTTCAAGTGCAAAAGTGATCTGATAATAAAAGCCTGTAAGAACAGGGTAGTTTTGTCCACATGTGTTATAACAGCCCGATAATCAGAGCATCTTGTCATGTAGTGAGAGATGAATAAAAAATACAATTTTGGTTTAAAACTAGTTGAGATTAGAAGAGAAAAATTAGTTGTACTGAATCAAAATATATTTCACTATAAAATAATTTTTTCCCTTGCAATTTTTTTTGCTTAATATTTGAGGATATCTGCCATGCATTTTGCAGTATATTAATTATCTTGTACAAAAACTGCCTGTCTTTCAGAGTCTGAGATAATCAATGTCTTGATTAGAATTTACTTAGTTAGTACAAATGAAAAACATGTTCCCTTTTGTTATATTTGTCAGGCACTAAAAACTGACAGGGAACACAAGCATGTGATTCCAAGAGAGAGAAAAAAGAAGGTGATCCGAAAATTTGGAGTAAATTCATGATGAGCCAAACAAATTTGGAAAGTCCATTCTAATTTTTCTTTACTTAGCATTTGTCCCCTACTCAAAACCATAATAAGGAGAAAAGGCAGTATGAATCCTCATTTCTTAGAATCAGTGAATGATTTGGGTTGAAAGGACCTTAAAGACCAACTAGTTCCATAGGCAGGGATATCTTCCACAAGATCAGGCTTCCCGAAGCCCCATCCCATATGGCCTTGAACACTGAAACAGAAAGTTTCACACATGGAGAAATAGCAGCTTAGCTTGAATCAGCTGTCTGTAAGTCATGAATTTCCCCCACCTCAAAGGCAATAGGAATGTCTTCTGTTCATTGTGGTCCCATTCAGTTCTACACTGAATCCATGTCTTTATACTGTAGTTAGTATGGATTCAAGATTAGTACAGTTCGAGTTAGGGAAAGAAAACAAAACACAGTACTTGAGTACTTGAGCATGAGGGATGAGGACACTAGTTGAAAAGTATTTTGCCCTTCACATCACTTCTTCAGAGCTTGTTCTTGAAGATGAGGTGGCTTAGTGCTTTTTTTTTTTAATAGTGTTGTTCTTTACCAGTTATGTTTTCAGATAGATCGTCTCCTTAGTTTTAGATGAATGAGAAAACACTTTTTAAAGAAGAGTAGAAGTTTGTGAGTATGTTTTGAAAGCAGTGGCGTTTGTTACTAGTGGCTTAGAGGAAACTTTTATGAAAATCTTTTCACAAACTGAGCAATAAATAATGCTTACATCGTTTTATATTTCTTTCAAGAGTTAGTTGAGAAACTCAAAACTTTTCAAATACGAGTAGAAATAATTTGGAGGTAGAGTTTGACAGACCTGGTGTATAGTTGTCACTCGTCACAGATTCACAGACCTTAATGTGTTCAGTGGAGATACTCGTTTCAATTAGTCTCGCTGTTGCTGGCAGAGACTGAAATCTTCCTTCTGAAAGTTAATAATGAACTCAGTCCCTACACTTCTATTTATCTCATGACTTACTGCTGTTCACATTGTGTTCATTGGGGAACAACTGTCATCTGGCACATCAGAGATTGTCTTTATAATAGTGATTGCTTACTTCTGAGTTATTTCTGATAAATGTAGGTCCTGTCACTAATTAAGCATAATATAAAAAGAGCATGATTTCAAGCACTCAGTATCAATACCAGTTCAGAGTACTGAATACCTCTGAAGTTTTTCGTCTTCAAAAAAGTCAATTTTATATTTTGGTGAGCTTAAATTGCTCTCAGTGCTTGTCTGCCCTTCCTACCTGAAGCTGGCAATACCCTTTCATGTGACTGGTGTGCTGTCAGCTGAGCTTACTGTAAGGCATTACATCAGTCATGCCAGGTTGACTCTTTATATGCAATATGTACCTTCTGCTCTACCAGCCAGCTTTTTAACATAGCCATACTGGCAGGACTGTTTTCACCAATAAAGCTTTTCATGTGGTATCTGAGAAATATAAATGTTTATGTACTGGAATATGAGCAGCAAAATATCTTTTGGCTACAGCTCGCTGCAGCTACTTTTTGCTGCATCTGGACTGAGCATCGCAAAGCTTGGTGCTTGAGTTAAGCAGAATTACTGGATTTTTATTTCTGCATCATCACTAACATTAGAGATGTAAAATTTGGTGCAATGCATCAGTGAGAATGTTGTCATTTAAAAATTATCTCTCTGTTACAGTGTAATTCAGGGACTCCAACTGAATAAAAATGTTTTAAGTGGGCATGCAAAGCCTGCTGCTATAGTGATACTTCTGGATGGTGCAGTTCAACCATTTATGTCCTGAGTACTTCAAAACTTTACAGAGAAAATCTTTTTTTTTTTGCGCTGAACTCGGGGATTTGTTCTAGATGACAGGAATTCCCAAGTAATTTTGAATCTTTATCTTTTTTGTTCTTCTTTAAATTGACAGTCAGTCTGAACCAAATCAACATCTAGTCTTTGAAAGCTTCAGAAGTTTTTTTATTCATTTCTACACAAGTAATTTCATGTAAGAAATCTAAAGAAATTGCTTTGTTCTAGATCTATGTTAAAAGTAGACAGCAACAGATCTTCAAATAAAACAGTAAATCACAAGTGCCACAGCATCAAGATCAAGTCTTTCAGTGCCGTGGAAGAATATTATGAGTCGTGGCCCAATCTGCATTTGCCTTTGATTGAGTCTGAGTATCTAGCAGAGCCAGCATTCTTCAAATCAGCTGGACATTTGTGCAGTTGCTCTTCACTCGGATTATTTGAGTGATTCTCATGTTAACTTTCAAGTTAGGGAATTTATTCAACCCAATCAATTCTATTGTAAAATATATTTAAAGAACCTTGGATACAGTAAGTGTAACAGAAGAAATAGGAACCAATAACTCAGAAGGCAGCATGATTCAGTAAACACAGCCTGTAGCTAGAAATCTGAAGATTCTTAACATTTTGGCTCTCCAGCTGGCTTTTTAACTATTACACACCTTTAAAAGTTTAATTATCATCCTAAAGAGCCTTCTGGGTTGCAAGAGCACAGTATACCAGGGCTTCACTGCCTGCATGGGCTCCACGTTGACAACTGCCTAATTTAATATCTCTGCTCTGACAACCAAAACCTTTTAGAGTGTCCCTGGCTATCTGAGAGATTGCTTCTCAGCCTTTGATCAGAGCCTTCTCAAACATGCCCTGAGAATAAAGTGGGGAGCAGCAGTAGGGAGGCTAGTGACTGTGGGAAACTGAACTTTCCCAGGAGCTGGAGACAACAAAGTTCATCCTTACAGGAGAGAAAAATGAAGGCTGAATTCCTCTGCACTGAGTGAAATGTGTATTCTGTGGATGGTATATTTGAGCAGGACCCCTTCATGGCAAAGCTCCATATCCATCAACTGGAAAAAGCAGTAACTTCATGTCTGAAAAAAGCACTGATCTAGGAAGCTCCCTGTGTGGTGCTTCTGATGGTGATTTACTTGCTCCATTTATGAATCTCTGACATGGACCAGCATTACTGAGGCCTCACAAAAAGAAACAAGAATAATTTTTATAAGTGAGCCCCCAGTAGGTGGTTATAGCACTGTTTGTCTCTGGCTCAGTATCTACCATCAATTGTAGATACAGGTACATGATCATGCTTGAGATTATAATTATCAGCAGCAACCACTGAACTTAGGTGCACAGGATGAGCACGTGTATTGTTCAGACAACAGAATTTTCTATCAGTATGCAGGAAATCCAGGGTCAGTAAATTCCATATTATCCCACTGAACAATCCAGTTCAACTCATGTTCTTTTTTTCACTTATTTGCAAAGTTTTTAGGGCAAAAGCTCTTAGTCTTTCTTCAGAATAATGGCTCCTCAGTAAAAATCAGAGTCAAATGGGTGATTGATTACCACTAATGAATTTTGAACTAGCAATGCTTGTTACTTTCCCCCAGAGCAAGATAGAAGAGTGGCACCATCTGAAACAGAGGTATTTAGAGGAAAGCAAATGTAAAATTAGATTTGTCTTGGCACCAGACAGTAATAAAAAGGTTGTTTATATGTTTTTAACAACACCTATAAGCTCACCAGTTCTAGATACTTGTAACATTGAGCTCCTGAATTTATAGTTTTATCCTTCTGGAATGAAAATGCTGCCTCCATTGAAGTCAGTGGTAACACTTCATTGAGTTTGATGGAACACATCCAACTGTTATGAATTTTCTGTAAATTTCTTCATGTGTTTTTCACTATGAGAATGCCTTCTGAAGGATTCCAGACCTATAGATAGAAAAGTCACAATTACCATTTTCTTCAGATGATTTGTCTTTCGCTATTTTAGCTGTCTGTGATGAAAAGAACCACACATTCATTCATTCTGTCAGGCAACAGTAATTTATTGGTAATTGGCTCTGAAGGCCTCCAGGCCAGTCCCAGAGGGAGAAATGCCCGTGAGGTAAAACCAACGCATAGTCTAATTCTTAATTTTTTTACCAGTAGATAAACAAGTACATGTACCTGTTGCCCTGTGCTGGAAAAATCTGATCCTTTTATTGGTTTCTTCAATTTCTTCTTGCCTCTTATATTAATAAGCCATGAAAGACTACACATCAAGTTATTGCTTCAGTTCAACTGGGAGCTTGTTGGACCTCTTCTGCGTTCTCAGTTATTAAACAGAGGACATGAAATACAAGGTTTCAGGTTTTGACCTGCAATAAAGATGCCTCGTGCATTCAGATTTCCTTGGAGCAACTTTTGGGAAACTTCAGGGCTGTCTAAGAAGTTTTCTGCTCCATCTCTCAGTGGAGACCTAATTAGGATCCTAAGGTTAAAACTATCCCTTTTCAATTAATGGAACTGTCTCAACAGTAAGCAGACCATGAACAGTCTAGAAGCTTATGCTCAGGGATCAATTAATTTTTCTGTTTCTTAACTTCAATTAGTATAGCTTTCCAGATTTGACTATCATAATAATGGCTCAGACTTGATCAAATAGCAGCACTGAATTCGATTTTAAAAAAATCTACTGCATTTCCAGTAGTGTTGGAAAAATTAAATCAAGTCATACAGCATCTGCTCCACTGCACCAGAGATGTAGTGTCATCCCCTGTAATGGAGCCCAAGCTATAACAGCCTTGTTTTTTCATTTTGTTCTCAGAAGCTGTAGTTATGGAACAGAGAAAAGTTTTATGTGCCATAAACTTAGCAGGTTTTGCAAGAAGTTTTTATGCCAAGCAATTTCATCCTCAGTGAATCTCCTTAAGGACTGATACCCCTATGAGAAATGAAATCTCTGTCTTATGCCTACATAGTATGATGCATAACTTTTCCACATGTGCCTGATTCTCTAGTTATCTTTTTCCCTCATCTGTTATAGCTGGGAGATTTCTTCCGCTTCTTTTTTCTTTCTCTAAGCTGTTCATTTTCACAAAAAATATCTCAGCAAACATTGATCACCATTTATTTAGAATTACCTCGTTATTCAATTCCAATGATTTGACTTACTTGAGAAATGCTGCCAAGAAAGAGAACCCAGTGTGCCGAGTATCTACCTACAAGACAGGGAAGCCTCCAAAACAATCTAAAGGAAATAGATTTATGCAGCTTACTTAGATTTTTACTGTGCTAAAAAATATTACTAATTTATATTCCTGTCTAAACTTCTGATTGCATTCTGATGTTTTTTTCATGTCTTTATAGAATTATAGAAACAATATCTCATTTGTAAAGTAGCTATGGTACATCTTTCACCATTTTATGGAGCTATTTGTTCCTGTTTCTCAAAAGCAATTAGTTTCATGTCCCAGAGCCTTGCCATGAAGTCTACTCTGGCCCTTCCATGATCACCTTGAACAGCACAATTCTACTGATCAGGCATCTTCTCCATGTCATGGACTTATGCTCTGGGGATGATCTCTTTGGGTAACAGACTAAAAGAAATGTAGATGTCACCACATTTACATCTTGCCACCACATCTGCTGGCAAGTTGGACAAGTTCAGATGTGAGGTTTTGTGACATGGAGAGAAGAACCCATGTCACATGTTGAATGCCAAAGAACCTCCATCAGAAGGCAAAATGCCCTTACGTTGTGAGCATGGAAGAAGCATTTCTTCCCATGGACCGCGTATGTCTTACAGAGAGCAGCTTCACATATTTCACTGCCCTAGGATTATGTGTGATTTTCACCACTGTACTTGGTCAGGTCCTATTTGTGCCAGCTTCAAGCTCAGTTTTATAAACATTTATGCAAGTACACACTTCTGT
Organism: Aquila spilogaster; assembly: GCA_024606505.1. Taxonomy (NCBI): domain Eukaryota; kingdom Metazoa; phylum Chordata; class Aves; order Accipitriformes; family Accipitridae; genus Aquila; species Aquila spilogaster. The sequence goes on along the minus strand of JANHGO010000001.1, from coordinate 24,372,434 downwards.
TCTTTTGTTTGCAATGCTCAGGTCCTTCTCCTGAAAGGAAGTGTCATAAGAAACAGAGAATGCAAAAACCTTTGTTAAAGGATAAATGTATTACTATATGAAAAATAAATAATGAGTACAGTGTTTGATTTCCAGTTTCTTACCTACGCTGCACTGAATTTTATACTCTTTGCCATTTCTGCAAGCTGACAGGATTCTGTAGGAGCTGAAATTCTTCAGTGTTTTTCATCACAGCTAGCACTAACCAAATATTGATCTGTCTGTCTTTACCACGGCACGCCTTTGCAAGAAACAAAGAACTGCCACTCTTTGAAAAATACTGAAACAATATGAGTTAGGACAGACTTTCAAGCTGATTATCTTGCATTCAGATGTGTCCCAGGAATACAAAACCCACAGTGTCCTTATTTAATGATTAAAAGTGTCAGCACTTAATACCAACAGTCAACTCTGACAAACTTAAAGAAAATAAAACCCACAGAATTTTAAACAAAGTATAGTTCATCTTATCCCTGACACACTGAGGTTGCTTAATAAATATTTTGTGCTAAATTCAGGCGTTCTCACTTTCCATAATGGTTATGCAGTATTAGTAATTGTAGTAGATTGTGCCTATCTGCTAACAGGAGAGCATCAGACCCCTTAGTAGAAGGTTGTTTGTATAGTTTCCTCCTCAGTGAATTTTCCAGTCTATAAGAATGTTAGGATCACCAACAAAGGCACCAACTGAGTTCCTAAATCCTAACTCACTCCTGTGAGAAACATAAAATAAAGGCTTCCGTGGTTTTAATGCAGGGAGTTGATATAAATGCCAATATTGCTGGTAGGGACTGATGATGTCTTCCATCCTTTTCAAGGACCCCTTGAGAGGGTTTAAGGCAGTGCAACCTGAGCAATTAGCATTTGCTGGCAAGAGGCTATTTCTCCTGCTCTCACCTGAGAACTCAGCAGGTTTGAAGGGATGTGATCAAAACCACTCACGTAGGAACATATGAAAGGCAGTGCTAGCCTCAGTACAGCTTTTCCCAGGAGACTAAGTACCGTACCTTGTCTTTGCCAAGTGTTTACAGCAAAATGCACCACTCAGTGTTTGAAGCATGGGTTCTGCTACATTTAATTTAATTATAGTTCCTGCCTGTTTGTGAAGTCAGGATTGTAAAATGCCCTCCTGTAGTGACAAACAAGGACAGGAGCAGTAAGCACCTCTTAGATGCCAGGGACTCATCCATAAAGTTTTGATCTGTCAGGCTTTGGGGTAAGCTTTTAAGTTCAAGTCTTTAGTCATGTTGTTTACGGTTGCTTTACTGCCAGTGCTAATAATAGGAGACTAAAAATTACAGTGGTTAGTGGGCATTGCTAAATGAAGAGCAGCACTGATTAAAAGTGCTCCTGGCACCCAGCCCACTGCTGCATGGGAGATGCAGCCAAAGTGTTGATTGTTATTTACTGTGTGAAGTCACAGATGCTGGATGTGAGCCAGCTCCTCTGTTTCTGCTTGTTTTCCTCTGAAACTGCCATAGTAAGCAGGGGGCGGGTAGAAGCCTGTCATTGTTAGAGTATCTTTCAGTGGGAGGCTCAAAACCTTGTACAACTTTGCTGTGCCACTGGGAAGCAGTATTATAATTTTTATTACACTAAATTCAAACAAGAAGTATTGAGTTTTACCTGATGAGATGAGGCTTGAACAGAGTTCTTATACGTATTTTACCAATGGATGTCAGTGGAGACTGATTTGATCAGTCGAGATTTGATGCTATAAAGTCCATTGGTTTCTGTGATGTTCCTAGAGATACAGGCTGTTGCCACTGCAGCATGTGTGAAATAAAAGATAATTCAATAACCTGTGATGCTTCCTCTGTGAATCATTAGCTAAATTCTGCTGCAGTTTACAATAGTGAGGAAAGATTGAAAGGAAGGATTTTCATTCATTGATTTCTGTCTATGATATAGCATTTTTCTATATGGTTGCACTGCAATTATTGTCAGAAATGTAAAACAAGAACTATTTCAATAAAGAAAATGTGCTGTGAAGGCTTTTTTTTTTTTTTTTTAATAAAGCTTACAGCTAGGAAAACTATGAGAAATCTAATCAGAAACAAACAAAAAACCAAAAACAAAAGTTTCAATACGCAGGAGGTTAATAGCTGTCCCTTTCCTGATAACATGAAAAGTAGAAGTGATAACTGAAATAAAAAACACCAGTGGTTTGCAATGCCATTGCACTGAGCACAGGTTATTCATTAGAGAAGATGAGTTTACGTCCTTCAAGCTAGAGATAGGTCATTAAAGACATATTCATACATATAACATATATTGTTTTTGGACTGGGGATGGTATCTCACAAATGACAAGAACATTAGTAGTAGCCATAGAGTTAAATTTTTCTTAGAATTAATTTTTTCTTAAGTAATTTCATGAACTATTATTAAGAAAAATAATTTAAATAAGTAAAAAAAACAAACAAACAAAAGTCACACAGAAATGACCTTGTGTTTTAGACTTGTAAAGTTTCTGCTTTCCAGATATCTTCATGTGCCTTACACATATCAATGTACAGGTTCTTTCAGCACTCATACAAGGCAGGAAAGTCTTCAATAATGTACTAATTAATCTTCATTTTACTCCAGGAAGAATTTTTAGAACAAAAATTACATGAAATTCCTTTAGCTATAATGGTGTTTTAAGTACACTTTGTCCTACACTTTGTATGTGTTCTGCTTTAAATAGATGTAGTATAATTAGGGAGTATGAATTAAGCTGAACCAGGAAAAAAAAATCCTTAATTGAGTCCATTTCCTGTGTCTCTGGCATTCACAGATACATACTAACTTGAAGGTTCTTTGTTTCTCAGTACAATACTAATAATTCATTAATTAAAATAAATATGGAATGTAATTTTAAAATGTTAGGAAATTTAGCAAAATATTTTAATTATAAAATGGCATGCAAAAATTGATTAGAGTAAAAAATGTATGATCCTGAGTTGTTGAGGAGTTATCTTCTCTCTCTGAGGAAAGTAACTGGTGCTCTTTTCATGGGTGACTGGCACAAAGAAGTCAATGTTGGCAACAGTAAAAAATCTTTACTATTGAAGCCTGCCGATGTTCATCTTCCCATTTTGAGTAAGGAAGTACACAATCTTTGCTGCCACTGTCCATGGCAGTGATGTGAAAAAGAGAGAGGCTTTCTTACTTAATGCCATTAGTAGCTTGTACTTACACAGTTTTGTGTAGGTTAGCAGCAAGTGCTGGAGTTCTGTGTTCCCTGGAGTAAGTGTTGTCAGATGTCAGAAAAATCCATTTATTTCTTGGTAATTAAAAGCAGCTCCCTAAATAACTTTACAGAAGAAAGGTGACTACAGTCTGGGTTTGTTCCATCATATCATAGACCTGGCCATACCTCAGAATGATAGGTGTAAAGATGGAATAAAGAATAAAACCAACATTCACCCTTTGTGAGGAGTTTGAGATGCTGTCCTTGCTACCACCCCCAGACCTTTGACAAATGAGCTTTTATAGCAAGAAATAGTAAAGCTCAAGAGGAGCACGGAAGTGGGGGAAGAATATAATTGCCTGATCAAAGAACCAAAGTAGGTGTCTCTTCTGCAGTCACTGCAATTATCTCATACATGTGTTGATTTCCTGAAAACTTCCTCAAAGCGCCCATTTGATGTGGAAGTGCTGAATGATAAATCAATATAAAGGAAATTAAATGCCATTCATCCAATTTCAAAAAGAGGAGCCCAAATACAGTGCAACAGTTCAGAAGATTCTGTTCAAAGAGGCAGTTTCAGAGAAATGTCTGTCTATAACAGATTAGAAAGATAGGATTCCTTTCCTTTTAATCCACAGAAGGAATAACCCCTTGAAATTTTGCTAACACCTAATGGACAATACTTACAGCTCAGTCTCCATGAATTCATTACCCTCTTGGTGGTATCTAACTGTGGCATGAAAATGGCTGCTCCCCTCTCTCCACGTTTTTTTCTGTGAGAGCTGCTTCTAGAAGTATTTCGAGCAAAGGAACAGAAAAAAAGGAGCATAAACATGGGAAATTTTAAAACTATATTAATGAGAAAAGAAGATCTTTTGTACTATCTAACTTTTCCCTGGTTAATTTTCCCTGCCTTAATTTCCAGTGTTTTTTTTCAGCCACATTTCAAATATTTTAAGAGGAAGAGCTTCTCCAAATTATTTTCTTGAGGCTGCTTCACAAGCTGGTGCACAGCATCTCTTTCATGCATATCTTTTGAGATACATTTCAGACTGCGTGAAATCAAGCCCTTCTTTCACTCCAAACTGCATTTTGTTTGTATAATCTGCTTTAAACTCCTTCTAAGTTTATTTCACTTTTTTAGCTGCTGTAGTTTTTCTTCCTGTTCTCGGTGTTTCACCTGTGTTGTCAAATGACATGATCTGAATGCCAGCAGTGCCACCCAGCCCCTCTGTCAGTAAGATCACTTCTGATATGCGTCCTGCCTTTTTACTGAAAACAAACAAACAAAAATATATAGAGAAAAACCAATACCCTATATTCTAAGAATACTTTCAGGACATAATGCTAATCACACTATTACTCACTTCAAAATAAGCAGGCACTGAAATGTATTCCTGATAAATACATCAAGGTTGAGATAGATTTATTTTTTAGTATAGGGAAATGAGTTACAAAATTACCTGTTTTGTTTTGTTTAAAATACAATGAATTATGAACTTATTTATTCACAGCATCCAGTTATCTAGTTCTAGCAGTGGTCAAAACTTGAGCTTAGCCCCATTGGTATTGGTAGACATATTTTTAATGTTAAAGATATTCCCAAGTAAAATCATTAGTGATAAATGAAATATAAATTAGTGTACTACATATTGAGTTATACACATTTATTAAATATAACACCCTCCTTTGTGGGTCTGCCCAAGCTAATGGAATTCAGCATACAGCTGGGAGCAAAATGCATATAAAATATAAACAGAAGTGAGCAAGGACAGCTCCAGAGGAGTGGTGCATCCGGGGAGAGAACAAACAAACACCTTTGGTTACCCTGTGTTAGAGGTAAATAGTGATATTACAATAATCAGCAGGCACTCCAAGGGGCCATTTTAAACAAGCTGTTGTGGATTTGCAGCTGAAGGAAGGAAAATTAAACACTTGGGAACCTTGACATGGAAATTACCATCATGATGCCATTGTTGCTTTTTGTCACTTGTAGTTTTTATTTTTATTCTACAACTATAACTTCATGCACTATACCACTCCTGCTCAGCCAATTACCCCATCTAAACATGGGATACATGAAATTTTAACGATCCATCAGCTTAATCATTACCGCAATTAGAATCACAATCATTTTTTTCAACAAACTCAAAACCATTTAAAAAATGTGTCACTGCTTGTTTGAGATAACCTTTTCTATTATTTTCATCCTCCCACACCCACCTTAGTGCTTTTGTCACTACTCACCCTCCTGGCTGCTGGGATTTCTGCTTTTTTTCCATATGGGCCCATGGCTACAGAGCCATTACCTGAGCAGCAGCACTGAGGAGTGGGAACGCTATTATCTGAATTGAGTTGGCAAAACATGTAGAAGCTGTTGAGTTCCAGAGATTCAGATTTAGGTTTTAAATGTGGCAGTTGGTAAGATTTATAAGGCTTTCATATCTGTGCTACGAATACCTGTTTGGCTCAACTGCTGAAGCACAACAGCTGACATACACATCCATTTTAGCAAAAGACTTCAGTATGCCTGTACTGTTAATGGCAATGTGTCAGCCTGCATGTCAGGATGTGAAGAGGCCCTTCCAGAGGGAGATCATCTGTTTTTCTCCTTCCAAGGCATAATGAGACCGTGTCTCTCACCAAAGTCCCTATCTTGTCCTTGGGGGCACGGTTTGTACCTTTGTTCCTTATATGTTCTACTTTTGGTACATATTTTATTTCACAGAAGGAACAAAATAAGAGCAATTTACAAACTAAGTGTCAGTGGGCTTGTTCCCAATAATTTATACATTACAAGAAACCCCAGACAACGAATTTGCAGAGATGCAGCTTTGGAAGCAAGGAGTGCATAGAAATGCTCTGTCCCATACATGCAATGGAACGACTTTTCAAAGCTGATCAACAGCACAAATTCTCCCTGCAATTAGAGGTTATCTCAAACATATTATAATTCAGTGTACCAAGAAGTATGGAATAGTTTTTCCTGCTGTCCAGCGTGAGCTCACAAATCTCAGGCTGTGGTCACCGAATTTTGTTAAATAGTCTGCCCCAACAAAGGGCTTGGCTATTACTGCTCTTCTGGTAGGCTGCTGCTGGCTCATCGCTTAGAATGGACCTGGGTGAAACAAGCCCCAAGCTCTCCACCTGTCCTCATTGACCATGTGCCCTCCATCCCTGCTGCTGAGCCCTCCTCAGATTCTTTACATCCCTGGCAGGGCCCTTAGCATCTGCTCTGTACTCTGCCAAGCAGGGAGAGACAATAGCTGGCCATGGCTCGGGGTGGTTTATTTGCAGTAAGAATGCTTTGTTGACTCATGCTCAACTTGACATCTGCTGTCACTCCATGTCATTTTTGGCAGTGCTGCCATTCTGCTGATCTCTTAACAGCTTGTTCGGGTGCAAGGGACAATTTCTTTCCAGATGCAGAGCATTGCAATTCTGGTTGAACTTCATGAGGTGAATGTTGGCCTGGATTTCATTATTCATTTGGCTTACACTGTGTTATTAAATGAAGGCAATTTTTTATATTCTCATGCTGATTTTGTCAAAGTCCTGTTATATTCAAATGAAAAATTAAGAACTGGACCAGGCTATGAAAAGCCACTGTGGGCCTGAGTTGTGGGAGTTTTGTTAGAATTAACTTTAAAGAATATTTCAGAACTATATATATGATTTTCATTACATTATGTGTTTATAGTACTTTTAAGTTTTCAGTCAGAATAGAAGTCTGTGCAAAAAGAGAAATATTGTTAGTCAGAGACAATTAAGTTGATAGACATGAACATATATCTGAAATTAGGCAGAACAAACACTGACAACAGACAAAGCATTGGATGGGAAGGTTGACATGCAAAACCTGTAGGTAAAACATATTTAAAATTGCCAAAGCTCCTCATACAGCTTAATCCAGCATTAAAAAATGTTTATTATACAGACAAATTTTTGAAGTTGGTGGTTTTTTTCTGCTTTGTTCCCTTTTCTACACTTCCCTGTTTCTTCTTTTTTGTCTCTTCTCTGAAAAGGGTGTTGATTAAGTGGTACAGATAAATCTGCCCAGTGCAATATTCTTAGAAATACTTTAAAAAAAAAAAGACAGCTTAGACAGCATGAGGCTTGTAAATAATTTACAGCTTTTGGAGTGGTTCATAAGACCATGTGCTGGAGGTGTAATTTCCCAGCAGTAAAACAGCAAGCAGGAGAGACCATCAAAAGGCAGAATCATATTTATTATTCTCTATCTCTTCTTTCTGTCAGTTTATCTTATTTTCTCTTTAAAGGAGAGAGGACTGGACTCAGGAAGAACAGTTCAAGATGAATTTATGCTCCTTTCCTTTTCTTCCAGAAGGAACACATAATGCAGTTTAATGCAATTTTAAAAGACTGTCAAACACATATTCCGTAACGAAATAAATTATATATACATCTGGAGGAAAAAAAAGAATACAGGAAATGGTTTAAACGTCTAACATTTTTCTTTCCAACTATTTAATTATATTTATTTTATAAGAGTTAAATGCAACATTAGAAACATTACTTTTTAAAATTACAGTTGGTACAATGTAAGAATCCAGCAATAACTTGATATAAAGCCATGGGGAATACTTAACAATTACAGTATTAACTGCCTTTTATAGAAATGGAGAAATCTCTTGACAAATGCAATAATGCCGAATTTATGAGTCAGGAAAAGAATGTTACTGGAGGTAAATGATGTTCGCTATATATATATATATATATATATATATTTAGATTCAAATTGCTTAAGGAAAAGCTGTTTGCAGTCTTGTGAGTATCAGAAGGAAGCTCCAAGCTAAAAAAGAAAAGTTTGAAACTAAGTGTTTCTTCTAAGGGTAATTGGCCAACATTTCAGGTTTTAAATGAATTACATTCCATGGATGGAAAATGTAAGCTGTTACTGGCAATGCTGTGACGAAGAGAAGAGGTAAATACAGAGGGCCAACCTAGATAAATTGAAGAAGTTGTTCATTACCTGCGCTTTCATTCTGCCTCCATCAGTGACAGCCTCTGTGGCCATACAGAAATAGTTTTGTACTTGTCTCCATGTCTGCCCTTTGTCTATCTGTTCTGATCAAACAGAATTGTTTCTTACTATGTGTTTGCACGCTCCTACTTATTAGGAAATTAAGATCTGATTTTGGCTGAGGGCAAGTGACGTAAATCAAAATTTTGGCTGAGGGTGACATCAGTCAAAATAATCCAACATCTACAGATCTGACATGGGTTTTTCAAGCAGTGCATCATCTCTCAATTAGCAAGATGACACTATTAGTTTCTTCACATAAGCTGTCAAAGCTATGAATATCCTGTTGTTCCTAATTAGATCTAATAGAAATATCATTTGTCACAGGAAAAGCTGTTATTACACTGGCAAACGATGTTACACTGTTCTTTATCTTCATGTGAAGCTATTTCCTTTCCCCAGTGCTCCAGAATAGGATCACAGATGAGTGTGAATAGCATAGAAATGGATAAAAATATATATATGAACCTTCACTGTTTGACTTTTCTTCCCTTCCTTTGTTTCTATACATACTTTTGTCTTACAGAGCTTGCCAGGCTTTTTTTCACCCACTGTATTAAAGAAGGAATTAAGACGAAAGGAAATTATTTGCATTGTCTGTAGTCATCTGCCCAGTCTGGAAAGTTTGGGGCTTGACTCCACAGTCTTGCCTTTGATTTTCACTGTACGATTTAGTAATTCATATTGTATTCCTTGTTTTTCCTGCCTCTTTACATAAGTCACTTTTATAAAGTCACTGCTCTAATCCTCTTTTCTTCCCCTTTGTTTCCCTTTGTTCTCTCTGACAACATCCTGCTGTGAAACATTCTGCTCATTCTTCCTTACATATTTCAGTTTATAAACAAGATGTAAAGAGGCAGAAGGATCTGCAAGGCTTGAGAAAGACCTTCTGAGGTGGAGTTTTTTTAATACATTAACTCTACAGGTACACTACGGCTACATATTCTGATTGTGATACTGAACTGCAAATGCAGTTTAGCTTCTTGCTTTGTTTCCGTGCCACACAGATGCAGCTTCCCCACAGCCGGCAGTGACACCAACATCTCACACCACAGCACAGTGGCTGCTGCTCATGTTGTCACTCAATTCTCTGTGCTGAAGTTGAGAAGAAATGATACAGAAGAAATTTTTGTCCAGCGGGAACTCTTTAGGAAGGCATGTCAAAGTAATGCACATTTAATGCATTAATATTTGTGTTAGAGTGCAAACAGGCTCTTGCAGCATGTTAAACTCTCAGGATCACACACGTGTTCTATGTGGCCTTTTAACACAGGGCTCGCCTGAAACAGATTCCACATTATTTATTTATTGTCTTTAACTTTTTCCAGGAATGTCCCAGTGGTGTTGTCAATGAAGAGACCTTCAAAGAGATTTACTCTCAGTTCTTTCCACAGGGAGGTGAGTACTTGGCAGCTGTCATTGGTACAGCAATGCACAGTGGTATGTTTGTTCACTTCTGAGTCTGACAAAAGATCCTATTCAAATTAAGAGACTGTTGTCTAAACTCATGGGGTACTTACTGGACACATTTAGAAGTATAAGTTTCTGAATGAAATGCAACATCTGTATGAAGTCAGCCTCCTGTTATGAAGTTACCACCTCTATTTGGGTATCTTTGAAGTAGGTTATTTCCTTTCAAACTTCCTATGCAATCTTTTCCATTCTCTTTTATTGTACAAAACCTTTCACAGTAGGATTGAAATCTGTAGGAGGCACTAGACTTGTGGGTCAAATTGAAATCTAGTATTGATGGGAGAACTCCCTTGACTTTCATGGAGTTTCTCTACATAAACAAGAGATTTTTCTGCTATGCTTAATTTCAATGCAGTGGCTTCCAGGGCCTTCATTAATTTCTTTCTCTTCATTATCTTTTAGTACAGTAAAGGCAACACAAAAAATGTAACTTTTTCTTTTGCCTCAAAACTCGGATTAACTTTCAGTTGAATAGTTTTCCCCTCTTTTCTTCTGCTTACCTTTACCATTCAGTCCTCCCTCTTCCTATTTTCCTACAGCTCTTCAGTCCTGCCTCTTCGTCTTTTCCCACAACTCTTGAGATTTGCATGCTACCATGGGACTGTTCATAGCTCTTTCTTTTCATGCATGTAAAAAAAAAAGCAAAAAACAAAAACCCCTTAACTTAATTGGTAGGAACAAGAGATTTCCCAATTAGTTTCATTTTAAATAAAAACCTCCAAGGTAAAGAGCAGCATTCAATGTGGATTACCATCACTGGAGTACTCAGCAGTAGGCACAATCAATAGGGAAGAACAAGAGGCCAGAAGAGTTGACCTGCTTACTGATTATTTCTGCATCTAAGCTTTTAAGCCAGGCTAACAATTACAGCTTCAGATATTATATTTTCTAGCCACTCTGGCTGGTGAAAACAACTTCTCTGTATGTGGTTTACTACATCTTTACTGCACTTAAAATTATAAGAATAAAAAAATCTTATTATTATGCTCAAAGTAGTTCATGGGCAAAGAGAAAGCACAGCTTTTACACAAGTAGAGCTAAGATTTATTGTTAGAATGAGTGGAATCTCAAAAGTATAGCCTTTATTAGTCCAGATCTTATTGTTATTACAAAGATAAAGTAAGAACATTAATGCAATTAAAATAGTTACATAGACACTTCTTAGTTTCTACCCCATTTCCTTGCCTTATGCTTACCTGTCCGCTGCTCCTCTGGGCCTATACAGGAGTGGCATCATTTGTGGGAGGAAGGGAAGTGTCAGCATGGAGGATTCTCCCAGAAGGAATATGATGCTTTTGTTGGAGCTTTTTCAGTCTTTGTTCTAGGATTCACTTGGGATCCTTTGGGTACCTTTCTCAGCTGGTTTGCAGCTCTACGTTACATCCAAATTTATTATATGGTGTCTTTTACTATTTGTTTTTTTCCTTTGCTACCCCTAATACCACTCTTGTCCAGCTCCACATCTGTTTTTCTTCACCTGGCTAAAGGTGAGTCCATTATGGCTGTGGGTTCTCCAGAGCCAGCCTGTGTCCTGTCCCGTCCCATCCCACCCATGCCAGCATCCCAGCCTAGGATAACTGTGTGTTTCTAGAACTGCACCACAAAAGTGATACCAATCAGCCTCAGAAACCTGGCTGACCAGAGAAACGTCTGTCACAGCTGCAGTGGGGAAAACAAAGAGACAAAGCTGCAGGCAGATCAAGAGGATCCCATGCAGCACGAGTCTGCCTGGCCTTGGTCCTGCAGCGAGCTCTGCAAATCCTGTGGCTTGTTGGCAGCACTGGCAACAGTATTCAGGGCTGACAATGGTACTACACTTCTTGGAACAAAAATATACTTTTTTCTTTCACTTTATTTAACTTAGGGAAAACACAGTAAAAAGAGTCCCTAAGAAAACCAGGATCCCATAGACTACTATAAATCCTTAGCTTCCTTTCAGTTTTGAGTCCGTACACTGAACTTCCCCCTGAAATGAAATTCCAAACTCCTGTTTGCTTCAGAGGTGCTAATACATATTTCCTGTCACTTGCACAGCAACTTTGGCTTTACCGAAGTCAGAATTATTTTTCAGGAAGCCCCGTGAGTTACACTTTTAGCATGGTAGGAAAGCATCAAACACACAATTAATTCATCTGCAGTAGATGTTGCTGTGCATGCTAACAGCATTTTAGCTTTTTCAGTAAAGCTGTTTCAGAGATTCTCAATGAATAGCACCAAGAAGTGACCACCTGAAGCTAATTCCACCCGTAGCCCGCGCTCCACATCCTCCACTAGAAGTCCCACTGCTGAAGAGTGCATACAGACAGCATAAATAAATGTGAAAGCATTATGCAATTTTCCTAAAAAATGCAGGGAAAATAATCAGAGGAAACAGCAGAAGAGTTGATTGTCCTCGCAAGAGTAACAGCTCACAGCAGTAATCCTATAGTTTTTGTGGGCCCAGTGAGACTTGTAGTATTTTCTGTAGGTTTTGAGTTGTTTTGTAGGTGCCTGTGCTGGCTTTTGCCATTTTTCGAGAGGTCTGAGAACCAAAGTCTTTTCTTGGTTTCTCACGTTAGACAAGATCTCTCCCAAGAACCATAAACAGCTTGTTAACTACAGGGTGAGGTCACCATATTGGAGCATCTAGTTAAGTAGCCAGTCCGGATGTTTCATCTGTGAGTGTATTGTCAACACGTTGTGTGCAGCCAAGGCCTCTGAATTTCAGCTGAACTTGAAGTACTGCTTTTGTATGCGAATATTAAAAAGAAAAATGTTTGAAATCACAGCAGCAAAGGCAACGTATTCATATGTCCCAAAGTTAAAACATCATATATGTAGATGTGTGCCGCAAATGTTCACATAATAAAAAAACAGACACAACAGAATATATAATTAAAACTGTGATATGAGCAAAAGGAATGATGTTGAGTAACATTTTAAGCTTTAGAGTGATCAAGCAATCATCAAATTGTGATCTGCAGGTGTCATCCAGCAACTTCATCAAGTGATGTCAAGGACTATCCAGGACTAGGGACACAGGATGTACAAGAATATCAAAGGAGATGACATAGAATTGCGCTAAAATCGATGTATTTCAAAAGGCAGGAGCAGCTTTCTGAAAAGTTTTCCATGCCAAAAAGGTAGAAAAGTAGAAAATTAACTTTCTAGAAAATGGGAAAGCCAATGCTATACTGGTGAATGACTAGGCCCCAGTAGCTTCCCTGCATGAACACAACAAGTTGTCTGAGAAAAAAACTGGGATTTGTTCCTCAGTCATGTGGGTCATGGATAGGAATCCACACACTGAGCAATTATTGCGCTTCTCAGTGAAGAACAGAACGGATTATGTTCATGGCTTTCTAAGGCTGACTCCTGAATATAGAATGACTACCATTTTTTGGTCTGATATTTAAAATGTTTTAACAGTGTATTTCAGAGGAATTCTGACTTAATATCTGTACCTGCCTCAACCTGTTGAAATATCAATTTAACCTACTAGTTACATCAGATCCCTGAAAAGAAAATACATCTTACTTGAAAAGTAAAGCTTTTGTCTAAAGTGATTAATGTTCAAGATGTGTATGGGGATCACATTAGGTAGCTGTAATTAAAACACCAGAGTACCTCAGCCTGCAGTGTTTTTGAAGACAAAATTTCAGACCAAAATTAAGTGCATAAACAAAATGTAAATATACAGAAAATGATTAGGGATATTTCACACGTTTTCAAGAAATGAGTGCCAAGAGAATGGGAAGGTATTTAAAATTCAATTTACAGTAATTATGCCTCTATAATAGGTGTTTTTTTTTTTCTGAAGATGACTTGCATACTATATTGTTGTACAACAGATGTCTCAGTAGATTATAGAAAATATGAGAACTAAAATTCTAAATATAAACTTTAGTAAACAAGTTTACATTTTTTAGTTGAAGTGGAAATTCACCTGCTAAGTCATGCTTAAGCAATTACACTGACGGATGGGTGAATGAATGTCTCCACAGAATTTTTGAATTTTTGGGAGGAAATTCTCTGAAATGTGTTAACAGACGCAAGGTTTGAAAGCTGCAAGGTTTGTTCTTGTTACAATTATCTCATATCATATGAAATTAATATATAAGACCAGAGACATCACTTACCAAAGCTTGGTCTGAATCTGTGAAGCGTAGTTTTGAATTTCTGTTCAAAATATATTACTCCTGGACCAGTTTGTGTCTCTTGGAAGGAATCTGGTGGAAATGGAAAGATGCATCCTTACAAAACCATATGTTGGATGCTGTATAGTGTTTCCAAAATGAGTTGGTAAGCAGTTGAAAAGGCTTGAAAAGAAAACAGTTAGTGAAGGCATCACTCGTTTAGTCATCTTTCAGAATATTACTGATCACTTCAGTTAGTCACAGCCACGCGTGTTCATGGTTTTTAAGCACCTAGCTTTTGTAAAATGGAAATTGAGCAGCAACCCAGCTATGGGTCTCTCACCCATGGCTGTTGACAACTACTCAACAGCCAGATGGGTGGCAGACGCTGCTGAAGTGACTCTGAAGTCTCAGCTGCTGCACATCCCTGTGCCAGTTTGTTGTGTAGAGCCCCAGAGCAGCAGCAGCTTCTGACCCGCTCATCTTCAAATGAGGCAATGTGCCTGCTGCCAGAGTAAAAGCCGTACGCCAAGTGCACAGATGGCAGTGTCTGCTTCCCTCACTTAAAGTGACAAATGAACACATTTTTCTTCTTTAGCACATGAGAAAGATCCCCCATCATGATCATTCAACTGATAAAGTAGCATTCCCATTGACACAGACTGTTTCAGAGTACAATAACATGACTTCTTAACCACTTGTTCATATCTCAGTGATTAATTGTTTGCATGCAGCAATATTAATGAAAATGAATAAAGATATTCTGGCCTGTATTTTCAGAATTCCCTTTCAAGTGTAGTTGCACATATACTTATGCTTCTAATTTACCCCCTCTCTCCTCTCCTGTCCCCCCCCTCCAAAAGTTTAAAGTGATTTGAAATTATAATTTTAGTTGGTATCAAAATATATCTTCCTATAATTATTTTCATTGAATTAAATTAAATGAAAAAAGATGTGCTTACTATGAAAAAGATGTGCTTACTATGATGTATTTTTACTGTTTTAAATTGTAGATTCCACAACTTATGCACATTTTCTGTTTAATGCATTTGACACTGATCACAATGGATCTGTAAGTTTTGAGGTGAGTGATACTGTTATATCTTTCTCTAAATTTTCTTTTATGTTTTAATATTCCTTGCAGTGAAGCTGAATTTGATTTATTATACGGATCACATAAAAAATTTTAGCTTGTGTGGCTCAAGTTTTTCTAACAAGTTAACAAAATCATTATTATTTTACAATTGTATATCCCAGAATTGTAGCTCACGCCATGCTATGTAACATTTTTGGTAAATTTGCCCATTAAAAGGTAAGTCAGCTTACTCAGTAGTTGCATATCAGAATGCTTATCTTTCCCCCTGCCTTCAAGATGAGGAAGACTCTGATCCAGCTAAAGTCAAGAGGATGATTCAGACAAAATAGGACTGCTTGTACACTCCATTATTTTCCAGGAGAAGGTTCTACAAACATATATAGTATTTAAAAGCACAAATGTTTAAAACTAATTCTTCCTCCATTTATCTGCCCAATCTGTTTTTAAAAATTCTGCCTTTCCCTGCTGAGGCTGATGTCACCACCTGCAAAGACTGACATCACTGGCACAAAACCATGACAAAAAAGGCAGCTCCCTTGCCGCAGTTACATGAAAGCAGGTTGTACTGAAAAGGAGCCCTTACTTTAAGCTATAGAATTAAATGTTTTGCTTGTTTTTCAATGGACAGATGGTATTCTTACAACCTGAGATTGGTTTGGAATTAAATACAACTGCTGTAAATTTGTTTAAATGCCCTATACACACGTTTTTATTATATGAGTGAATGATGTTGTAAGGTCTGAAGGAAATTCTTTTTAAAAAGTTTGTATTGTTTTATTGTTGATGTAATATGGAAGAATCCTTGCCAAGCAGGTGCACTGTGATCACAAATCTAAACCTCATCTGGGAACATAAGCAGAGCATTTTGTGGGGGATTATTTGCATTTATTTAAAAAACACAAACCCCATCTGCCTTCTTCCAGGCAGCTGAAATCAATGGCCTCCATGTAAAACCGGAAGCAGAAACAGAGCTTTTATTCACATCTTCTGTATGCAGGCTAATTCTACAAGGAATCCTGGTAACATTGGTAACAGCAGCAGCAGTGCTGGAAAGTATTTTTAGCATCAATATTTAAGAAACATTTCTGCTGTTTTCATTAGGGAAAATGAGAACAAAAGAAGCTTTTGTAACCTTCCTGGACAATTTGTTCGCATTTGTATCTCAAAGAGAAAGCCTTAAGAAATGAGGTAGATGTAAAGCCTTTTTTTAATGGATTTGAATATCTCAAAGTGCAGGTCCATGTACAAAAGAAGCTTTGGAATAAAAGAAAATAGGAAAATAAAAGAAGCGGCATTTTTTATCATTTCCAGAACAGACATTTTCCAATGTACTGTGGTTTAGTATCATCTAGAATAAAGTGACCCAGACTTTGATCTCATTTGCACTAATTGTAAGCCCAGCGTAATTCTAGTGCTGTCAAAAGACCCTGCTTCAGTGTCATTGTATCATGTAGCAGCTTCATACTTACAAACAGTACAATAATCACTCTAAAAGCACCCCTCTAATGTTAAAAATATTTAGATTTTTTCTAACCACGTGAAAGTAGCTGTGAACTGTGGGTTTCGTGAAATGGGAAAAATCACATTATTTTTGTTCCTGATCCTTTTTTATCTTAGATGCAACCATATCTTTTCTATACTAATCCACACTCTAGTTAATTCCCATTAGCAAAAACTACAACAACAGCCCCCACATAAAAAAGACATAAACCCCAGTGGCACAAAGAGTAGAGGAAAAGTGGTGTGATTTAAAAATTTGGAGAATAACTAATGATTCATTCCAGATTTCTTTTTACATCACAGTATAGGACTAAATGCAATTTAGTATAATGACCTGTGAAGAAATAACGCTCTTTGACTCTCTTCTGTGTGAAAAAGACAGGAAAATTTGAAATGATATTGGGAGAACAACGAATATAACATGTAGGATTTTTTTTTGTCTGTTGCACTTTCCTTTTCTAATGACACTGAGGTAGCTAGAATTGCAGGAAAGAAGAATTTGTTCTAGCTTTTTGATACTGTTCATCACGTTATTAATCACCAGCAAAGTGTTGGGCTTTAGCACTACTTGTACTGCTTAAACACACACCTTCATTGAACAAGGCTGCTTAGTGAGATTGCTATGTATGTAAAATTTTGCACATCCCTAAATGTGTACAGTTCTGAAGAGTCAGACTCTTCAGCTGAAGCATTTTACATAGTATAAAAACAAACTCATGGAACCAGCTGCTTGAAACTATCCTTCCTTATACCATAATTGTGTCAAATTAGAGATTAACGTAGTTTTTTCATTAGTTATGTGAAGTAGCTTTGCTTTAATGTGAGCAGTAAACAGGCAAACATTCAAATCAGTGCCCTGAGATGACTGTAGATTCAGCTTAAAGCTCTAAAAGTGATCCTGATAAAAGGAAAAGTCACTCAGTAATCCCACTAATTCTCAGTGCCTTGAAGTACAAACGCTGCACCAAATGCAACAAAGATGTTCAAAGATTTCGGTAACCTATATCGCTTGCTCCTAAAATGATTAACTATCCCTTAGTAAAGTTGTTGGTGAGTTCCTGATTACTTTATTCCTCAACTGTTCCCTCAGAATTTTGCGTTAGTTAATTAATTAACTAGCTTGCTAACTCATTTCTATTGGAGATAGAATTAACCTGCCTTGTTAGGTCTTCTTCTATGTCTTAAGATCAAACACAACTTTGGTATTTAATTAATAACAACAGTAATGAACTGGCATCATCTCCAAGACAGCTACTTGGGATTTACTGAGCTTAATGAATGTCTTCAAGTGGGATTCTCTGCTAAAGACAGAAAAGCCTCACTGATGCCGTATATGAAATACGCCAATTTTTCTCATGGCAGTGAGGATCTCACAAGAGTTCTGACAGTGTAAAGCAGGTGCACATAAATACAGTTCCTCTCAACAGCAGCTCCTGCAGGTCATTGGTGATCTTTGCTGTCTTAAATGCATCTGTGCCCCACTATGTCTGTGACTAACATTCCCTGTTTGACCTCTTTAATCGGAGTCTTCACAGGTACTAGGAGGCTCAGTAGGAAGCTAGAGATTTGGAAATAAGGAGCTGTGAAAAGGAGTAAAGGCAAATGCCAAAGAACACACACTTGGTGTGCTTCCTTTGCAGACAGAGGAGAGCCCTGGGTGTACCTGAGTCAGGCCTTTCTCACAAGTTGGTCACCTCTGTACCCCTAAATCAGATGCACCTCTAGTATTCCCTAGTAGGTGCTCAGTGAGCAGAGCTGTCCTCCTCAGTGGGCAGCATCAGCATCCTTAGGGGACAGAAGTGTCCATGCAGTACCATTTTGCTTCAAAAATAAATACCCTCTATCTCCAGGAGTCAGATGCCTAAAGCAGAAAATAAAACACGTCTGGGTACACTAAATACTGTAATGGCGACCTGAGTTCATTCCAAATGGAGTGCTTGAGTCACATGCCATTGAGCTGTTGGTAGCACATGTGTAGACAGACTCTATCCAAGCTTATTTGCTGCCCTAAATACTGTTGCTCCATTGTAGCAATCTGTATTGCATCACTAGCTTAACACCTACCATAGCTGCACCACTCCTGGCATGCACCACACCTTCCACCATCTAGGGCCTTTCTCTGTTTGAAGATCTTGCCCAAAACGCTGTGTGGATTCAGTCTATGACCACTGAATCTGATTTTCCATTTCTATATGATTTTATTGTTATATTCTTAAATTGTATGAAATTAAATGTGTAGAAAAGATATCCTGTCCTAACTGGTCCTTATTCAGCTCATCACAACTTCCTTTTATAAGTCCTTTTTATGGTTCCTGAACTGGAGAACTCCAGAGAGCACTCAGACAAAGGCAGTGTACCTGGACTGATCTGTGTACAATTCCCGAATGCACTGATGCAATAGGGAAGGAGGCGATCCACACTTGCAAAGTTTAGAGCATACAGCTGGAAGGATTTGAGTTGTCAGGAAGACAGCTAGTGTATGAGTGGGTGCCTCAAAAAAAAAAAAGGAAGAAAGAGAAATAATCAGGAAAAAGAAAGTACGTATGATTTTAGAATCATTAAATGGCTTGGGTTGGCTTAAAGGCAGTCTAGTTCCAGTGTCCTTGCTGCAGGCAAAGTTGCCACTAGATCAGGCTGCCCAGGGCCACATCCAACCTCCAGGGGTGGAGCATCCATTACTTCTCTGGGCAGCCTGTTCCAGTGCCTCACCACTCTACATATCAGAATAAATGCAAATATTGCTGGTGTTAAGAGTTGTGAAACATAATACTTCAAGAAAATAAAATTACTGGAGACCTTAACAGAAGAATTCAAGAAACTCAGCATCAGGAAGGAAGTAAAACAGTGCAGAAAAATGTGAAGAAATAGTACTGAATTAAAAAGGTTAATTGCTAATGCTGTAATGTGATCAAATCTGTTCAGAATTTCTTGGATATTTTAATACTTAATAGCACGATATTAAAGAGCCGTTTGGAGAGTTGACCCTGTGACCCTCAATTAGTCATTGAGATGTAGACAAGATAAGTTGAGCAAAACTCTTTTCAAGACTCATGTATTAATTTACCCCAAAGGGCACGTGTACCAGTAACACACAAATTTATGGCAGACTAAGAAAACCCAGAGCACACCACCGGAACTGTTAAAGACTGAAACTGTCAAAAGAGCTCTGCTTACCAGAGCATCTAAGGCTGTGATGTCTGCGTTTGCTTGACTGCACTGGGTACACTTATCTGACTGTGTGGTACTTCAGACCTTTGTAATTTACGTTTAACCTCCATGCATTCTTTTCCATTGTTCCTGTTTTAAGGAAATGTAGTTTGCCAAAGGTGATACAAAATCATTCAGCTTTTGTAGTCTCTGCTTTAGTGTTATTCTAAGAATTCCTGTTTGTCTTTAACAGTAACATAAATATGGATGTTTAAATATAAGCTATTCAAGTATTGTGCTTGACGCATTATAGGGATGATTTCACAGATTTATGGGCATACAAGCTTATCAAATAGAAATAAGTGGAGAAAAAGTTCAGGAAGAAAAAAGCCATTGTTTTAAAAAATGCAGTTAACGAGCTAAGAAATGCAGAAGACAGATGACAATGCATCCTGATTGCTATCTTCTCCAGTCTAGACTATGCTCATGCAACATAAATAAGGTTTGTGTGATTTGTGTTGTTGAAAGAGTATTAACTGTTATAGCAGAAATGCTAAGTCACGGCCTGAACCAGTGATTGAGCACCTGGTGGGAAGGCAGGGCCAACCCAGGGGAGCTCA